>JAODUD010000001.1:15310156-15322008 GCA_026784285.1 Stomatorhinus walkeri | reverse complement strand
CTTGGGATGGACCATTGCACTAATTGGCATGGTTCTTGGTACGTCAAGGCATGGTTCGTGTCCTGTCTTGGGATGGAACATTGCACTAATTGGCATGGTTCTTGGTACGTCAAGGCATGGTTCGTGTCCTGTCTTGGGATGGACCATTGCACTAATTGGCATGGTTCTTGGTACGTCAAGGCATGGTTCGTGTCCTGTCTTGGGATGGACCATTGCACTACTTGGCATGGTTCTTGGTACGTCGAGGTATGGTCCGTGTTTCAGGGCAGGTGATATTGGTACGTCTTGTGTGTGTTTCCACCCACAGTCCAAGGCCAAACAGTTAAGTGAATTGGTAACTCTAAATTGCCCGTAGTGTGTGTGAACCCAGAGATGACCGGAGTTCCAGGGTGTTAATATGTAGGTGACCAGGTTAAAAGGATGCTGGATTTAAATATCCCTCCTGATACTGTAAGCTAGCCAGAAAGGAAACTCACTCCCTCTGCCCCCTCCTCATCCCTTCAAACAAGGGGGGCGTAGCTGACTCAAAGGTAATCCGCCTTCATTCTTGTTTCCCCTGTGTACCAACAATAGCCTGCAAACAAATGATTAAAGAAGCCACATCAAATGCTGGGTAGGGGGAGGGAACTGAATAAGATGTGCCAGAAGTCACCATGGAGGTGTGGGGGAGATCTGTCAAGCAGGGGACCCCTGGGGGTCATACTCCTGGTGAACAAAATAAATTAGAGAGACAAGGCATCCCAAAACAGGAGGGAGTGCTCATTACCTGGATGTTGAGCAGACACCCCTGTGAGTGGTGAGCATTTGGTTCAGTCCATTTCCAAAGGTTTAATAGTAGAAAAAAGGTAAAAGAAAAGATTCACAATGTAATCAGGAAACAAAACAGATCAATGGGTAAATAATCATAATCTCTAATGCCAATTAAGGAAAAGGGGCAATTTATTAGGGGAAAGTGGATGCTTTGTCTGTACCTAACAAAGTTGCAGTAAGATGAAAGAGCAAGACTGTACACGCTGTTAGTGTTTAACTTCAAGAGTTGTGTGGTTCATTAAATATTAAATGCCTGCCGTGGTGGGCTGGTATACCACGCTTTCAAAAGCCTGTGTGACAGGGTTACCCACAATAAACACGGCCTTCCATCTAGACCCCAGTCAGGGTTCAGGGACACACGTCTCGCACCTTTGGCTGAACTTCATCAGGGATGAGAATCTCTATCATTACCGATGTCCAATCCATGACAGCCCCCCCTTCCCCAAGGCCACAGTGGTCACACACCAAAAAGACCTCCCAGTATCTGTCTGCTCAGTCCACAAAACAGGATTAACAACCTTTAAATGAGGTTGTTTATTCATTCAGGTCTGTGGTGGTCCGGTTTGCCTGGAGCCCAACCAAATACTGCCTTAAATGGGGGACAGCTCCAGTGCTGCCTGCCGCGTTGAGCTTCAAAGCCAGGTCCCCACTCCCGTCCACAAACTGAAATTAGGAAATAAAATGTCTGTGTTTCAAACGGGTAAGACACCTTGCTTTTCCATACGCTCAGTACTGCAAAGCCCAGGTTAGAAACTGTTAAGGGAAGAGCCACTGAATAGTTCAAAAAGAGAGAGAGAGTTAGGAGTTCTGAGACTTACCTGTAATGAGACCAAGAGACACAAAGCATGGTGGGTAATTCATTAAGTAAAGCATATGACTGGTGGAAGACCAATCGGAAAAACAGACTGAAACTGGCTCACGTTAAAACCCAAACCAGATTCTGCTACCATAATACATTATCCAGGACTCATCAACAAGATCAAGAATCCTGCACACTGACCCTGGATCAGATGACAGACAGATCTGTGTAACTCCAGTTGAGTTTAGTACTGGGAAGCAATGCCTTGAAATGTGTTCTTAGGTAACTGATCCTATAACAGATCCTTCAAAACTGCACTTAACAGCTGAGGTTAGGCACCAATCCCACTTCAGCAGTTGGTGTTTTTTTGTACCGATATTTGTTGTAGTTCTTCACTGGAGAAACAGTGGCACGGTCCAATATGCAGGAACCGGCAGGAGATCTGAGGTCTGACAGCACTTTGGCAACAGAGATAACCAGTCTACAGTGAACATGGGGCCTGGTCTTCAAGCTGAGTTTAAAATCATAAAGAAGGGATCTGCATTATACATAAAGCGCCCAGTGCAACCAGTGTTTGACCACTGAACTGTTTATTGTAACTTTGAAAAATTCCAACTAATCCGGATGACAGATCTGCTTCCTGCCTGAGGGAGTTCTGACCCTATGATTTGAACAACAGAAGCCCTTATGACTCCCTCATGCGATCAGCTAATTCTTGAACTGATGACAGTAAGAGCCTGTGGCTCTAAATAAAAATTAGGCACAAACAGGAAACGATGCGGCAACTTTAACGGCGCCGTGTGTAAGACCGAAGAAGGAGAGGGCCAGAGACCACCATGACGTCCATGCACTGGACTGGACACTTTTTCCAAGCAGTGCTGAGCTAAAGAATACGTGAAACAGAAACAGCAGTCCTGGGGAAGCACCCCGTTCTAGGTACCCCCCACACCGCTGCCTTTAAAAAAAACACAACTAAAACCTGAAAGCAATCCGTGGAACCTGCAGAGTGCCCACAGCACAGTGGTTGTCAAGAAGGGCCCCTAAAGCAGGCTTTCAGATTCACATTTCAGCTATACATGTGAACAATGCGCCTACAGGTGCCTAATTCTGTTTATTGTTTAATCTTACTTATCTTTTAAAATGTATTTTATTAAAAGTGATGTGCATTTGAGAAAGCAGAGCCAAACTGTCCCTGGAGCAACAGGAGTTTAAAGGCTGCACTTAGGAGCCCAGTGATCACATCACTCTCCCAGCCCTGGGATTTGAACAGGCAACCTTCTGTTCGCAGGCGGAGTGTCCTTACCCAGTGAACCACACAGCATCAGTGATTTGGGTGCTTATTTGCAAAAACACCCCAGTGTCCTCGATTCACACTACCATTTCCTCCCAGCCTGCCATTTATGTAGGCAGGAAAGATGGTTATTTAGGAGACGGCTCCCAGGCTGGCTGTCTCGCGATAGTCTAATTTTACATGCACACATGTGCCAGAAGACAGCCACCGCCACAGATCTGTCAGCACAGACAGTGGCCACAAACGCTTCACTACTGCAACTCTGGTTCTTTCAGGTGACACAAAACAAACATCCTCTTTCAGTCACACAGTATGATCCATAGAGGCGGATCGCGAGCCAGAATCAGGAACGGAGGTGGCTCACTCAGAGCTCGCATTGTGCCTGTCGCGAAATGGTAAACGATTTATGCATCACAAACGTCACATCACATTATTATGCTCAGGAAAAAGTCACAGAGGGAGTCAGTGAGTTGGGTAGAGAGTCCGATCACACCTCTGCTTTATTACCCAACATATAATTTCTCCTCTCTCACAGGAAATCCCACCAGACCCTAATGCCTCAGACCACTCCCTGTAGGGGCCACACCAGCAATCAGAGACTGCCAGGTCCTTCCTCTGTTTTTATTCCACCTGACTGTTTTGTTGAACCTCATCTGCACTCCTGTACCCAAACAGGGACGCTGTCACTTCCTCTGAGGCCATGGTCACATGGTCCTATTCAGTGTCCCGCCAGAAGAAAGCCTTATAAGGTGTTCCCCATTATTCCCAGTGCAGCTGTGACACATCCTCCTTCTGCACTGAGAAGCTAGGGCCTCGGATTGGCTGCCCACATCTGCGAGGTAGCAGCCAACACCACGGCAAGTCCAGGAGCCCGAACACGAGCATCTGACAGCACCAAGAGCACCAGAACGGAGCCAGGGGGCACAAGTCTGTGAACGAACATGACGACCACAAAAGGAACATCTCTAGGGGACTGTCACCAATCTCCCGATCATTCATAATGCTCTCAAAATAGAGCAACATCTTCAACAAGCGCAACCAAGAATCACCTGAGCAGCACGTGACCAGAACCTCAACCATAAACTGTCACACTTTCAGGTCCTACAAATTATGAAGGGGGAACTAATTTCCTATTAACTAAACCTTGTCAGGAAGTGACAGTAAAAACAGACTGCAGCATTAAACACGAGACACTATTTTCATAGTGGCACAGTTTCTTTTTACTACAGAAGGGGGATATTAGCCCCATGTCTCTAATATAAACGCAGGTAATGAAGCTCAGGATCCCTGTTTTATAACCCTGGTCACTAATATGCCGAGGGAGCGCAGGATTGAAAACAGTCTTTCATTCTGAATAATGGTTCCTGTTATTGAGGCTAATAGTCTCACAGTAACAATGCTGATGCTAATTCCAGCCAGCGATTCAGCACATGTGGTCAGGGCCACACTCAAGTCCTTTTCTGATGGGGACACGACACCCCTCAGAACATTCGCCTGGATGGGCAGTGCCACCTCTGGATTGGCATCTGGACACAGCTGGCAGTGGAAAGTGACAATGGAGAAGGGTGGCTTTCAGACCTACCCACATGGGATCCGTGTTTTGTTCAAAACTCAGTGCTAGTCCAGTGTATTGGCCAACAGTGGGCCCAAATGTTCAAGGGAATGCACACAAAGGTGTGGTTTGAGTAGTGGTTAACCCCATTGCAGGCTTTCATGTCAAAACCTATTCTAGCCAGATCAGAAATCACATCAACATAAACAAAATGATGGGCCAGTCATTCATCTATGAACAACTCACTACAATATCATGGATTCATACTCGCTGGATTAATCATTTACTACCCCAGGTACTTGGAACAAGGGACTTAATGGATTTGGGAGTATTTACCCACCGGTGTCAGTCTCAGACCTAAAACGTTTGTATGTCTTCAGTAAAAACCTTCAGCAAATCGAAGCGGACCGGACAACTGTGCTGAACACGGCAGTTACACCTTGTCGTGATGATTAACGTGGGCAGATATATTATTCACAAACCTGCAACATCTCAGCTGGAACGCCGCATTTCGTCCAGTCACAGAAACCTATTAGTACTTATGTATTGTGTATGTATGTATGTATTAGTATTATGGCACCATCAGCACCCTTATCAAGCGCTCCCTATGTCATGACAGCAGCTTTTACTTAAACAGGCTATGTATAATTGGTTAATATCGTCCCTTGTTGATTCAATAATAACAATAATGAAAATCATGGTAACAGCAGTAAATATACAAAATAAGCAGTGTAAAAACGATAATTATGTATGATCTATTAACGATGCATTATTATAATTATCATTATTAATAATAATGATTATTATTATTATTATTGTCGTTATTATTATTGTTATTATTATTATTAATTTAAACAGTAGTAGTAGCACATGCGAAGTAACGGTTTATGAAGCGCAGCTGCCCCTCAAACCCAGCCCCAGCCCCGTCCCCCTGCCTCTCCATATCCCCAGTCCGGTTCCCCCGGTATCCCTGCCGCCGACGCCTTTACCGTCGATATTCTCTCTGTCGCTGATGTGCTGCAGGTTGCAGCCCGTGTCCTCCCGGCTCAGCTCCGCGTCGGGATGGTAGGGCTCCAGCCGGGAGTGCGCCTTTCTCCGCAGCTTGGGGCTCGCCGACACGCAGCAGGACGTCGCGTTGCCCATCTTTCGCTTTCCTTTCCAGGACGACTCCGGCTCTGTCTTCTCCGGGCCGGGACGGCAAGCCGTGGGGCAGGGGCGGCCAAGAGGGAGCGGCGACGCGCCTCAGCTCGGTTCGAGGTTGGTCTGCAGCTCCAGTAATGGGAAAACTGTCCAGAAACCGATGGGTGGGCGGGTGTAGAGGGAGGAAAGGTGAGCATGCGGGGTTTCCGTGTGTCGGGTCTTCGCTCCCCCCCCCGGCACCTCTCAGGCACGGCGAATCGCCGGTGGAGCGACGCGTCGCTTAGCCCACATGCGCCCGGGGGTGCGGCGCTGCGCCGGTAGCGGAGCGGAGCAGCCGGTCGACTCGGTTCAACCGACAGCGGTCGATCTGTGGCAGAAACTGTTCCGGTTCAAGTGGGTGGTAACAGCCAGTCTATCGGTTGTACAGTGTGTCGGTGCAACAGTGTGTTCTTTATTTAACATAACTCCCTGATTGTTGTCCCGAAAACAAATAATTACATTTTACAGCTTTTTAATTATATTTGCATTATGTGGGCCTGAGTTAAACGTTACACGTATTTCAGTTCCACTTCAGTCTACGTAAAAAATCACGTCGCGCATTTTCAAGCTTTGTAAGATCTCAGCTATAGCTGTTCTATATTCATTATTTTTAGTTTAATAATTTGGAAACGTTTCTGCTACCTTTCTGAAACACGATTTTGTTTTTGCTTGGAAAGCCATCATGTGACGTGAAATAATTTCCGAAGGAGTGTACGGACAGTGAGATTTCAGAGGTGGATTTTCTCAGCAGACACGTACGTTAAACAACTAACCAGATTTTCCAACGGGGCGTCTCACACATGCCAAACCCGTACGTGCTGCATGAGGCTGGGTGATTGCCTGGTAACAAAGTTACACTGATACGCGGGGAAAGTTAAATGGGATATAATGCAAGGCATACGGGGAAAATGACTTTTTAGCATATGTATAAAATGTCATAAAGAGTAAAATTTATGAAAGTTTACTTATGAAAATTTATCAAACTGACAATAGTCAAGTTTGATTAGAGATGATTGACTAAAAGGACCTTCTTATCGATTCCGAGTGTGAGTGAGGATTGGCTGCTTGTGCTACAAAAAAAAAACTATAAAGCTCAGCTGACCACTAGAGGGAGCAGCAGGTAAAATGGAAAATTTTAAATGAATCAATAATTGCTAGGAATACTTCACTGATGCAGATACACATATATTCATATCTGATCACCACAAAACTGGGTGCTGTATACTGTTTGAGTCAAAATAGTTTGGGTGATAATTTTTATTATTTAGAACATAGTTCGAATGACACCACAATTCAATGCCCTCCAGTAACAAATCAACCCTGACTGATAAAATTGCTGCAGGTTTTAATGGACAGTTACTTTTGACAGGTGACATATGCAAAGCATGCCTGTTAGCTCTAACTCATTGTTCATCACATTAAATTGTTGATAACTTAGGTCAAAACTCTTAACCAAGAAAAGTTTTCCTTTAATAGACTGGATTGTATGTCTGCAGATACATTTGTATTATACCCCTTGCTCAAAAGTCTGCGGATGTTCAGAAAATGAGGCAGCTTTGCACATCCCAGATAAGTTCAGAAAGGGTTCTGGATGAACGGATGTGATATCGACCTGATATGGATGTTGGTTATTTGGTAACTATATTTAAGGCAAACTTTTAAATTGTGTTTCTTATCCATCTGCTAGTGGATGTCTGTGTCTGCATGCGCTGTATCGGGAGACAGAGTCCAGTGAACATGCAGGAAATACACTGGTTTCCTGTTCAAACTTAGCTCTGCTTTGTTGGGCAGTTTTACACTTAGACTATGAGTCATAAGTTTTTGCACACACTGAGATTTTATACTTGTACATGTTACTCACTTAACATTAATTAAGATTGCACTCAATATTTTTTGCTAACAAATAAGTTTACAGTATGTTCACCTTTATTAGCAAGAAAATATATCTTTTATTCATCAAAGTAACCTCCTCTAGCAGTTATAACAGCAGAGAAAATCTCTTTCTACAGGGGACATTAAATATTGCTGTTTCATGGGATGAAACAGTTGACTATTAAAAGTATTTAAAGTTAGCCTCCAATTTCACTATGCCATCACCAAGCAGATCGTTAATAGAATGTCAGACATGCACTGTTGCATACTCTTTCCATGTTATAAAGGAAACTTGTCTTACTTCAGTTTTATAGTTTGCAGTTGTTTACTCAACTTTCCAGTGCTTAACAAGAATAAAAAATCCGCAGTTTATGAAATAATTAGGAAAGCGGTAAAACTCTGTGATGTGCAAACCTTTTGACTGGTAGCGTATGTGCACACTTCTTCGCGGTGGAAAGTTTTGCGTTTGCTATGTTTAAAGCATGTTTATTTTAAAGCAGACATCATAACAAAGGAGTAGAGGCAACACTGAGATGTGCCACCAGCCCAGGTGGCTCAGGTCCTCTACTAAAAGGATGATGAATTAGTGCATTCATTATCGTAGAACGCCTTTTCTGGAGTAGTGGATTCTTTCCCCCCCATGTTCCTGATGCTCACTGCAAGGCACACTGTGTCACCTCAGGTCCCAGTAGTACAGATTTGTATATTCTCCTGAGTTCCAGCAATTTCATTTTTGTCCACTGTACAGGACATTATATCTTTGTTCCTGCGTGTATCTCTCATACGGTACATGTCGGTATTAAATCCAGTCATTCCCTAAAGAGGAAAGTTAGGACTTTAAGGTGACCTCACATGTAGGCGTGTGACCTTGCAAACTTCTTCCTGTCAAAGCAAAATTTTAATCAATATTACAAAACGTTTTTTTTTTTCTGTGAATCTCAGGAGGATATATAGCAGTTTGTTTCTTTCGTTTGTTTTCATTTGTTTGTTTTCACACATACCAATCAGCCATAACTTTAAAACCACTGACAGGTGAATTGAATTGATTGAATTGATATAACAATAACAATGCCACCTGTCATGGATGCAAGTGAACAGTCAGGTCTTGAAAGTGATTTATTGGTAGCAGAAAAATGGGCAAGTGTAAGAATCTGAACAATTCTGACAAGGGCCAAATCGTGATGGCTTGATGACAGGGTCAGAACATATCTAAAATGACAGGTCTTGTCTGATGTCACCTGGGGGGTGGGGGGTGTGCAGCAAGAGTTGCTGATGGGGTTCAGTTCCGGTCCCATTTCAGCGGAGACCCCTAGGTTTCAGAACTCATTAGCCCCGTGCATAAGGACCCCTGTATAAGAGTCATGTCTCTGCAGTGAACACTCAAGCAAGAGGACATTGAAGGGACAGATCAGTGCATTGAAACTACTGAGGCAGTTTCCTTGTTTTAACAAATGAGTTTATATTTGTTCAGTGATAGGTAAACTAAATGAAGAAATCAGTGCGGAGACGAGATCTTTCTCTTCCCTTCATAGATAAGTCCAGATTCATTAGTGATCAGTGAACCATTTGAACACATCAGGTCAGAGACTAAGATGCAGATTATGTTCCCTTTTCACAGTGGTATCCAGCCTTTATTTTGACAGGGCCCCCCAGTGACTGGTATATTTATCCTGACACCCCAAACAGACACACACACGTTGAGCTGGTATCTGTCCTTATAATTCTTTTCATTTTGCTATTTTAATACTAAAGTACAACCATCATCATTCATGGGTATATGTACAGTCTAATTTTCAATGAGTGAACTAATAAATAAATCTAATATAACTGCAAGCAGCAATAATGGGGCCAAGTACACTAACAAATGCCACGGAAAGAGTATATCAACATAGGTCATATACCATACGTTTAAGAAAACTGAAGGCTGAACTGAAACCAACAGATCAGGAAAAACTATGAGAAGTAAACCACTGAATAAAACAATGTTTTCAAATTTTGCCTAAAAAGAGAGATGGAGAATAGGAACTGGATGATTTGTGGCGGCGAGTTCCGACGTTTTGGAGCTAAAAAACTGAAGCCCCTGCCACCCACAGAAGACAAGCAAAGGCAGAGGCTGCACTGGGAGACCAGTAGGGAATGGGCAGGTATATAATGGGGGGGGGGGGAGCTCTGTGGTGTCCTGGGGAACAAGATCACGCATGGCCTTAAAAATCATCATTATACTGTATATGGAAAGTGACACGTTGCCAGTGAAAATTATAGAGGGGTGAGTTACCTTCAGGGCTCGAAGGTGTGGAGTAAACCAATAAGAGGAATGGGACAAGGGGACAGAGCTGTGCTTAATGGGAGTGTGGACACCAAGAGCATTAGGCCTAGCCGGGGTGTAGGTAGGGAGGAATGGGAGAAGGGGACAGAGCTGTGCTTAATGGGAGCGTGGACACCAAGAGCATTAGGCCTAGCCGGGGTATCAGACAGGTTTTATTAGTAACAGCTGTTATAGGCACATAAATACACAGGTATTGAGTTATAAATGGGAGACAGGTGAGAGTAGTTGAGACACTAAGCTGGGAACTATTAGGTGCATATGGGAAGGCCAGTGACGTATGCTGGCAACAGAAACATGACAATCCCAGTCATAACCACTTTTGTAAGGCCAATGCATTGCTTTACATTGCAGCACACCACCCCCCGCCAATTGTCAAATAACACAAAGTTTGCTGCCCATCCTGTGGGTGTGGCCCGGAGTACAAGTGGTCTCAAGCTTTGGCGACGACAGACAAATGACTTGGAAATTCACAACCCCCTCTGATACATGTTGGTACTAAAATGATCTCTGACACATTTGAGGAATATTGGACAAAGTTTGTGGCCTGTGGAAAATTCTTAATTTTTCAATAATGCTGCTGCATCAGTTAGCTGGACATGTAAATTTCCAAGGGTCAGCCTGGGTACATCCCACAGTATCAACAGACACAAGGCATTTTTTTACCTGCTAGTGGTAGAATGACACCATTTTTGCTGGTCTTGCACATAATTGGCATTGCTGAGATATGGCCTTGTTTCCTGTTTGATGACTTTGTCATCAAAGTCATTGGACAAGAGCAGCCATAACATTTCACTTAGCATAATTCTTTGAATATATTTTGGTCCCAGCTTTTTCTAGATGATGCACACCAAATTTGGTGGTGATTGGATCAACACCCTAGGATGAGTTTGCAAATTAGGTTTTCAGAAAAACTCAAAAAGTGGAAAATCCAATATGGCGTACATTAACAGCGATGGGTATACTGAAATTGGGATGACGCAATGGCTCAGAGGATTCAAAGATCACAAATCTAGGCCAAATGGTTCACTAGGTATATGCAAAAACAAATCTTGAAATTTCACCAGATGGTGGTACTGCAAAGATGGATGGATTGACTGCAAATTTGGTGACCGAATAATTTGGATTGTCTTTTATCAATGTGTCAAATTTCAAGAAGAGTTAGCAATCGGTTTTGTGGGTTGCCATTTACTCCCATGACAGTAGTACAATTCTAACATAGAGAGCTTCTAAATATGTTCAAGTAGTTCAATAAATGACAATTTTCAGCAAATATTACCAGTTATAAAAACCATGACACTTTGTCTCATGCAAATATAAATATACACTGTAGATTCTAGTCCAGTTTCAAAGTTAGAATCCTAGACTCCAGTTGATTCATACGTGTAGGAAGACCTAAAGGTTAGCAATTACAATTAAAACAATCGCTAATCTTTTATTTAGAGAGATTATTATAATTTTGGGGTTAGGGTTAGGTGATGCAGTGGTTAGCACTGTTGCGTCCCACCTCTGGGACCAGGGTTCGAGTCTCTGCCTGGGTTACATGTGTGTGGAATTTGCATGTTCTCCCTGTTTCGTCGTGGGGTTTCCACCGGGCACTCCAGTTTCCCCCTACAGTCCAAAGACATGCTGAGGCTAATTGGAGTTCCTAAATTGCCTGTAGGTGTGCCTTTGTGAGTGAATGGTATGTGTGTGTGCCCTGTCATGGGCTGGCCCCCCGTTCAGGGTTGTTCCCTGCCTCGTGCCCATTGCTTCCGGGTAGGCTCCAGACCCCCCACGACCCAGTAGGATAAGCAGGTATAGAAAATGGATGGATAGATTATACAGTAGGCTATATATTTTTTTTATTACCACCTTTTGAATTAGAGTTAAAAATTCTTCAGTGTAGTTCTTAAAAGACATATAATGACGAACTGAAACGCGGACTAAATACAGAGGACTAATGACAACAACCAGAAACAGCTGATCACGGGGGATTCCACACGGGGTTAACGAGGGGGCGTGGCACACGTAAGGAGCGGACAAT
>JAODUD010000001.1:15224258-15240236 GCA_026784285.1 Stomatorhinus walkeri | reverse complement strand
AGCTTCTAGCCGGATGACTGGGATTGAACTCTTCATTCCAAGACCAGCAGCTGGGTGGCTTTGCATTAAATAGGATTCTTCGACAAAAAGGAAACGCATGCTCTTTGATAAGTATTATCTTGTGTCTAACTTTTGGGTCCTTGATTGCTTCCCCTTCTTTTCCTTATAATCCTTGCCTGATAAGGGTGTTCCTGTGTGGTGGGATGTTCCGGACCCTTCATGCAAACCCAAGTGGTAAATCTTCCTGAATCATCTTAGAAACTCTGGTGTCCTTGCAGACGCCAGGAAGTGTGGCTAGCGTGGAGCGGCCTTGCGCTCAAACTGTTTATCCAGGTGCGTGTGGGTTGGGGTTGCCTTCCTTATGTTGCTCCCCCCAGTGCCGTGGCCTTGATGGTGTTCTCGAGCCCAGCCTCGTGCATCAGACTCTTGCCTAGAACCCCCCAGTCTGGAAAATCGGGATACTCCGACAGTTATTATGATTTTTTTTTCTTTACAGCAGACAACACAATTATATCTTTTGTCATGGGACCAGTTTGTGCCTGTCCTAAAGGTATCGGTTTAAATAGGAAGTAGGTTGTAAAAGCTGACACACATCCCTGAGCAGGTCACCATGTGCAGCCAAGGTGACACTGATACGATGTCACCTTCACACTCACTGCTCTTGAATCTTGACACTGTTCACTGGGGCTAACTGAATTTGGTTTACTGCTTATAGGGTTGTTCTGGAAATGGTGTGTGATACATAGGTCAGATTAATGTCACCCCCCTCCCCCCAGTTCGAAAGATATTATGTTCTGGCAATTTTAAGTAATTTGGAGTGATTCTGACTATCAATCATTCAATCACTCAATCGGTCTTTATTTATACAACACCGTATTAAACAACTAAGTGCATTACAGAAAAGAGGAATTAAAATTAGCATTTGAATCCCAATTTTGAAATGTACTGTTAAGAATATCCAGACTCAAACAAGCCTAAGGACTTATCCATTAGTACCATTTAAAACAATATTAAAACAGTTTTAAAAATGGTAATGAAATCCTGAGTTAAACTTTATTTTAAATATTAAAGTAATGTCAGATGCTTCCTTTTAAGGTAATTGAACATATTTGTCATATTACTTGCGCAAGTGCTGACCACGGCCCAAAAAGGTTTACTGATAACTTTCCTTTGTGAAACACCTCACTGTACCACTTTGTTTCATAACCTAACCTGATCCCATCAAGGTTTCTTTTCAGTACTTCTGGTTTATTTTACAGACTGCTTGTGAGTAATCTCCACCAGCCAGGAGCTGGATATTAAGCCTGATATTTTGACTTTGGATTCTTTGTGTTTTCTGTTTAATAAAAGTTTTGCGTAGTACCTGTACTTGTGCTATGTGCACCAGTGAGATGAGCATATACCTGTCCATTCAGTTCAGAGTCAACCAAAGTTCTAAGTATACCAAAATACTAGGTCACTGGATAACAGCAATTTTAAGTGATGGAAATATAAAAAGGAATGTTTTTTTCTGTTAACAAAATCATTAATACCAGTTCTTGCTTAACAATCAAATGACCACTATACTTTTCTGTAAATACAGACAACATGATATGCTGTAAAATGGCAGAATGAATGGACCTGGCAGTGCTAGATAATATAAGGCAGTGCACGCATGCTCAAAAATACCGAGCAATGCAAAGACATGCAACATACAGATTGGGCAGGTGGTACGGAATGGCTAGTGACACCTTGGGTCCGTGCTACATTTGCAAACCGACAGAATGACTTCCTACTAGATGGCTGTGTCAACTGGCCAAATATCAAGTATCACTATCTCAGGGTTTCTTTCACGTGTGACATATTTGAAAAACAATTTGGTCGATGGCAAACAAGGATGTGTGGCACACATTGGGTAGTGACACATTATCACTGGCCATCAAAGTTTTATGCGAAGTTTGAAAATATTAGTAATATAACATAAAAGATTGTGACCTCTATTTGCAAGAAAAGTATATTGTGAAAGTTTTCAAGATTGATCATGATATGAAATCGTCAGATCGCCCACCCCTTATTCTGAATACTGTTTAATGTAGTGCAGTCCTTGGGGAACCACAAACGGTCCATGTTTTTGCTCCCTCCCAGCTAAGGTTGCCACACATCCCTTATAATATGGAATCATCGCGCTTTGGAAAATAAACTGCTATTATACGAGACAGGTGGCAAGCCTACTTCCAGCTCCCTGCCAGATGGTTCCAGTAAAAACATACACTGTCTGCGACTTCCAAGGACCGGATTGGGAAACACTAATGTAATGAAATTGTTCCTTCTTTTTGGAAACTGTGGTTTTTTTCAGACATACCAGCGCTTAAATGTTGCTGACATGAGACCTCGGCTAGGCTCTCATGTTGAGTGACAGTGGCATAGCCCAGGGTGTTGACCCCTTGGCCTCAGCAACCCCTCTGCTTGTGGGCCATGAGCTCCCTGTGCAACATCTCAAAGACAGCCGTCACTCCAAGTGGCCACCTGTCACTGTTTGGTTGTTAGACGTAACCTAGAATGATCGAACAGCCTTGGGGTGCTCTGTGGTAGAGCCCCTACCTGTGGAAAAAAAAGTGGCCGAGTGTTCTGCATGTCTCTCCTCCTTATGGGTGTGATACTCCAGATGAGCTGACTGTCGTCTTGTTCCTGGAAAAGCTTTTTTTGAGGTCATCATGTCATTGCATAAATTCCCCCCATCTGTGGAAATGGGAATTTGGTCATCAATCAGTATGGAGTGAATTCAGCCTCAGTATACCAGTCCTGTGTAATCCTGGGAAAGCTCACTTGTTTTCCTGAGATTCTTAGGTCACGTGCCTTTTTGATTTACTCTTTTATGATCAACTTTCTGTCATCTTATGACATGCTAGGATTCAAGGTTCTTTTCCAGGCAGTCTGTGTTTGAAGTGTGGGGAAACTGAGGAAAATGTAGGGTGCAGGTTGGGCTTTGGTTCTCGAGCCCCACTCAAAAAGGCACTTGGAGGATACAATCACTTACAACGTTAAAATTAGATGGCTAGCTAGCTAGCTAACAAGTAGAGTCTAGCTATCTGGTTATCAGAACATGCAATTTGTTTATTGAATATATTTAATGTAGTGACTGTGGTCAACAGGATATAAACGAGCGGTTTGAGTGGTGGTGAACACTGCCGCTGGTCTTCACAAGCTCTCGGTGACCCCTTCTGAGGAATATGATGGTACCAGCTGACTCCCACCACAGGGACACCCCTTGGCAGATGTCCCGACATGACCGGCAGGGATGTGCCGGCACTTGCTGACCCGTTGCCATGTCTCTGCTGTGTGTGTGTGCCCCCTCCTTCCTTGCTTCCCTTCTCTTCCTGCTCCCCAGCACTTCTGTGGCTCTTTGGCCAGAAACCCCAGTGGCAAGCAGCAGATGTCGACAGTGTTAGTGGCATCAACTGGGCCTCCATCCCAGTGCGTTTATTAATTATTGCTGTGCTCGGTCTGTTCCATCGATCAAGACCACGAGGCCGCTGTCACTGTGCGCATATCACCTATGGTGCCTCTTATCTCAGAATTTAAAGATGCTAAGATGTCTTGTGCCGAACCATCGAGTGGAGATCTTTGAAAACATCTAAATGAGTATTAGAACCACTTTTGCAACACTGATGCGTCTCTGCTCACAGAAGGTTTGCTGGCTCTCTATTGCCCTCTATAGGCTAAAACCAGACCGGTTCCACACTGTGTCAGATGGACTAAAAGTTTAATATTGTTAATTTTGTTAGGGGTATTCAGCTTAGGTGGTCTTTGTGCCCATGGTTGCTCGATTTGGTCTGTGAAAAGGCAAATTCATACTTCGCTTTTCCTTGTGAGTTTTTAGTCCACGCATAGGGTGAGTGATGTAAATCTCGACATCAGGGGTTTGCGCTGGATGGTGCACATGTGTCCTAGATTTTCATGTCCACCAAAGATCATGTGCATCAGTGTGCATCAACTGTGCATGTGCAAGGAAACTGACTAGGTATTTGCTAGAGGTGGCGGCTCTGACTTTCACAGACCAGAAGTCAACCAAGAGAATAAGAATTGTTGCAGGATGTGCAGAGGTATCCACATAGCTCATTTTTACTGTACAGATAATTTATACTGTCCAGACATTATACAGTGGTATTTTATATTTTCAAAAGTAACACTATTCCCAGGAAATCATGGTAATAAAATTTGCTGGGGAGGGATCCCAGTTACTTTTGTCATAAGGATTTTGAATTTGAAAATACCGTATGCCATATTACCTTAATACCTCCCAAGCCTAGACTCACAACTTTAAAAGTTTACCTGTTTCACTACACTGCTTGTATTTGTGTTTATTGCAATACATCTGCCCTCTCTTGGTCAGGTGCAATATCAAAGAACAGATGTTGCTGTAATTGAAATGATCATTTATCTAATATACATAAATGTAACTTATGGAAATTCTGAGTTTATGTGACTTATGGCAAGTCCACCCCTGACTGGAGTACTCAGGAAATTCTTTGATAATATATTATAGTTTATAGATTTAATTGTAGAAGCATGGCTTTATTATAGATAATTGCCTATAAGGCAATCTTGCTTTGTTAGATAGTGTGCTTTGAAGTGGAAGCTCCATCCGTGTCTTGCGTTAAAATGTGCAGATAAGGCAGGCATGCCCTTGACTGGCTGCACGTCGTGCTCGACTTTGATTCAGCTGCTCATTTCGTGCTGAAGAGGCGCTTGAAGTGTATTTTCAGTTATCCTCTCGCATCGTCGGCGAACCCCGCGGCCGAACGCACCGCTGGCCTCTGTCTCTATGGAAACCAGCTGAAAGCTCGAGGGCGCGAGGTCAGCGGGAGCCCGCCACTTTGGATCGACTCTGAGGCCGCCTCGCGCGCGGGAGACGCCGTTTAAAACCGCCCCTATTGAAATTATGCGCTGATGTGTAGCGTGTTAGTGAGGTGTCTAGCTTGTCATCATTGGGGATATTATATAGATGACGAGAGATTGCGGTCGAAGCTTCCCTTGTTACTGCGAATGCATAGCAATCACGGCTTTCTCGCCGTAAATCTAGCAGTTGGAATTCACATCTGGCTGGCTCGAGATGCCGCCATCGAGGCGCTACGGTGAAAACAGCGGCTCTGCATTGGTCCGGACTTGTTTTATGTTTTGGTCTTTCCCCATCACCAGACAACACGTATTCTACCCAGATAACCACACGCGTCGTCTGTCTCCAGACAAATCACTACTTCAGTGCCTCTGGGCTTCTGGAGGTGTTTGGGAGACAAAGCGACGCATCCGAGAAGATGCATGTCTTTTATGGTTTTATTGATTAGACGCTGAGCCATTTATGTACACGATAAGCCGAAAGTAGTGGTAAATATTTAGAGAATTCAAATCGTGCCCGAGGCTGCGTGAGAATGCAGTTTTCTGTTTTGTTCTAACTTTAGTTCAACTGCCACTCCCCCCTTTATAGTTTATCTTTTTTTGTGAATTGTATTTTGTGAGACTGTAGCAGTGGACCTGTGTAGTTTATTCTGTTACTGACATTAAATTAAAACAAAGTAAAAGAACGGTCGTTAGATCACTTCAATATGGAGTACTTACTTGGTAATCCTAATGCGGAATCATAAATCAGGCAGGCGACGGGAACACTTAGGGGACTTACAGCTGTTATATGGAGTCTCTCCCTTTGCGTTTGGACAGATGGATAATTTCATTTTATTTAGTTTGGCTCCGGCTCTGCTGGCTGAAGCGAGAGGCCAAAAACGCCTGCGTCACGCTTTGGCTCTGAGCTGTAGCTGCGGACTGCGGCTGCCCCCTTCTGGTAGAGAAATGCAAGTGCACGGTTAGTGTCTTACCGTAATCGCACTGTTTTTTCTGCCGCTGTCATCTTTTTGCGGCGGTCACGAGGGAGGATCTCGCGCTAAGGCTATCCAAATAAAGAACGAACGCATCATTTGCATGGAAACGGCTTCGCTTTAGAAGTCAATGAGTCAGTACTGCAAAGGACAACTTTACTATCAATACGTAATGACTGCAGTGCAAATGCATGTTAGAAGAAGACATTCAGGTTTGACAGACTCGCCCAGTAATGCGAGGTTAGCCATATATAAGTGCCTTACCTTAGCCTGTCTTTGTCATCACTTTGGCTTAAATTATTTTATTTTTTATGATTGCTGTATGTCAGAAATAACCGCTGCTAAAACGGTTAGCCCCGTCGCTTAGCGGCATCATTTTACATAATACGGTACATATTACCAATTAATGTTAATTATTTTTGTGAATGTATTGTGTGTTAGGGCTGGGCCGAAAAAAGTTCACATCTGCATATTTTAAGGTTTTGCGATTAATTGGGGGTTGGCAATTAACTGTATAGCCAAGTTGAATTTATAACAAAGTCTGTGAAATGTTAGTAGTGTCTTGAGTTGTTCCATCAGAAAAGCAGAGATGACTAATTGCTTATCTTATAGTATCTCTGTGGAATAAAGAATATTTCAATACTGCAGGAAACGAATGTACTTTCGAGACTAGTTATTGCTCACTTTTCTCCTTTTCGTTCAGTTTCGTTTAATTTATCATAAATGCGCACAAGATCCGAGTGAGTCCAACAACAAGGACGTGAATGTTAGATTGTACCGCAGAGCGCATGCGGAGCTCATACAAAAGCACCAGCGGTAAACTTTAGAGTTTACAAAAAAAATAACTCGATAATGTTGAAAAGGAACCATCATTAAAATTGCAAAGTTTACTACGTTTGATTTCCTATGACACAGTAAAAATGTTTTAACGCCACTTCTTGATGGTTTGAAACTTTGAACGCACAGTCTTCGCGATGTGACAGTTGCATGTGCATGAAACGCCCATCGCGAAAGCATTTCAGGGCGGTACAGTGGCACGGTAACTGTCGCCGCACACCGCCGCTATGGGTTTCTGGAACTTTCATGTTCACCCCGCGTGCGTGTGCTTTTTCAACGGATCCTCCCGTTTCCCTCCACTGTCCAAAACATGCAATTTAAATGAATTGGAGTGCCTAGATTTTATGTAGGCTATGTGTGTTTGAGTGTACAGTCATCGCAATAAATAACACACACACACAAAACCTTTATTTTACTAGGCAAAGCATGAAGAACGGCTTCTAATTTACACCTTGGCAAGTGCCAGAAAGCAGAAACAATATAATGAAATAAAACCCACTACAGAATATGATTATAAACGACTACTCGAATTACTTGATGAATGGTTAGACTGATCGGTAGATTACTCAGTTATTGATAGTGGCAGCCCTACTTTTCATCATGAAGTCTATTTTCTATTTTTTCCCCTTTTGTTGTCTTTTAGCTGTAGTAAATTGACACGTAGTAGTGTTATTTAAGAACTGAATGCTTCTGTCTTTTCAGGGAAATTATTTTTCGTTTGCAAAAATTTTAGTAAGTAAACTCATTGCATTGAACTCAATTTTTAATCACAATTTGAGTTGGCTTTATTTCAGAAACGGCATTGCGTTTTGGCGCCCCCTTGTGACGATCAGCCTGTGCGCCGCGGCGCTCGCGGCCACAATGCTTTGTTGTATGCTGCTTACCTCGCGCAGTTAAGATCGTGGGATATTTCGCAGCAATAACCACGTTTCCCGCATCAACAAAAATAACCTGAAACCGCAATTACCATTAGGCAGAAACTGTGACTAATGATGATGCTTTTGTATCAAGATACATTTGTGATTCGTCTCTGATCTCACACATGTAATGAAACGAGGGCGTGATTTTCAAGATTACTCGGGACCTAATCAGCCGAACCCCCCACCTCCGGAACATATGTGGTACTCCTGCAGTATTGGTAGGGACCTGTAAGAAGCATCGCCTCTAATTAAAGTAACAGTACATTTTCTATGCTTTAAAAGCTAGATTTGCTATAGGACCGCTTAACTTCTACTTTGAACGATGCAGCTACAGTCCTGTAATTTTGTAACTGCACTGGATTACTGGGATTAACCCAATGGCCAAATGGTTAAAGACTTGAGTTCCTCTGTCTCCAGATCCTTCTGGCATAATATCATACTCAGTGGTATGAAGAATCAGAGGCCCAAGGGGCTGTCCATCACCTCGAAGGCAAATCACTACTCCTTACTGCACTCACTGAAACAGAATATCCTGCAGCGACGGCCAAAACGCCATCATCTGGTGCCTATGCTTGTAACTGAAAACTTTTTCAGAGTAATGCCTAATGTGCAGCATCATATCAGGAACAGACTCTCACAGCCTCTGGTACAATCGTCTCCCTGTTTGTGGATCAGTGTAGGTGGACTGGATTTATGCTAACTGCAGCCTGAAACCTTGGTGGAATAAATCAGCCCTTACTGGTATGAGCAGTTAGTCTTTACCTGATTAATGATTCTTAAAAAGCTCTGTATCTGTAAGTGCTAGTAAGTATGACTTGTTGCCTTATATTCCAGACTCAACACAAATTTGCCAAAAAAATTATAATTAGCCATGTGTTGGAGCCCATATTTCAATCACATTGGTCTCCTCGCCAGCAGTGAAAACAGTGTGGCGTTAGTCTTATGAAAAACGAGGGTTTTTGTCCTGATTTAAGAAACGACTGCTGTTATTTCCACTTCCACCTGCTCACTGAACCCACTTTGACCATTTAGCATGGACTGAAAATGTATGATAATCAAATTGCAGCTGGGGGAAAGTCTAATTTATCTTATTTACAAAGAGTTTTTGGTATGAAATGCAGCAGAAACGTAATGCCAGCTACCTGAATGCCAGATTTCTGCTCTATTTTTGGCAGTTTAAGTGTGGCTTACACTCTGCTGTCTGTCTGCCAGCATCAGCATCAGTAAAACAGGAAACGCAGTTCGGGCAAAAATCTCCACTGCCAGGAACAACCGATGTCGCATGAAAACAGACCGCAGTCGTTTCCCTCGCCAGTCCTTGCAAAATGACACAGCCCATGAACTTTGCGGACTGGTCACCTTTCCGGGCTGGTTAGCTTGTCTCGTGGCGAGCGATTGAGTCCCTGTTTACTTGGTTTCCGATAGCAACGCCAAGGAAAGCACATCGTGTGCACACTTTAAAAGCAGAAGTTGGCAGTACGGGCATCCCACACTCGCTGCTGTGTTTATTTGCATATGGAAATGACGGTCGGCTTTGGTCGCAGTCTGTTGGACGTCGCCCTTGACCTCTGGGTCGGCAATGTGTCTGTCAGCTTTGATCTCGAACCCAGCTGCGCAGATGGGAAAAGAACCAGAGCACTGCTCCCTGCACCCCACCCCCACGGTTGCCAGGAGCTTTTCTGCAGTTTCCAGGGTTGCTTTGGTGTCAGCAGTCTTTAGTATACCCAAGGGCCCTGGGCCCCGTCACCATGGAGCTAGCTCTTCTCCACTTCTTCCACCTGCCTGAGGGTTCATCTCTCTGGCCACGTGGAAGCTGATGAGTGCAGACGGGCTCTGTGCGAAAGGATGGCTGTTGTGGCCCTGTGGAGGAGCTGAGTGACTGGGACCCGGGTGAAGATGGGTCCTGGTCCGGTCTGTGAGATCTAGCCTTGGCACCTCCGACCGATGTGCTGAATGTTCAGTTGTTTCCCGCTGTTCTTGCACTACTGTGTCTGGCAACCTGTTTTTATTATTATTTTTTTTATTGTGGTATGTGTTTTATATGTACCTGCGGGTTGTGGCTGAGTGTCCTTGGTGCTGTTACCATGGTAATGTCACTATGACGTACTGAATGTCAGCCTATTCCAATCACTGCAGTTTGAGTGACTGGCAAGAAAAAGCTGTCTGTAGGTGTTCAGATTCCAGATTCTGTAGAAACCACATCAGTCTTTTACTTTCACCTCCAATGAAATGAAATTTTTGATTTAGGTCACTGAATAGCAAAGCAAGTTTGTAGCTTGTCATTGATATACATACAAACCCACTTTACTATGCATTAGTCAAGTCAAGATAGATGTGCAATGTTATAGGGATCTGATCATAGATGAATATGGGTTAGGGAATGCTTATAAGTTTAGTACTACATGTCCAATGCTAGTATGCTTGAAAGTTTTGTAGTAACGTTCTGCAGCCACTAGGTGCCGCTAAAAGCTGCATAATATGGGATTGTTGACTAGCACGCTCAGAAGCTTAAGCCATCCCTGCTCTTGCAAGGCTCAACAACTAAAACAGCTCCACGACTTGTTTTTTTTTTTTTTTTTTGGATATTCTGCTTCCAACAAAGGTAGCTGGGTTTTATCGCGTGAGACGTTTAAAGTAGCGGATGAACAAAAGGCCGCAGGGTTGCATCCGCACTCCTGGGGTGAGTGCTCCTCTGGGAGTATCCAGACAGCTGTCTCCACGGTAACTAGAGCCTCACTCGACTCACTAGGTCAGGAGGTCTCAAACCGTCTCCTAACATGAGAGGGTTGCCTCTGCAGAGGACTGGGCGCCCTGCCAGCTGACCACCGGAGGACGTACTCTCCTGAAACGGCCTCCTTAACGTTTGAGTGTCATTTCTTGTGTGATTTGGGCCTGAGCACTAAAGCCCCTGGTTTTCACAGAGATGAGACAGGCAGTTTTAAAATTCCTTACAGCGTGCGTGAACATGTGACTCCGGTCTCTGCGGACGTCGCGGCGGAACTCCGGGCAGACTGGCCGCGGCGGCCTGGAGCACGGCGCCAAGCTGGCACGGAGGTGTCGTCGGCGGTTAGTGGCTTGGGATCGTGCTGAGTGCGAGTTCCTCACACATTAAAATGACCCACTACTGTTTAATGGGATGCCTCTCTCTCTCTCACCCGCTCTGTGTTCCATACTGGCAAGCGTAGTGACCCCCCCAGCCATCACAGATACCCATTCTTCCTCTGCGCTGCTCCCACGGGCCATTCAAACCTGGACCTCGGGCTGTCCAACAGCAGAGGCCTGATCTCCGAGGGCCAGCTTCAGGACGTCAGGTTGATTCCTTCTGTCATCTAATCAATGCTGTGTTGACTTGCATCACCGTCAAGGCTGCGGTCCCCCAACAGGAGTCAGCACGTGTCTGTGTGTCTGTGTGTCTGTGCGTGCCTGTCTGTCCTTATTTTCTTTCCTTCACAGCACCGTGGATCTTGGGTAAGCAACAAACCCAGTTATGATTGTGCTATTTTTTTTTATTCATTTTTTCCCTTAATCGGATCCCCATACTGTTCCTGGACTGGCACTACATTACCACATGTGATTATAGTGCGAGCTAATAATTTAATGATAAATAATGCCTCGGGCGAGGGGCTCAAAGCAAGCACATTATCCCCGCTCGGCTAATGCTGGAGAGAGACATCCGTCTCCGCGCTATCGGCCCGCAGCACCTGTTTATCCCGCCGGAAAATCCAGCCCGATTGACACTTATCCGTGGCCACTGATAAATGGGTGTAATGCTGAAGTTCGCCACTGGAAATGAGACGTCTTTTTAGTGGCTTTTTGGGTTGGTGCAGCACAGAAATTCACCTCCAGCTCACCGCACCCCGATAGCTGACCCCCGCCCCTGTCTTTTATCAGGCCCCTCTGATGGTTCATCTTTCTGTAAACAAGTTTCCCGAGTCCTCAATTATGTCTCAGCGTGAAAAATCCTCACTAGCTTGCAGGCTGAAAGCCGGAGAAACCTTCATCTGCTCGGCCATTCTTGACCTTCACGCACAGAGGGCGCCAATGAGATTTTTTCACTCCTTCTGGCACGAGGCACATGCCTTTTGATTGACCATAGGCCATGAAATATGCAGAGATTGCAGTAAATGCAGTCCATGGCCTGTGTTTCGGCGTGAGTGGCTTTCTCAGTGCATCTTGGCACCATTTTCGAACACCGAATGTGAGCAACGATGCCCATGGTTCCTGATGCCGGTCTCTATGATTAGTGCTGCTGTCAGCACTCTCAGCTTTGCTGGGAAAGCCTCTTTGTGTAACAAGGACATCTCTACTGTCGAAACTGCAGGATTTGCCAAACTAGTTCCGTTTAGGAGTGGTGCTGTTTGAAGTAAGCTTGCTTTTGTTGTCACCTTGGCGGTCTTAGATTGCAGGGGAAACAAAGTCCCACCATATTTCTGGTCATTCAGGGCTTGACTTGTGGGGGATGGAGGTGCAGAGGGGGTTAGAATAATAAAGAAATAATATCCATGAAAAAGAGCTATGTCTCATTGCGTCGGCTGCCGCTTGTCAGGATGGATTCCTGTCAGGCATTGGGGCTGCTGTTCGATCCGGTGCATTAGCCTCCGGGCTGCTTTGAGAACCCCAGCCCGCGCCGGAAATGGGTTCGTCTGCGTCGGCAGCCATAAACAGAGGTGACGGGCAGGGGGCCCCCTGCTGGGGCATCTTCCCCTACCCGGAGGCCATAGCTTTTAGAGAGCGTGGAGATAACATGGTTCCTTCCGCTTTCCCTTTCTAAGGTGTAGGCGGCAGGTTCTGGCCAAGCTCTCCAGACTGTATTAAATTGAAAAAAATCCATTTTGAAACTTTTGCTGTGGAGTCTCGCACAATAACTCCCCGGGGGGTGGGAGATTTCCTCACTTTCTGTCTTTTTGTGCAACAGAAGCACAAAACATGCCTGACTTCCACTGAAAGACCTAGTCCGCCCTGCTGGGCTGCCTTCAGTGAGGGGATAAATGATTCGGGATGAGTCCTTGAGTCCTGCATTATGCGGCTGCTGCTGCTGTTCCGTCATGCAGGGGGCGCTCTGCCCCATCATACATTTGTGGAGGGAAATCCCACTGGAGTCATTTTGATCCGTTTATTTCATGGATCCGATAACATTTTTCGTATCGGTTTCATTTAGCAAACGACCTGAATGTCTTCCCTCTGCAATTAGCTGCAGAAATGTCTGTGATGAATGTCGTTAACATCGTTTATGAGAGGGATGGTGGATGTCTCATCCCACAGCCTGCGAGTGCGTGGTGCCTGGCTGATATCCCCCACCCCATGTAGTCTCGCGGGGGCTGTACCTGTCAGCGGCTTTATGGTGACAGCACCTTTCATGTTTAGCGGGGGCGCATTCTTTCTGAAGCCAGCTGAAGGTGCCTTTCGCTTCATGCGTGCATGTTTACCACGCGCCCCATTGTCGTTGCCCGACGACTGAAAGTTATTCATAAGGGATTGTATTGTGACTGAAGTGCAGTTACACTCGTAGCCGTGAGGTCTTGCGGCTTACACAGGCGTGAGCTACACGTCTTTCTGAAGCTTCCTGCTGTGGGTGGCTCCTTGAGCTACCGTTAGCCCAGGACACGCCTTACACACGGTATGTGACGTCCTCATGTGGCAGTTTCCATGGTGCTGAGCTCAAAGGGATAATTAGCTTATACACATGTTTGATCTCAGCATAAGCCTGCTACCTGTGTATGTGTGTGTGTGTGTGCGTACGTGTATGTTTTCATTCTAAAACTGCACTGAATATTTAAATATGAGAAACATTACATTTAACAACAAAAAAAAACTCCCAAATGGTTTAAAGCTCAGAATTAAATGGTAGAATTGCACTCTGTTGGATGAGTGCTTGACATGATTTACTGTAACATGAAGACCCCTTAAATTTCTCTCCAGACTTTGGTGAAATGTTCCCATGAAAACACTGCTTGGTACATGGTGGAAATGGAAGGCTGATGTTGGCTCTGCGTCAGCAAAAACAAACGGAAGCTCACCCTTGTGTGTGGTGGATGGGGCTCTGAATCTGAGGGTAGCAGGGTTCCTGTCTTTGCTGCCTGAGGTGAATGTTGGTTTGCAGTGTTTGCCCCGCCCACTTTACCCATCACTTTTTTACAGTGATTAACAGTGACTCCCTCCCCACCCCCCCATCAGATGCTGATGCGGATTAGCACTGACAATCCCCTCCCTGTTTGATGCAAATGCTGGTTAGCAGTAATACAGCATTTCCCTTTTGCGGCACTTTCACATTGAAGCTACGGAACCTGGTTCTGGTCTGGACCCCGGACTTTTGTAGCTCTTTTTGAGAAACTCTGTCCGACAAAATAGTCAGGCTGAGTCCTTGCGTTGTGAATGACAGAAAAGTTCCTGGTTCCAGAAAAAAGGGTTCTTGTTGCTGTAATAAAAAGTTCCCGTAGTGTGAAAGCACCCTTGGATTTTAATGCTAGTTAGCATGTACTATACCCTTTCCCTGTTACTTGGTGAGGCTTGTTAGCAGTGGTATTGTCTTGGTTGGATACTAATGATGGCTTTGTCCCAGCCTTTCTTTTTTGAATGCTAATGCTGGTTAGTGGTGCTCCACCCTGATGGATGCTAACGCCAGTTAGCGATGTTCCACCCCGTTGGATGCTAATGCCGGTTAGCGATGTTCCACCCTGTTGGATCTGCCCCATTGGACGCTAATGCTGGTTAGCAGTGCTGTACCCCATTTAATGCGAACATTCGTTGCCACTAAAGACTGGGCCAGAGCTTCCCCATGGTTCCTGCCTGTGGTTTTTGGCCCAGGTTTGATCAGCTCCAGCTGTTCTGCCACCTTGGAGACTGAACAGCTAGTTCCCAGGGTCCGTTCTTGACCTTGTCAGCCCTTGAATGGTCTACTTTGTGAGGAACGTTGGCTGTCAGCTCTGTTTTGATGGATGGCTTTGGCAGCGTTGTGGCGGACAGCCACCTCTGCAGACAGACGACCTTCGTAGTTCCCAAACCGGCCGACATGTTCGACAGAACATCTGTGTAGGAAATCTCTCACTGCGTCGAGAGCCCCGGGCTGCAGAGTCATCTTTCCGTTACTCAGACGGCAGGCAGAGCAGAATGCGCACTGTACCAGGAGGAGGGTGGGGTCATTTTCATAGCTGATTGGGAGCTCACTGCCAGGCAAAGTGATGCTCCGCTCGTGAAGAAGGTACATGGGGTTATAGCTCAGAGTTGGAATGTAACAGGTTAGGTGTTGATTTCGACAACTTATCAACCTGTTGCTTATCGAGCGCCCCCACCCAGATCCATTGGCAGGGGTGTAAACTTGGGCTCTCGGGGGTGTGTTGCCAGAGAGGGCTCTTGGGTCATTCCCTCGGATGCCCAGAGGTGTGGTATTGACGGCTTCCTCAGCACCTATGAAAAGAGTTATTGCCCTGGGTTAGGAAGAGCAGTAGAATCAGGGGCAGGAAAATAGGTGTGTAAACTTGTGTCAACTGCTACTAACATATTGTTAACTGTAAAGGTTAGCTGCATACTAACTGTCTATTCAGTGTCCTTCAGATGGTTTCGATTGGCTGCCCGACTCACTATAGGCATCAACCAGGGAGCTGGTCTACTTTCATCCACCTCAGGCATGGAAACGTCCTCGGTAGAGCAGCCAGCAGCTGGCAGATCGCAGGTGGATTTCCAGATGCAGAGGCGACGACAGGGACTCTGTTTTAGAGGGGAGTGAAATATACAGGATGAGGTATTTTGCTTCATTACGTTTGCCACTAACGAAGTGGCTTTGTTACCGAGCCTGCAAGCAAAGGGCAGAGCTGGGCTTCATCTCGCCGGCACTCGCAGCGTTTTTCCATCATCGGTGCGCTCCTGAAGTGTCAGAGGGCTGGCCCGGCATGTAGAGGCACCACGTACCGTGCCGACTCGCTCTAATAATCTCTTATTGATCTCCACCTGGGGAATGAACTCCTCACACCCTGCACGACTGGGAAGTCCTAGCTATTGATCTTGGCTGTCAGGTTGTTTTGAAGGAGCTCCATTCTGTGCAAATCCCCCCGACTCGGCGATGAAGTGGCCCAGAATTACTCTGGATTTGTATTTTATTTCTTACGATGGTGGCTTTCTGGGTCTGTTCCTTTTCTTGTTGCAAAGAACCGTGTGTCGATTCGCTGAGTGTCTGGTACTGATCCGCATGTTGTTGCTGCCAGTGGTGCTACTTTCGGCCAGCTTTTGATTCGCAGATGCCTCGTTTTTGCCTCTCCCTTCTGCAGGCCGGTCAGTGTTACAGTCAGACCGTAGTCATCGTTAGGGGCAGGCCGGTCAGTGTTACAGTCAGACCGTAGTCATCGTTAGGGGCAGGCCGGTCAGTGTTACAGTCAGAC
>JAODUD010000001.1:15197984-15208220 GCA_026784285.1 Stomatorhinus walkeri | reverse complement strand
TTGGGGCCGCGCTCTGAGGTTGGGGCCGCGCTCTGAGGTTGGGGCCGCGCTCTGAGGTTGGGGCCGCGCTCTGAGGTTGGGGCCGCGCTCTGAGGTTGGGGCCGCGCTCTGAGGTTGGGGCCGCGCTCTGAGGTTGGGGCCGCGCTCTGAGGTGGCTTTCCGCATGGTGCACAGACAGCCGCTTGAGAGCCAGGAGCCGGCAATGGCAGATCAGCTACATAGGACGCGTTAGGGAGCAGGGCCCTGGCCGAGCAGAGCCCTGCCATATGCCAGGGGGCCCTCTGGGGGGGCAGGGCCTGTTCTGACTCCCGTGGCGACCCGTCTGGATGACGAGCTGACTTCATTAGCATTCAGAGTTTGACTTCGTTTAGTCTGAGCTGCCGCTGACTTGTGCTGCTGGAATTAGTTAGGTGAAGCGATTTAAAGCAGAGAAATTACTTTTAAAAAAGTCAATATAGAATGTGAGCACACTCGGTGAACCCCCTGCCCCCCTCCCCCCCCAGGCCCCCTCCTAGATGCCTGTGCCTTTGCTGATGCCACGATTTAATCCGCAGAGGCTACCATCATTTAGGATTATTTTTATGGGCTAATTGGGACTCATGTTGCCCGATGGGAACCCAGAGGTCCCAAGGTCTCTAGGTTGTAGTCTGATTGTTGGTGGGAATGTTGGTTCAGCTGGGTTTTCTTCTCGTTGAATGTTCTCCTTAAGTTTATTTTTCTATGAGTTTTGGCAAATACCTGCCTCTTGTAGCTTGTTTTAGAAACTACACAAATGTCATGGGATTCCGATTAAAGGGAATTCATTTGAAATGATTACAATCGCCTCACGCAGCTCTGAGAAAGATCTCCAAAATGCCTGCCGGAGGTTTAGCAGATCTGAGTCTGATGCTGGTTTGCTACGTAGGTCTGCTGTCTGCTTATTGATGCTGCCTGATGACTTAAGTTCAGGAGCAGATTACATCAGGTGTGGTTTGAAGGATGTTTCCGTGGCGATCGGCGAGGCTGCCTGAAATGGCGGCAGGCGGTATGCAGGCCCGCCGGGCCCCTCGCTGTCGTCTCCAGTTAGCAGAGTCACAGGGCACCTGGAGAGCCTAGACCGCTGTCTTCAGGGCACCGATTTGTCATGTTAGATGGAGATTACAGCGAGAGCAAAGAGCTTTCAGATGCAGACAGATACGGCGGGTACGGGCTTGGGGGCCAACTGCAGTGTAATTCGATGACGACGGCCCCTTTACTTTCCACGTTCAACCAAATGTCTTGAATTAGATTACCGCTGCCGTCTGTTCTATCTCGGAGCCTTCTGCCTGCTCAGTACGTGGAGTGTTTGGAGTTGGGAGGTGACATGACCAGAAAAACATTACCGATTTTGGGCCATAATGACCATGCTGACCCTCCTGGGTGGGGGCTGGGCTGATTGTGTTCAGGAAGTTTCCGCACACTGTGAGGTTCTGGGCGCGGTACCGTTTTTATCGCTCAGACGCATGAGCCAGAAAGCTGAACACCCAATTAAATTAGAGACGACGGGAGCATCAGCCAGGAGTGGGAAGTTTCCGGAGTTTCCGCGGCATCAGAAGCAGCGGGCTTTTCAAAGATGACAGCTTGTCACCCATAAGTGACAGGGAGCCTTCAGCTCTTTGTTCTCAATCTTCCTGCTGAGCTGCTGAGGCTCAGGTGTATATATCCGCCTTGCAAGCCCTGTGCGGCGATGCCTCACTCATGCATAATGCAGCCCCATTAATTACCAGCCCTGCGATTCTGCGTTTTAAGGGGAACCTGATGCCTTTTCATTTTTATTCACTATTTACCCCCAGCTCTCTTATCTTCCAGTTCCCCATTTTATGTGCTGGGGCCACGTCTGGAGCCACACTGTTTGGTCGCATCTTCTTTCCCTTCCGCTCCCCATCTCAGTTAATTTTCAGAAGCTTCTCTGACGCTTCCTTAGGTTCTTGGACAAACGGGTGTGAGAAGCATTTTCCTGCCCCCTCCCAAGACAGACAGTGAGGTGTTCCCCTGCCGACGTGCACACTGAGAATCACCGATCTGGAAGGAAAAGGCTTCTCTCTTTGTGGGAGTGTTAAATTGATAGCATGTGGCATCGTAATGTCATAAACAGCGCACAGGTACTGCTTCTGTTTTGAGTGTTCGTCCCTGAAGGTCCTTAGATTTCACTGTCATCAGGAAATAGAAAGTCTACAGAAGCAGGCGGGAGGGTGGCTCAGCTGGTTAGGACACTGTGCTCATGATCAGAACGTCGCAGGTTCAAATCCTCTGTGATGTTACCGTTGGATCCTGGAGCAAGGCCCTTAACCCCGAGTCACCCCATGATTGTATCGTGAATGTAACGTAGCTGAGCTTCAGCCCCACAGCGAATCAGAGGCGTGGGTCTGTAACATGTGATGGGCTTTTGGGTTGACAGAGGATGAGCGCTCCGGAGACGCATGTGAGGTTCTGAAGTACATGTCCTAAGAGCTTCCGCAATGTCCTGGCATTTCGCTCTTGCAGAATATGCTCCCCCAGTGTTTACAGACTGATTAGTGTTGCTGGGTAGTATTACTGCCGAGGCAATTAGGCCGTGAAGACACTACAACAGGAGTGAATACCTAACGAAAGCTCCCTGTCGTCCGGGGGTTGTTCCTGTGACTTTAATTGGCACATAAATTTTCATTTATAGGTCATAATTGGTCATTTATCAAGCGGGCCCCAATTACCCAGAAGCCATCCATCCCTGGGGAGTCCAGATTCCCTGACACATCCCCCCCCTACACCAAGACGCCCATTAGTACCTTGCTGACCTGTTGACCAAGTGACTCTGGGGTCTGGCCTATAAATGTCAGGGATCGTCGGTAAATGGCGAGTTATTCCAGATGTATGCTTGCCCCCCCAGCAATCCGTCATGGTGCTGGTTTTTATTGGCCCGCCTGCCTCAGTCCCACCCGCTAACCACGGCCTTTCTCCTCGTCCATATCTCACAGCATTAAAAATCGCCCCCACCCCCACCCCGGCGCATTGTAGCTCTGCATATATAAGGCGCAAAGCCTGTTTATCTTGTCAGCGAGCGGAACTGCGGAAGCTTCTAGTGGGGTGGATTCAGCTCAGCCTTTTCACTTTTTTTTGTCACTCTCCATTTACTGAGAGCCATGGCAGGAGGGTTGGTGGGGGGGGGGGAGGTGTCACATCCCCGCCGGTGACGGCTTCTCGTCTTAGGAGAAGCGACGTGGAGCCTTGTTTTGCTCGCGAGGGGTTTTTTTTTTCGACCCGTTCCTGAAGGCGTCTTCCTTAGGATTACGGCGTCGGTGCGGGTCACCGGCAGAGCCCTCCAACAAAAACACCTACGGCTTTCAGGAGATGACGAAAACTGTTTCAGTGACCCCCCCGTGTCCCCTAGCTTAATCACCGTCTGTGATCATGAGGAAACAGAGCTCCTCGCGCACAATCCGTGTGTAAATCTCATCCTGTTGGCGATACGATCCTGCTGCTGATGATGGAGTCCTTTACAGGCCGGGGACTTGACCCCCCCCCGGGTCTTGACACCCATGCTGTCCACCTCCCTCTTACAAATGGTCTTTTTTTTCTCCTACAAAGCTGTGACAGTTTTAGGAGTAATTGCTGTTAACATGCCAAGTCTCAAGGCTGATAATGACCTGCTTTGTCAGAAAACAGATTTAGGGTTTTGTGTTTGGATTGTGTGTGTTTGTGTGTGTGTGTGTTTTTTTTTCCTTCCTGCGTTCCTGCATTTCTTAACGGACTATGTAAGCTCAGACTAATCACTGTACATGCGACCTTTACCGTGCTGCAGAGTAGGATTTCTTTATTTTAAAACTTTCCAGAATATTCTGCCCAAATTTGGGGCGTGTGTGTCGATGAAAGAATGCAGCGTGGATCTCCTCTGGTCCAGAGCTTGATGTTTCTGTGTCTGCCAGCAGCTGCTGCCGATGGGAAAATGACATGAAGCGTTTGGGATTTGGGAGGGGTAGGTGGGGTCGGGGGGGTTCCCCGTTATTAATCATTACTGAATTCTCTGGAGGTCTGAGCGTTTCCCAGCATCCTCTGAAAACAAACAATTTTAGCAGCCGTTCATCGGTACATAGGCTAGGAATTCACTCAACACAGCCTCCCTGGGGGGGGGGGGGGGTTTACTTTATTATTTTTTTATTCCTTCCTCTTGGCTGGAATTGCTTTGTCATTTTACCCCCAAACAAATTAAAAATGGCTTGTGACAGGGAACACCAGCAGACCCAGTTAATGGTGGTGCTCTCTATCCGATTTAGTCTTATAACCCGGACCTTAGACGCTCACCCCCCCCTCCCCCACGCTCGGCTGTCTGTCCTGTCTTCAACAGCCCATAATATTCCGGTTTCATTCTAAAATGGAAAATGTGCTTGAATTGTTGTTTTTACCTGTTTACCTGATAAAATTGATTTGCCTGGTTGTCTTGACAATTTCAACTTGGCAAAATGTGTTTGAAGTATACCCCCGCACCCCATTGTTCGTGGCCCCCAACCAGCCCAGAATGCCTCTCTGCAACCACCCCGCAATTCTGAGGAAATTGTCCGGAAGGTCAGTCATCAGCATCCAAGCCACTGAGGGACCGGGGTGTCCAGCCATCCAGTTGGTTTCGCCTGTTACAGGCCTCTTCAGCCCATTCACTGTGATCTCGTTCGGTTTCCCTTTGATTCCTTTTTTCCAAGATCGATCCCGAGGCCTGTCGAGTCCTGTCTGCCTCCAGCGGCGTTTGCCTGTTCCGTGCAGAATCCCACCCTGACACCGAACTGCTGCTGGTCCCACCTCCCCGTCTCCCTGTCCGTCATTCTTGTAATGGAATTAGCCAGCAATCAGCTTCCTGCCCGTCACCCTGAGGTGCCGCAGAAGATTCAGAGATGTTTTAGCCCCTCGGCTGTCCGTCCGCGCTATCGTCATCACAACCAAGATGGAGACTCAGCTGAGGGTGCGGAGGCTCTAAATGTAACCCCCAGCAGGGAGAAAATAGACCCCTCCTCCTGACTTTGTAGCTCTTGTTTTGCTAATATTATCGTTTTTTTTTTTTGGTTTTTTGAAGGGCACTGCAAACGCTAAAAATTAGGGAGTGGACTTACTGACTGTTTTAGTTTTCTTTAGGATCAGTAGGCAGGACACTTTTGGCAGCCATGGACACGTTTAGGGTAATGCAGCTGTTTGTTTTGTTCAGACATTGTACAGTTTGAACCTTTTTGCAGGGAAACCTCTGTGAGCTAGGTCCAGCTCTTGGGTTGGTCCAACCTGGGCCCAAATCTCACATATTGCTGATCTTCTCAGTCTGAAAAATGAATAAGTAAGTAGTAGCTGCGATTAATCTTCGATTTGCTGGCCAATTTCTGCCACCCATGTTGGGTCTTGATGGAAAGTTGTACCAACAGAGGTGTTGCAAAAATGACTTCATCGTAATTTGGCCTCAGTCAGCTTTTCCATGGCAGTTAATCTCTTCCGTTGAGCGCATCTGTGTCTATAATCCGCACGTGCAAAGTGCCTAACATCAAAGTGTGCAGCAAGACCGATTTTTTGTTTTTTGAAAAAGCGGCGATATTTTTTGATGTACCCTGGCGGTCGAAGACTAAAAGCCTTTCTTAATGGTTAGTGGCTAATGAGGCCCGCGTTCCATCTGCGTGCGACACCTCCACGCTGAAAGGGGGCGCCGCGGGGAAGCTCGCATCCGAGACGTTGGCCAAACCGCTGGCGCCAGCCTTTCGAGGTGAGGGTATGGGAGAGGCGGACCGATGAATGGGAACACGCCCGCCCCCCTCTTTGTTTTCCCCATGGGACCTTTTTAAATCAGTCAATGGCATCCTTGTTAGCTAGCATCCCAAGCCACCGCTCTGTGGGCGATGCCCATCTGCTGGATTAACGGGCTTGGTGCAAATCACGCAGACGATTGGATTCCGTCCGTCGAAATCACTCCAAAAATCGCCATGAAATCTAAAGTGTGATGTTGCCGATCTTTTTTTTGATGCCACGAGAGCCTCGGAGAGCACTGGAGGCCCCGCCCCGCCCTGCCCCGCCCCGCCCCGCTAGCCTGCCATCCGTGGCCAGCTTCCTCCCTTTAATTGCCAGCACACATTTGGACCGGAGTCTCAGTGCCTGTCTAGGTGTTAATTGGCCCTGGAAACGGCTAATGGCGACAGGCATGAAAAACGGGAATTAGTGGCGTGCAGTTTGGCCATAAATAGCGCCACGGCAGTTTGGTTTTGTCAGGGCGATGCAAGGTGCTCTGCCTTATATCAAGCTCTAGGTGGTTCTAGAAGGCCACCCCCCCACCTTGGTACTCTCCAGAGCCTCCTTTGCCTTAATAATACAGGCCTTACTTACAATTAATTCATAGCACTTCAATAAAACATCCCCCCACTGCAGTGTGGGGAAATGATTGCCAGCCTTGTGGGGGTTGCTTCCCTGTGCGCACCCCCCCCCCCCCCACCACGCTTTCCCGTTAAGACTAACAAACAAACTGCCCTGTCTCTTTTTAAGCTGCGGCCTCTATTTAAAAAATAATGACTCAGCACTGACGTCTGGTTGGACACAGGAAGGGGTCAGGGGTCATTTCTGACAAAAACTTACCTCACTCATGGGAATCATTAAAACAGGAAAATACGAGCTGTAAGGAAGGAGGAGCGGTGTAGCACTGCACTTAGCCTCCTCCTTAACCTGTTTATGCTCTGATCTGCAATTAAGAGGATAAATTCAAGCCACATTATTCGTCCCAGCTTGTGAGCTTCCCTGCACCAAGAGGTTCCCCGACTGGAGACGAATTCTGCCACACCGTCAGAGGATCGACTTCAACGTAAATGCCACACATGTGCAGCGTTTGTGCGGACGGGATCTCTGCCCGTCGTTTTCCTGCCAGTGGGTCATTGAGTCTGGCCTCAGACTGGAACCCCAATCAGCTTTATTATTAACGCTGGCAGTAATTGCTGTCCCTGTAACGAAGTGTGTATGTGCGGAGACCTGCTTTAACCACCCTCTCGCATTTAATAACCAAAACAGAAAATCGCTCTTCGCTCCTTCCTGAGCTCTGACCGCCCCATCTCCATTACGGAGCTCTCACTTAAGTTTCCAGCCTTAATTATCGTAAAGAGGTGATGTGCTGCTTTATGTCTGGTTATTAGAAGGTGTGGGAGGTATAATGACTCTCTGCCATCTTATTTTAACGTGCCGTGTTTTGCTAATTTGTAATTTGCCTCTGCTGTATTGCAGTTGCAGGTTTGAGGCTGGCATTGGCCCTGTAACACAGGAATCATTACTCACCCCGGCCGCTGTATTGCAGTCGCAGGTTTGAGGCTGGCATTGGCCCTGTAACACAGGAATCATTACTCACGCCGGCTTGCTAAGACAGTTTTGGAGCTTTTAGACTTTTATCATATCAGATGGAATGTGATGTCCCCCCCATTTGTATTTCACTGGTTTAATGAAATTAAAAGGCCATTACGTTTGGATTATTATCATAGGGTTCTATATGCGTACTGGTATAATGGTGTGTTACATAGACCTGGTGGCGGACATAGAATTCGATGCGCGTGGGTGGGGAGGGGGGAGGGCGGGAGGGTTGGGGAGCTCTTCAGTGAGATTCCTCCCCCTCTTATCTGTTCTCGATGCCCTGTCACGTCCTTGAATGCTGAGAATGAGCAGGGTTCACTTGCTGAAGGTCCACCTGTCCCCTGGAGATGGAGATCTGCTGTGCTCTGTGGGTGTGTGCGCATCAGAGTATAGGTCTGACACTGGTCTTCATGCTTAATTTTATAACCTCCACATCTCTAGGGGGGTGCTCTCCCTGCCTGAGTCACCACTGATCAGAGTTCGGTTCTTTGACTCCTTTCTGAATTTGTATCTCTGTGGCTCCGAGGTCTTCAGGAGAGCTGAATACAGTCGTGGATTCTGTGATGAGCGTTTTTCTCAGTGTACCACCAGAAACTGCTCCTGGAGTTCAATTAACGGCGTCCAAGCTGTCCACTTCTCCGGCATCTGCCCTAGATTGCCCTCATATCCCTCGCGTTACTTTTCTGGGATGGATATTAAAGAAACACAAGCCGGGAGTTGGAGGTCGGTGTCACTGTAGCGTGAAGGGAAAGGTGTGAGCCCCAGATATCTGCAGCAGACATTCTCACCAGGCCTTTTAACGCTGTCCTGTAACTTGGGCCACAGTTCCCGGGGGAGCAGACGAAAAGTGCTGTGTGCTGCAGTGTGTTTAAGTAGCTTCCTGTGTACCAGTAGGGGTGGGGGGGCGTTCAGACATATGCCGGGGGTTTGTGTTGCCTCTGACTTTGTTTTTTAACATTTTGTTTACTGAAGTTGCTTCAGGAATTCAGCATTTATATCGCACTAATCCGCCTTTTGGTTCTCTGATCTTATTAAGTAGATCCACGCTTCCTGCTGAATGAGTTTAGCCCTTAAGGTATTTACCAGCTGCCAGGTGGGAAGCCCCCCCACACTGGGCAGCTTTGTGAGGCAGGCGCTCACATCCTTTTTGTCTTCTTGTATAATACTTAGTGATAAACTAGCTTTCATGTACACACACTCACAGTTTCAGAGATATATATATACACACACACACACACAGACATAGATGCAGATAAATACACACACATCGGTTTGCAAAGGAACATGGATTTTGTCTCAAATTTGGGGGGGGGGCAATTAGTGCTCATTAGAAGCTGATCTCTCTCTGCTGCTGCTGTGGGGTTAGGGTTAGGGTTAGGGTTAGGGAACTGAACTGCTGGCCCAGCAAAACCTTCCAGATTGATGCAGAGCTTGGTTTAATGAGTTTGTCTGTGTGTGTGTGTGTGTGTGTGTGTGTTGGCTGATAAGTGTGATGGCTCTTCTGACACACGATGACAAGTTAACGGTCAACAGGATCAAAACAGAAGTTGATCTTGACCCTCCAATCCATACCCAGCAACCCAAAACCTGCCCCTGTGCTAAGGCAGCACTTGATGGGGGGGGTGCTAATTCCATTGCTGCGGGCCCCCCAGACGTGATCTAGATCTAGGGAGCAGTCCTGAGGCTAAGGATGTGTTAGTCGATATGGTAGGATTCCCAGGTTGTGCTAATCAGGAGTTGTTAGAGATGACATTAATGATGTCATGCCACTGCCGCCTTCTGGAACTTTCTGACACTTCAGAGACACCGTAACAACCTTAAAGTATCAAGGACCTCTGGAATTATCAGAAGCGCGCATGGACTGCTAGATCAACGATTCATTCTGATCCATTATCACCCATTCAAACTCCCCTCTCTTTCCGCACGAGCGCATGTGCCTCTGTTGGTTTTTCTGATGTTTGTTCTATGTTGTCTGTCAGATTTTTTTGGATTACTTTAATGTGTTTGTATTTATAGTATTATGATACACCCTGATTTTTTTTGTTGTTATTTTTTGCATCTTAATATTTTGGTCAAAATTGTTTCGCTTTGACAGGCAGGGATTGGGACGTAAGGCGTGGTGTCACCCGTCATGCGAAAAGGCTGGCGCATTACAGTAATGATCGCAAGCGGCTCCAGAGGGCGCAAGACACCGCAGCCACCGAGACCACACTGCTCGGAGGAACAGGAAGCTAGGTGGCATCTCCCCCCCCCCCCCCTCCCAAAACTGCGACACCATGAGCGACTGCGTTGCCATTGTCCCGAAAGCAAAAAGGCCTGGCCCCCCCTGACCTCACAGTCACTGCACCTGGCAGACAGACCGACTATCGCGGCAAATGACATCATTTAGTGAGCAAGATGATTTTTTTCTCCTCCTTGGGGGGAGGGAATGGGTCTGAAAGTTAGTCATCCTGTAAGCTATAAATGAAGACACAAGGTGCCCTCCTTCAACTCTGCCACCCCCCCCCCCCCCCAAATATGCGTATTTTTGCTCTCCCTGCCTTGAATCTCAGTGTGCAGTATCTTACCAAGGCCATGCTTCAGTGATGGAGGCAGGTGGCATGTGGTCTCACCTCTGCACTGAACCGTGACCCCCCCAGACCCTCTGAGCTGAATTTCTGTATGAAGCATCCTTGCGAGATGGGGAGTCCACCTGGTGGGGTGTCAGAATTGAGGTGCACTCACTCGCAGCGCCATGGCAACCGAACCCTATCTGGTTCCCTGGGAGAGCCAGGTTGTCAAGTCGAGCGCTTAATTAAACCGACTGGTGGGGGGGGTCAGCGTATCAGAGGAAATCTGCTCTGGAAGCGGGGAGACAGGCAAATATAATGCATTATAATGGTTGGTATAAGAATT
>JAODUD010000001.1:15101031-15111996 GCA_026784285.1 Stomatorhinus walkeri | reverse complement strand
GGGGGCCCACAATCAGCATAGGGGTGGGGGCGGTGCATTCAATGGCCTCGTTGTCTGAGAGTGATGGTGGCAGAGGAATGTTCCAGAGTTTGGAGACCGGGAGGAGTTTGGGAGAAGGATCAGAAGGCTTTCTGGTGCCTTAATAGTTAGAGAACCTTGGGAAAACTGTCTAAGCCCCTTCAGGAAGGGGGGGTGAGATTTCAGTAGCGCCTGCTGCTGGCTGGGGGCTTTTGGCCTACCTGGGACCTTGACAGACGACTGAAACGTGTTTGAAAATTGAACATGAAAGAATGTGGCACGGGGAGGGTGTTTCCACACATCTCAGCAGCACCAGGAGAACATGTGTTTCCCGCGTCAGGCGTGAAGCAGTGCATTTTTTGGGACTATTACCACGTTGTGGTGGCTCCCGTCTCCAGGGTCACACCTCGGGCATGAACCAGAGTTTCATATCGATTTACAGAATCCAGGCCAAAACGCGGGAGATCCGGGAGAGACAGGCACGAGAGCGCGAGTACGCCGAGATCCAGGACCTGAGCCTGGTGTCTGGTAACGAGGAGGAGCACCTGTACGCGGGCATCGGCTCTATCGCCTCCTTCGACTCCTCGCTGGACAGCGGCCACAGCCTGTCCCTGTACAACCAGCCACGGGGATCTGGAGATGACAAGCAGATCGCAGAGTCGCTGTACGCCCAGGTCAACAAGTCCCGCAACGGACACCCTCCCTCCAGTGACAGGTAGGGGGTGCTCTTTTCACTTTGTACACTCGTCCGTCGTCTTGGGCTCCTCATTGTGTTCGGATGATCACCCCAAGAGGTTCAGATCTTGCTGTACGTGCAAAAGAAAACACATTTTTATCTCCCATTTGTACACCTTGGAAGCGGGTCAAGCATCCATGTAATTTAATCATTTCCAGGGTGTGAAAATGGAATGATTGCCACTCACCAACTCCCATTTTGTGTCATAGTCTTGGGTCCCCAATGGTGGGGGGGTGCATATCTTCCCATCTTCACACACTTTGTTCCTGAACATGGATGACATGGTCTTCAAGTCAAACTAAATATTTATTATTAAGACAAATTTCTGAATGTTTTCATACAATAATAATTAGCTCACGCGTAGGCCCTGTTATTGCTGGTTATACATGGTGTTCTCTGGGACTTGTCTGTCTGTCCTTACATCCCTCCGTCCCTCCATCCGCCCCCTGCCTATTCTTTTTGCAGTCCCCCCCACCTCACTGCTGTCTTCTCACCATGCAGAGGTATCCTGTCTTTATCTCCATGTGATTATTTTTTTCGTGAGCCTGCCACCTGTCACTCACCTACTGCCGGTGACCTTTTGACAAGGCTCGGTGGGATTATTAGGCTGTTCCCCCCCAGGTGCCTCCCGCTGGGGGCCATGGAACTGGGGTGTTGGTGGGTGGGAGCACATGTGACACATTATCTTTCATCAAACAGGCAGTGAAATCCACCTGCCGATAAGCTCTGCGTCTGGGGTGGGGAGGTCGATATGTTCAGATGAAGTCACGGTTTGTTTACACCATAGGAGAACTCATAGTGTCCGCAGGCAAAAATATATGTAATAATAATAATAATCATCTTCGAGTTGTTATCTCCCGCAAACAGCATGGTCCAGGTGCCCGGGACCTACAGGACATTGATGAACATAGTGATTGGTCAGGGCTGCTTTGCAGGCTGCCGGAGCCTTTGTGTGGATTCATTATTTAAGGTCCCAATGCTCTAATCCGCACAAATCTGAACCCCTGGGAGATGCTCGCTCTTTATGAACACCTATAAATCACAATGCCGCTTTGGCCTTTCATTGGAGGAGGGGCCGGCCTATTGCAGGGCTCCATGTCATGGGAGGGAAACGTTAACCCTTCGGGGGACAGCCATGATGTGGTATGCGTGTGCCAGGATCTGTTCCAGCAGGGGATTTTATCAGATTTTATTGTTTTTTTTGGCATGGTTATCAGCCAGCGCCATCTATATGACAACCTGGAGTCATTTAAAAAGATCTTTCTGGGGGTGTGGGGGGTTTTCTCTCTTTGCAATGACATCTCACAACCCCCAACCAGAAAATCTTTTATTTATTGTGTTGCATTAGTAAAGATACTCATTCTTGCCATTTTTGTTGTCGCGCTGTTTTATTTTGTAATTAGTCATGTAATTACTCTTGATTTAATTCTAATTAAATAATGGTGATAAATTCAGGGTGGTTTACATTTTAGTTTCTCTCTGCGCACGGTTTGTTGTGTGAAACTGTGTTTAGGTCCTTCTCTGTCTGTAGAATTCATGAAATATCTCACCTGTCTTAACTCCTGCTTTCATCTCAATAGGCACTAAGTAGATTAATCTCTGACCTTGAACACATTTCTTTTATCCCCCTGTTTACCTGAAGGAGGTCTGTGCAAAAAAGCAGCAAACTTACAAAGTATCCCTGACCCGAGAAACAGCTGGTCTCCAATTGGCTGTAGCTGGTCTCCAGTGGCTGTAGCTGGTCTCCTGTGGCTGGTCTCCAGTGGCTGTGGCTGGTCTCCAGGGCCTGTGGCTGGTCTCCAGTGGCTGTGGCTGGTCTCCAGTGGCTGTGGCTGGTCTCCAGGGCCTGTGGCTGGTCTCCAGGGCCTGTGGCTGGTCTCCAGTGGCTGTCCAGCCATCGGGGAATGATTTCAGGAACTTCAAACATCTAAACAAAAGGATGCAAGAATGTTTCTATTCTTTGTGTGGGTGGATGCACAGAAGAGACGTAAAATGGTAAACATGTGTCAAGTTGGACTCTACACACGTGACGGTGATTTCCGGGGCAGTAAGGGTCTGGACTTCACAGTCACGCTTGCGACAATCAGCCTTGCTGCTCAGTGCGCAGATGAGCAAGATGAGGAGGGTGTGAGGTTTCTGATGGATGTGTGGTAATTACCCCCCCCCCCTTCCTGCAGAGCCCCAGAGACTATCTGTGGAATGTTTTTCGATTGTTTAACTTTGCAGAAAATTCATGGCTTTCCCACTGTACAAGGAATCCAGTCACCGGCAGATGCTCCGAGATGCATCCCAGCCATTGTGAAGGGAATTCCTCTAGAGGAATCTCACCGACCTTCCTGGCTCACTGAGTCTCCTAAGCAATGTGGTTCGGTCCGAGAGGCTGTGATGTTTACGGTTTGCGGCGAGGTCAGCTCTATCTGAGCAAGCGGGTACAATAATTACTTTACTTTGTTTATCTTCATGCCCCCTGCTGGGATGGACATGTCGAATGTGAAGAGCATTGGATGAAAGGCCGGGGTTTCGTTTCTGCAGCAAGGTCATCGGGGTCAGCTGGTCACCTGACCTCGGCGTCAGTGGATTCTTGTATCTGAACCATACTTGAAAGATTCTCCAGATTAGTTCTTGGTGGTCAGGCTGACCTGTGACTATGGATATGTGTTGAGTTGGGCACGTTATTCCTGAACTTCTATTACCAATCCTGGCCAACATCATCCTCATCATTATTCTGGGGCAGGTTAGAATGTTGTTCCTGTGGTTGGAAGGTTGTTGTTTCACATCCCAGGGTCCCCTGTTTGCTAAAAGCAACTGATAAATGTAAAATTAATATATTTAACCCAGTACGTGCCATGATTAAATAACAATCGCTCACCATGCGTGTGTTAGTAGCAACCGTTAGTCATTTGGGGCTCGACCCTCAATGCACCACGATTTGCAGATGGTGACTGAGCTTGTCCCAAAACACCTTGCAGTGCTTCTCCATCTCTGCTGGGTCCCTCTCATTCCTGCACGTGGCTAAAACACACTTTATTGGCGCTGGTGTGAACTGCCGCTAAATTATCTGCATTAATTTGTGTTTAGCTTGCAGGCCCGTTGTTTGTATTAATAACATTAAACTGCTCGAAATTAATTCATATTCTAAACAGTCACACGTAGCTGGCATCAATTTTGTGCGTCTGGTTACTCCATCAGCACCGCAAAGCAAACACAAACATCGATTTGCATTTTCAAATTAAACCTAATAGAAACCAGGTAATTTGAAATTTCCACTGCAAACACTGTAGTTGCTTTAACTGTGCTGGGGTCTCTTGGTAAATGGAAAAAACTTCCGCGTTTCAAGGTTGGGTTCTTTTGTTTTGTGAAAACTGCTGATTTAGAGCATAAAATAAGGAGCACTTTGAAGTCTCCTTGCTGAGCCTGACGTGACTGCAGAGGGTCGAGGCGGCGATAAGGATGCTGACTTCCTGTCACAAGACCTCAGGAACAGGAAGTGAGAGTTCCTCCCTGCTAAATGGCCCCTTTTTTCATTTCTGTTTTTATTATTGTTTTTTCTTCATTCGTTTCCATGCTCTTTCTGAGAGACCTCGAGGTAAAGGTCATCCCCCCAGATATTTCAGATGTCTTTCTAGGTTCCTCTCTAGCTGACAGGATGGGAAGCTTTTGTCAGATTCAACTAGAGGCTGACTTGGCCAGGAGGAGGATGTAGAGTGAGCCAAACCAGGTCCCTTTTACACTCCCCAGATCTTCCACTGGGGACTTGAAAGACTGATAAAGCCGCCCCCCCCCCCACCAGCCAATCTCTAGCTATTATAATCCATTACAGTTAAAGCAGGCCATTTGGCTTTGCGGAGACGGCCAGCCTGTCCCTCGTCCACTTCCAGGATTTATCGTGCAGATAATGGTGAGGGACGAGCGGGGGGATGGTGGGGGGGGGCGCAATTGCTCGTCCGGAACACGACAGCCAGTCCACTGCTCGGTAACATGACAACTTCCTCCATGGCTGAGCCCTAACTTTGCCTGTGGTGTGATTTGTTTGGAAATTGTCGTCTTTCTAACATGGGTACACCTTTACCCTGTCCAGACCGACACGCACCGACAGGGATGCCGTGACCCTGACGATGGTGTGGTAGATGGTGACGATGGTTCTGACAGTGTAATCGTCAGTCTTTCTTATCTGCAAATTACGTGGGAGAAAGCTACTGTATCTGTGTCTTCCGCTGACAGTCATGTGACCCTGTGACATGTCCGTCCACACTGACCGCTGGCTCCCACGTGCCAAGCCTTGTGAGGGTTTCTCGATTCACTTCCACTTTTTCTCGTGCCAGACGGGGGTCACGCAGGTGTCTGTTTGGAGCGTCGCTAATGTAAACGAATGAAACAGGATGTTACATCCATATCTAAGCTGATGCAACCCAACCTGGAGGTCATCTGGACGTTAATAACTGAAAATACTCTCACAATGTCTTGTTACATGCAGAACAGCTGTCCTGAACAGTTTTTATTTTTGTTTGAGAGTAAATCTTGGCACAGCAGTATGATAGTCTGTATGTTCGGCTGTCTGGGTTTGGACCTTATTCCCTGTGTGATCACAGTATATTCCTGTGAAAACCTGAGCCAGCCTGACCCCTGTTTTATTAGCTCCGGGACACAAGGGAAAGGTCCTGGCTCATAATGGGGTTGGACCTGCTCCTCTTCTTGGCTGGAGTCCGGCAGACGAGGACGTGACTTTGAGGATCATAGTTTAAATCTCCCCCATCTCATATATTTCTTCCTAATTTCTCCTACTTGGAAAAAACACATTGCAGCTGGATAAATAAATGCCGGACATATTTGTGTTTTCCTTTGTCCCCCACCAGACGACCCAGCATTTTTAATGCAGCCCAATCGAGAGCGGCTCCGGCTTAATTGCCCTGCTTAAACGAGCCAGCGGGCCACTCATTAGGGCGTGAGAGGGGAGTGAGACCTTTTTCCCGGGAAGGGAATGCGGATCTGGGCGCAGACAGTGTTTGACTTCTCCCCTCTGCAGTGAGCAGGGGAAGGATGTGAGCTGGCGGTCTCTGGACCTTCACTCAAAGCCATTAACAAGCTACTTGTTCTGTTTTTTTAAACTGACCCTGTTTTTTTAGGGCTCCTTTAGAAATGATGTATAATTGCTATTTAGAGCTTTGGTCTGTGTGGCAAATGGACGGCTTGCGGAGCGCCGGTTAGCCGGTCTGTTATCCTCGGGGTTATGAGCCGTGTTTCTGAACATCTGTGCCTGTGCGCAGGCCTGCAGGTTTGGAAGGAACGGCCCTTAAGCTGGTCAGCAACCCCTAGAAGGAGCGGAGATCATCGGCTTACTTTCGCCACAGTCCATTCAGAGATAAATGACCTGGCGAGCTTGATCACACACTTCTGCCTGATGCAGGTGCCGAATCGGCTCTCGTATCTGACTGGGGAAAAACTAAGAAAGGAAGGAAGAAGAAAATAATGATGTGTGTTTGCAGTCAGGTGCCCATAATGAGTGACACCTAGAACTCGCTTGCCGCGGTCGGCTCCGCCAAGCAAAACGGCGCTAAAGGTCTTGCAGGTTTCCACGGCGATTTCCCAACTGATTACGGGAGCATTCGCTCGGTTCCCTGATGGTGGTACCATGGCTCCTTCGTGTTTGTGTCTGAGCTTCTTCAGGGTTCGGTTATCGCCGTGGGGATCTTTCATGTCACCAGGGATGGTGAAACGGGATAGGGACTCGTATCTAGGATAGAGCAAAGAGCTGTTTTTCCTCTTTTTTATGTTTCATCCGAAGGTCCTGTGGGAGGTGCGTCGTAGGCGGGCTTACAATGATCCGTTTGTCCTGTTTCGTTCAGTGATGCAGACAGTCGGCACCAAACATCAGGAAGTGATGAAGATGTATGTATGTAGTTCCCGGGGTTTCAACGTGGCCTTGGAGCCTTGACACATTCCAGCCAGACTTGAAAGGGTGACTGGGCTCCTCCTCTGTGTGTCTGCTCCACATGTGAGGTAGGCCTGAGCTCGTCGAAATCAGCCCGTTCGGAGGCCAACGGGCCAGTAACGTGGAGCTGCTCATACCAGCTTGACGTGGTGTGGCGTAGTGTGGTGAGGCTTGGCTTAGCTTAGCTTAGCATGTTACCCTTGCACCCTGGGCACATTGCTTCCGAAACATTATTCGCCTGAAGAGGCCCCACCAGCGCTGTCCCTACATACAGTGATGGTTCCCTGATGGTGGTACCATGTGACTGTAGCCTAGCGAGGCCTCATTAGCATCCTGGATGCAGGCTTTGACTCTGCCCCCTGCTAGCTGCTCTCGGTTAGGGTTGGCCTTAACGTTCTGAGATGCCAGTCAAAGTCGTCACGCTTCTCACTTATCCTGCAGGTCCTGTTGGCCTGATGTCACCTGTCTTGTCCGCCTTTCCATCTCTAAGCCCCTGTCCCTCCTTGCCCTTGAGGATGTCCAGCCCATAACTGGGAAAGTTCTGCTGAATGTAGGGATCTCATTAGAGGATAGGTATTTTTGGATGGGTGTGAATTCGTTAAAGTGTCCTTTGGCAGGACACATCCGCGAGGGGTTCAGGTCCTCTAGTGTGTGAAGACTTCGGCCAGTTTCAGCACATAGGCCTCGTCTCCAGGCTGGGAAGTCGACTGCCTGTTTTCCTGACATCTGTTTCTTGGTAGAGTCTACTTTCTCCACATGACTGGTAACCCATTTCTGTTACTTGCTTTTCTAGACCCATTCCTGGCTTCCATAGTGGCTGTTTCCCTACATTCCCAAAGCAGCAGAGCAGTGTCAGAGATCGCATGTCCCAGGCCCCGTCGGGTCTGGAGCCCTTTTGTCTTCCTGGTTTCCATACCAGGATCCTAACTGGACTCTTCCTCTTTTGGACCAGCCCGGCTGCTGAGGGAGAGGCCCCGCCATCTGGACAGGCTTTGGAAAACCGCACTGGCTCCTGGGATACGTTCTCCTTTGATAGCCACCCGCTCACACCACTCCTCCTGGATTTACCTGGCAGCGGAATGTTACAGAGCCTGAAAGCAGAACAATCACAATTAAAAGAGTGGATTGGGGCAGACTGGCTTGGTTCTGGAATTAGTCACCCTGTGTGCCAGTGCCCCCCCATACCCCCCCCTCTGGGCACCTGCGAGGTTAATGACTCCCTTTTGGCCAAAGGCAGCCCAGGATCAGATATCCGGTTTGACCATGGCGCCCACTACAGGACGCTGCCAGTGGTGCAGGTGCGATCTCTCACTTAAGGACACTCCCCAGAGCTTACTTTGATTTCTTATCAGCAGCCCGGTTTGTCTGTGTCTTTAAATGCCCCCCCGGCAAAGCATTGGAGGGTGTTATTGATGTGGGGAATGCCGTAGCAGTGGATCAGCATTGACCCGCGAAAATCCGCATCATGCATCCAGACGAGCTCCCCTCTTTTTCTGTCAGATGGCTGGCTATTTTCCCAGTTTGCTTTACACTCTCGCGCCTTGATCCATAGCAGTCATGGGGACATAGGGGACATAGGGGACATGACGCCATTTCCCAGACTTGCATCAAGTAGGCGGCTCTGTCCCTCCTCCCTCCCACCATCCCTTGCCCACTCCGTTGCCGTCCATCTTTCAGTCTAGCTGAGGGGACAGGTGATTGGCACAGCCCTGGGGCTGATAAGTGTCCCTCGAAGTCGGGCTTTAGGCTCTGGGCGGCCGTAAAGCAGCAGCAGTCAGACGGGGCACCGTCACTGCGCTTGTCACCACTCCTTCAGTGGCCTTGCTCTTCCTTATCCTGGAGTTAATGGCTGAGGCTTAGTTGTACTCTGGGTATCAATTAACTTCATCCCTGTTTTTTTTTTTTTTTTTTTTTTCTTTCTCCTGTAGCTCACCGGGGGCTTTATGGGTGGGGCTTTCTCGCCTTTTACGATGTGTGGGGGTGTTTAGTTGCCTTCCTCTCTGCTTCCCTTGCTGATATGCCCGAAGCTTGGGTCATGTCAGTGATGTCTTCTCCAGTGCTCCGATGTTCCTTCTGCGCTGCCGCTTCCCTTCGGACATCTTACATTCACCTGGCAGCCTGGTGCTGTGAGGACATGCAGAAACGTCCTGTCAGAGGAGTCGTGTTGATGCCTGGGATTGTGGCTGGGCCAGTGAGGTAATGAATGAATGAATGAATGACGGTTGTGTGTGTGTGTGTGTGTGTGTGTGTGTGTGTGTGTATAGTCACCCATATATGACATTAAGTATGGGATTGCAGTTAAGGAGCCAGGGGACCTCAGATAAATGTCCTGGTCAGCTTAATAACAAAAAGACATTTGAGAGAGAGCATTGCATGCTGGGAAGGTATCTGTGCCTATTCCTTGTAGTGGGGGGGGGATGGGGCAATGGGGGTTGTCTCTACTGCTGCTGGCTTCAAGCTCCACCCACCTCCTCAGTATGTATGCATGTTGGGGATTTTGGGGGAACGAAGCTGATTTAGTTGAACTTTTTTCTGAGACACAGACCTCGCAGTTGATATTCAAGCTGGGTGTGGGACTGACAGCAGAAGCTTCTTATTCAGCTTATTTGGCGGGGAAGGTGGGGGGGGGGGGTGTGGGAGCTTCACATGGGGGTTGGAGGGAGTAGTCATTTAGTCATTCCCCATTCTACCTTCATTCACCTTGTGGTACCCCCCCCGCCCATGCTGACCATTTAGTCTCTCCAATGCATCAAGAGTGTCTGCGACTGTGACTGGACCCCTGATCGACCCTTCTGACCCATGGGTCAGAGATGGTATAGCATACACTAGCCCTTCCCTGACTAAGACCCAGTCCCGACCCCCAACACCATGTGCACGTAGTTATTTTTCAAACGCGTCACCCTCTTTCCATGACAAGATTATTAGCCTAACATAGAGCAACTGTCAGATTTTATATGGTGCGTTCAGCTGAAAGCTCTGAATATTATGTCATTGTTTCCAAATGCTGTCAGTTGTGCTTTACCGATAACAATTTGGTCTTTGTGTGGTAGTAAAATCATTTTTCGTCCACATTAATCTCAGCTCCCAGCGCTGGTGCATCTCTAGCGGATGTTTCAATTAGCTGTGCAGCTACGTGAGGAGCAGCCTTCTTTGTCTGGAAAGCTCTATCTGTCAGCTTTTATTATTTGGCTGAAACGTTCCATAGCTGTTTATATTGTGAGCAAAACTACAAGTGAGTTAGCGTCTGGCTACCGGCTACAAACGGAGCGTTATATTTTTAACGGCTGCATTGTTGGTTTAGAGTTATCAGGGGGAGTCGAACGGAAATTCGATTTAGCGCCAGCTATGTGACACCTGGTTGGGAAGCCCAAGTGGGTTAACGACTGCAGAAACTCGTATCGCTAATTGACTATTGAGTCACCATCGAAGGGGATGTGGCACTGTAGACATATGCTACAGGCTAAATTAATTAATGAGCATTTAACATCAGAGGTAAGCAAGCCATTGATGGATTCGTCGACGGCTGTCTGGGAAAGGCACGAGAGTTGCTCAGAGGGAGTCCCATACCTGTGACACCAACCAGACATGTCTTTGAAATAGAAGTCGATGGCCCGTCAGGAGATGAGAGAATGGGGCGCCCCTGCACGGGTGTGTAGACAACCTTGTGCAAACAGATTAGCAACTGAGGAGAGATGCACATGTGGATTACATGGTTTACATGGCTAGTGCCTGAGCGGAGTATCAGGCCAGCTTTTGCGCTAGCAGGCCAGCTTTCTGCGCTAGCAGGCCAGAGCTGTGGCATACCTCAGGGGGACTTTATTCACAATTTAAAAAATTTTAAGGATACAGAATTTGGATACAGGAAGATGAGTTGACTGTTCACTGTGCTTTTTTGTGGTGTTTACCTCCTGCCATTTATCCCCCCCACACCTTAAAAATTACTGACAGGCTGACAGTGACGTCACAAGAGGATGGTTCAATGTCTAAACCTATACTTGTGATTTGACCTTCTCAGAAAATTGCTCATAATTAACCATTCCGGGTCTGTGTGCCTTTTCTCTTCCCGTTCCTTTTTAAAACAACAGCACTATAAAAAGGACAGAGAATCTGCCAATCACAACTCAACCCCCCCCCCCCCCCCCCACCCTGGTAGATTTGCTGCCCTGCCAAACGTGTCATGTTACCGTCTCCTGCTGCCAGGAGCCCTCATTAAAGGCCAAAGGTTAAACCAAGGAAGTGGCCTTTCTTCCCCCATTACCCAACACCCTCCCATTGACCCCCT
>JAODUD010000001.1:15027780-15045700 GCA_026784285.1 Stomatorhinus walkeri | reverse complement strand
ATGTCCCACTGGGAGGAGGCCCCGGGGAAGACCCAGGACACGCTGGAGGGACTATGTCTCTCGGCTGGCCTGGGAACATCCCGGGATCCCCCCAGAGGAGCTGGATGAAGTGGCCGGGGAGATGGAAGTCTGGGTTTCCCTGCTGAGACTGCTGCCGCTGTGACCCGACCTCAGATAAGCAGGAGATAATGGATGGATGTATGGATGGATGGATGGATGGATGGAGAATTAAATAAATAAACTGAATTGGTTTTATCTTGCCTTACATGTATGGGCATGCCTTGCCTAAAAATGTTTACATATTTTCTTTAAATAGAGGTTCCTGACAAAGTCAAAAAGCCTTGATGCAATACACAATATTTTGTGGTGCTTTTATGCAGTTTAAACTTAAAAACCGGTCAGTCCCGACCCGAACACGATAGCAAGGTTAAGATATCTGCAACACCCCAGGGTGCAGTAGGGGCAATCGATACCCTGGCAGATTCAGGGGGCCCAGGACTTTACAGGGGACCTGGAACTGCATATTACTGGGCAGAGTGACATTTTTTCTGTGCCCAGAATTCCTAGCTACACCCCGGATAACTATTGCAATGAAGTGGAAATACCCATGATTTCTAATGGTGACAGAGTCACGGGCCTTACTAATGCTACTTAATGCTGCTGTGGTCTATCGCCTGCATTCATAATAGAAGGAAATGCTGAATTTCTGCTAGTAGTTTTTCTTCTCATCCAAGTTCACAGACCTCCGGAAATCTATCCAAGGAGTTTAACTTTCACTTGTGTTACGGTCAACTTGTGTGACCGCTTCCATTTAAGAAGCTTTGAGAAGCATGTCTCAGCTGTAGCGGGGGAGGGGGGTGGGGTGAGTGGGATTGCCGTACAACGCTTTAAAGGGATGAGATTGAGACACGGAAGAAGCCCGTCAATGCAAATGGTGGCATATTAAAACGTGCTGGTATTTAACAGTTGAGTAATCAAATAGCAAGAGTCTTATGGCAATCAGAGAGATGAAACGTCTCTTAGAGACGTCTCACAGACATTAAAATGCCATCAATTACCACAAATACATCTAATTTCCTAATCCAGTCTCCCTCGCGATTGATCTGTAATTTAAGATGTGTGTCGCGCTCTTTCGACGCACAGGAATCTGCACAGTCTGATTGGTATTATGCCTTTGCATCTGTGCAAGGCAAAATGCAAATGATTTGGGGAGAGAGGATTTGAAAAGGATTTAACAGTTTCGGCCTTTTCTTTTGATGTAGCCAGACGCCGGGAGCTGACGGTGCCAGAGGACGGGCCTCGGGTCACTGCCAGAACCAGCACTGAAAGGGAGGGCGCTGGGTTTATTTCGAAATAGCATAGGGGGGACATCTTCAAAGGTAAAAATGCAATGTTTGAAAGGACTCTCTGTGGATGCAGTCATTAAATGCAATTGGGTTGGAATCTGACCACATGTAATTGCCGGCACTTATCAGTCGCATTTGTACTTTTGTGTGCGACGGTTTTTCTGATTTACGCGTTACTCACAACTGCCAACTTCAACAAATGAGCATTTGACTGTAGCGCCAGTGAAGATCGGTTGTGTGTAACACTTGTGTATGATATAATTTATTAATGTATGATTATTATTTGTTATTAATAAGCAAAAATGCACAACAACATTACCAGTTATGTAACCAGGAAGATAATACACCTGTGGATTCAAATATTAAAGGCAGTGTTCAAAGACTAATGAAAGCAGTGATTAAGCGTGTTCTTTATATCCAAATGTTTCCAGAACATTCTGAAAATGCTTTCACCTCCATGTACATGCATTGTGACATGGAGTTCTTGGATGTTGAGTGGTCACATGGATCACAGGTAGTTTCCAAGGAAGGAGACACATTTGTCAGGCATCAAGCTTAAAACTGCAATGTGGGTCATTTCCCTACTGACCGGGTGCCAGATCAGGGAAACGGCCCAATTCCTCAGGCCTGTTATCTCCAGAAAAGCCACCTCTCTTCCGGACAGTCACAAGCGCATCATGCCACGCTTGCATTGTTTAGAAGCCGGTTTGGACTCCTTCTCTGAGGACTTCCTTTCTCTGAGAACTTTGTTTCCACATGAATGGGGAGCGTGTCATTTCCTGCGGCCTGGCAGGACAGGACACAAACTCCATCTCGGCCTAGAGATACGGCGGTATAGCGAAAAGAATTAAAATCAAGAATAAAGAGGTCTGCAGAGGGTCTAGAGACGCTAACCATTATAAGTGTGATCTCGAACCTCCTCTCACGTCCGGCTTAGTCCCGCTCTCTTCTCACAAAGTGTGCTGCAATTAAGCATTTTATACTGTCGAGCGCTGTAGCCATTCAAAGCCAGATCCCCTTGCCCCCACCCCCTGCAGACACACACCACGCATGATAAAAATAATCAAACAGGGCAGGTTTACGGTCTACAGAATAGTAAGTGCTCCCTGTGTGCCCCCACCCCCGCCAACCCACCACCCACAGCCCTTAACGAGCACGCCGTTAGCGTGAAGCTAACATCTCCCAACATCACCTCCTGGGAAGTATTTGTTCAGAGATAGTTATCTTGGACTCATTAACTCGATGGCACACAATAAAATAAGAATATCAATTAATTAACACAGAGACCCCCAGATCGTTCCAATTAAGCATCAGATTGGGGGGGTAGCAGGGTGGCATGGCGGCAAGACTTCGTTGGTGTTCTGTCCACCCAGCCCTTCTCACTGCGGGTTCCTAGCCGGGGGTGTAATTAGCACTATAAACGAAACGGCTTCGTTAAGGGCTAGGTGGCGGCTGGGGGGTTCAGGGTCTTGAGCACCGAAATCCCATCCCCCCCCCCACCCCAGCCGCCGACACAAACGAGCAGAGCCAGGGTCGGTAATCGCGCCAGGGACGAAAGCTAGAGCAAACCTGTTTCTAATGACCACTCAGGAGACTGGGCGAGTCAGACGGCGCTGATCGGCAGGCTCCTTTTGAAATCGAGAGCCTGACAGTGCACGGTGGAGGTGTAATTACAGTCCGCCGTCCCACCTCAGACATCTATAATCCCCTAATAGGGAGCAGGCAGCACAGGCGGGCAGCAGGACGGACCAGAGGCCCGCAACAAGGGCCGAGGTGGACGGCTTCCTAGACAGCAGGTCATCCTGAGCCATTAAAAAATGATCACAGCTCGTTTGATCGGGGGCTGCTCAGAAAATATGCATTCGGCACATGTGTGCATGCGTGTGTGTGCGTGTCTGTGTGTGCGGGTGTCTGTCTGTGTGTTCCCGGGCTTGTTACTGCGCCAGCGCCTTGGCCGCTGTCACGGTTAGCGCGGCCCGCATCGTGTTGTTATTGTGTCTCTGCCGCGCTCGCAGTGAAGCGAGGCACCTTTTTCATTAGAGGAGTTCGGGGAGGCTGTTTCGCTCCTGCTGGGGTGCGGATTACACCGCTTTCTGGCCTTCTGAAATAAAAAAAATGTAAAAAAAACCATCCCAGCTCAGCACGCCGATCCTCCTCTAGCTAGTGGCCGTCTGATCTCGTTATACGGCGTCTTGAGCCGCGGGCCATGGTACGACGGGGACCTGCCGCACTCCCTCTCCATGTCAGTGGTTTTGTTTCCTTCGCCAGGTTTGTTTACATTAACGATCGCCTAGGAAGATGCCTCTCTCTCTCTCCATCTTTCCCCGCCTCCGTTCCTGACCTGTGGCCCGGACTGTGATTGAAATGCACGCCCACTCGCGACAGAACCCGGGACCGACGCTGCCGCGGGCTGTGTACGTGGGTGGGGGAAGAATAAAGGGAAGGTGGTTTGGTCTCCCGCTCGCCGTGTGGAGTGCGCGGACCCCCGGACGACACCCCTGAGGAGGTCCTTGCACGAACATGACGCCCGGGCCACCGGGGGCCACTTCAGAAGCTGGGGCACTGGACCCACCTGCCACACTGCTCCTGTGAAGGACCCAAAGTCCGGAAACAAGCAAACAGCAACATCTATAAATCATGAATGCCCATGTCGGAATTGAGATTTATTTAAATGTGTGAAAGTGTGTATGAAATAAGGTCCCCCTTGACTATTTGGAGCAGTGGTGCACTAAGAAGATCACAAATGGTTGATTTGACAAGATGGCTTAATATTGTAAAGTGTCAAAAAGCCTCTCGAAGACACACATTAATGTTTGTGAGTTTTTTATTGTGATGTTGTTCAGAAAGCCGCTGGTTCCAAAGTGGCTTTGACGGGTCATCAGGTTGAGCCCTTAGGGTGGTCGGGGGGGGGGGGGGATTTTGAGGGTTGTGCTCTAGGCAGACCATAAATGCCACGTTTCCATCCCTTTCTGGAGTGCTGAGCTCAGCTGGCAGCACGGTACATGTGTGTGGTGTTTTATACGAAAAGCAAGATGGATCCAATGATGGTTCTAGAGCTTATCCAGTCATTTGGGGCTTGGGGGGGGGTATCTACAGAAATGGTTCAGATCTTCAAGGGGGCTAATGCACAAGGACAGATGAAGATGTCTGCAAAGCTATATTCACGCCAGGTGCTTAAAATTCAGCCCGGAATCCTTATTGCACTGTCAGAGTTACGCCCCTCTCCACCATACCCCCCCCCCGCAGTTCGTATTACTCCTCGTTACCTTAAAAACTCTTAATCAAAACAGGGCCTCAGAGAGTTAATTATTGGGCCTGCATTTAAGGGCTTTTCTGCCCCGTCTCGATATTCAATCAAGCGATGGAGTCGGGAAACAAGGGGTAGCAGATAAAAGCGTTGGGTATAATAATGATGCCGGGTAATGATTTCCCCCGAGATAATCTGATCTATTGCCACGGGGAAGAAGGGAAGGAGACGAAGCCTGAGGGAGGGAGAGGGGCGGGGTGTGGAGGAGAGGGGAATCGCATCAGCATTTCATAGCAGGGCCCGAGCCGCACTGATGCGAGCGAGCGAGCGAGCGAGGGAGGGAGAGACCAAAATAAGAGAAAGAGAGAGAGAGATTCTAATCAGCCCAGTAGATGCCTTCTCCTTTTGGGAGAGGTTAGAATAGAAGTACCGGGGCTCATGAGAGGAATGTCAAGTTCAGGCAGCGAAAATTAAACAGCTGAAAGGTATGATTTAACAATGCTGGAAACTCAATAAGTACAAGATAAACAGCAAATTAAATCGGCCCGTGGTGGGAGGGACGATAGGGGGACAAAAAACTCACTCTTATCAATCAGGTCGTCAAAAATTAATCTGTTTCCCGTCACCCCTGACACCTCTCCCAAGGCTGGGGAAAAGTAAAGAAATAAAAGTGTTAAATAGGGCTGCGCTTTTGCTTTGACAGCCCCCTCCCTCATATTCCCCCTCAATCTCCAGGCCCTGATTACAATCTGAACTGTATGGAGCCCCTTCCCTGTCAAGCTAGCACAATAAAACTAGCCATAAATACTTCACAAAAATAATTGGGGGGGGGTGTTGTGATGAAGGGGACCCCATGTCAAAAATTGAGACAGCGGGCAGGCAGCTGCGGCCCAGTCGGAAGCAGCGGCGTCTCTCTCCTGCCGACTGGTTCCACTCAGTCCCCGGATTTGGGCTTAAGAGGGGCGACTTTAGCGAAGTGTCTAGGAGACGTTGCTTTTTCCAGGCTAAAATCTGCGAGCAGTCTTTCGACATGGGGTCGATTACAAGATATATTCACGCTGAAGCGACCGTCCAAAATTTTAATAGTGTACATGTCCAAGCTTGTATCGGCAACCATCACACCAACGGCGTCAACGGGAGTAGCTTTGGAGTTCTTGCCTAGTAATTTTGTAGGTGCTGTTCTGCTTATGGCGTAATATAAACAAACAACATTACAACAAAGCGCAGCTGAACGATGTCACGGTGACCGTCACTTCGTAGTAATTTATGCCGAGGCTAGAAGCGTCGCCATCTGCACTCCATTTCAATTATGCGCGAATGCTGATAGGTGCTGGTCAGCTGTCCGTCTGTGCCAACCCCCCAGTACCCTTCGTGGGGCATATGGTCAGACGGGAGGCCTGGCAGCACATCCTCTCCTCAACATCTGCCGGCCTAGAAGGCGAGCAGCCACCCGCCTGGGGAGCCGAGCCGATGTGCTGAGTCCACGCGTCTCTGTGCCCCCGACTTCTCATTAGCATACGACCTGAGCCGAAGTTGTAAACAGTAGGGATGTGCATCTCCATCGCCGTGGCGATGCGACAGACACCTCGACGCATTGCCAGCAATCAGAGACATCAAAGATACATATGAAGCAAATACGCATGTGATACAATATGATTCACCCCTATTGTGACGCAGAGCAATTCCAAAGGATTTGATGCAACACAAAGTTATTCAACACAATATGACACGATGCAAAGGAATATGAATTTTTTTCACTGGTGAACCTTACCATCCCTAGTAAACAGCCAGCCTGATTATAGAGAGGGATAACATTTAGGGCAGTGTGCCCACACACATTTCATGTTTCAAATTTTTATTGTCATGTGTTCTGAGGAACACAGTGAAATTCTTGTGCCACAGTTGCAGGGGACGGGACAGTTGTACAGGGTGGGGGGGGGGGGAACTGGTCAAAGAAAAGTGCAATACAGAACAAAATGACACTAAAACACAACACCACAAAGTAGGGAGAGAGCAACACATAGCATGACGCCACAGGATGGCGCTATGGTGAGATACAGGTCCAGGTGGATGGGACTGAAGGATTAAAAAGAATTCGCTGAGTCTCAGGGGACAAAAGTGGAATAAAATATGTATGTCCTTTGATAGAGGAGATTTATATAGACAGATGTCTGACACTCCATCCATCAGTGTTGGTGCTGCCATCGAAGCTTCCTTGTTTCTGTTGCACGAAGGACTCTTCTGACAAGGAGGTGACAATGGATAGCAAATTACCACGTTTGCTGTCTTTTTTTGGGGGGGTAGGACTCTGGCATGATGACCAAATTCCTCTGCATGTCGGAGGAGCTTCATAAACTCTGCATTTCAGTGGCAGCACTCTCTGAGTACGCAGAGCGGGAAGTGGCCAGATCTCTGTAGGTGGGTTATAGGTCAGGTCACTCCGATGGCTGCTGTACTCAGGGAGTAGCTGTGTCTGCAGCGGATCGGATCCTGTTGATGGTGTAGGAGACTCGGGCTAAGATGTGTCATGGACCCAGATGGGTTTGGTGCAGCGACGTGGCGTGATACAGGCTCAAAAAAGGTGGACGACCCACTGGCAGCTCCAAGAACAGAAAGAGGATTTATTAAGCAAAACAGAAAACATTATGAACATAAAACCAAAATGACCACAAGGGGTCAAAAACAGGGGGGAAATAAAGACTAAATGTACAAAGGGGGATCGCAAATAGGCAAACAAAATATCCAACTATCCCAAACAACAAAACCTTCACCATCCAACATCAAACAACAACACAGGACAGGTGAGACTAATTAACAGAGACCTGGAAAACAGGGCACAGATTAAACTAATAAACTCAAAGGAACAAAACAGGGAAACTAAGAACTAACCAAGGAAACGGAAACAGAAACCAATACTAGGGAATTACAGACAGGTAAAGACAAGCAGGGGCACAAGGAACAAAACAAAAACCAAATATAAAATCAGACACAAGAACTAGAGAAACTCAAATGAAACACTAGGGAGCAAGATACAAAAACAGAGGAGGTGGGATTCAAACACAGAACAGAATGGTTTATAGACAACTACATGCTCAATGTGTGAGCCATGAGGGCAACAGAGAACAGAGCAGAATGCAAAGACTAACATGAAGGACGGAATGACCAGCGACACCTGCTGGCCAGAATGGGGATGGGACACAGAATGGGACCCCAGGGACTGACCCTGACAAAGGCACTATCTGGGTGTCTTGTCTGTTGTCTCAGTATATGCTCTGAATGCGGTTAGTGATTTCCCCGTGAGGTGACACTCCTCTAGTAATGGGTGACTTCAATGTTATCACTGGCACGGACAGGGCTGGTTATGAGGATTGTGACTTTGCAAAAGGTCAGAAGCTGTGGGTCACTGGATCCTGGTTCCAGCACCCTGAGCTGCATTGTGGGACCTGTTACTCCAATACTGGTGGTTTGGCAAAGGCTCAGAGGGTAGATAAACAGCAAACACAAAAAGCGTTTGTTAGAGGAATCTGTGAGCGAGTGACACACCATCTATGGTCTAGCGACCCAGGTCCTACTTACAGAGGAATTGAAGCATTATGCACATTCGAATCTGTTCCTCGGAGTGTCACAGTCATGGTGGGACCCTCTGGGTTGACTACTTTGAGCAGCTGTGGGTAGGGAAGGTCGCTGGGATCTGTGGTATTCAAGGTGAGCTTCTCCAGGCTGGTGGTAAGGCTGTCCTTCTAGCATTCCACACAGTCTTTGCTCCCATTTGGGAGACGGGCATCATCCCAACTGACTGGAAAATGGGACTTCTTGTCCCTATATGGAAAGGGAAAGGTGATCGCCTAGATTATGGCAACTACAGGGGGGTAACACTGCTCTCAGTGCCAGGTAAGGTCCTTGCTAGGGTCACCCTCAACAGAACCTATGATTACTTGTTCGCCTACTAGCCATGGGAGTAGTCTGGTAAGTCAACAGTTGGCCACACCCTGGCACTGAGGGTTCTTATTAAGGGAAAGCATGAATATCAGCAGAATTTCTTTGCTTCATTGTTGATTTTCCTAGAGCATTTGATCGAACTGCTGTGTGTTCATTCCTCGTTTCCACAAACATAGAGCTGGTGCCGGTGCTGTGCTGGTTCTCTGGGCTTGGTGGTTTTTGAGAACCTGTCCGCGTTTCCACCCGTTTTGAAAAAGTATGGAACAGAAATGTTACATAGGAGGAAGTAAAGGTTAATCAGAATTTTTTTAATTTTAAGTTTTTATAAGAAAAATCATTTTGAGAATATGATTTATTGCATCCTGTATATTTCGCCTGTATCCACTTCTGTCTGCATAAAGGCTCCGCAGTCAGTATGTGTCAGTGCTTTCTTTCTCACGTGCTGTTTTCCACTGTTCTTTTAACGATCATGCTGCTAAAAACTGAACCTTGCTGTCTGCCTGATGAGCTTCAAAATATTTTATTTGTTCGACCTGCAGCATTTATAATTTATTAGTAAATCAATCTTTCATTTTCTACAGAATAAAAAACAGTGTAACGTTGTATCATTTATGTGAATTATACAAGTTAGTGCAAGTTAATATTTTACATAAAATATCTTATTTTCAGCAAATACAATCCATACATTTTTAAGATATTTTACACATTTTGTCTCCATAAAGGCTCCCTCCCTTGTGTGTGTGAGTTAGTTTATTCTTGTTCGCTGTTTTACCGCTGTCGTTTTGAGGATCTCGCAATAAGAGTCTGCTAAAAACAGGAACGCCACGTTTTATTTATTCGATCTGTATACTTTATTATTATTTTTTTATTAAATCTGGCCAGGTGATCAATCTTGCATTTTTCACAGAATAAAAAAACGATGGAATGTTATTCCACTAATTAGCTGGCGGGTTGTTTCACTGTCAGAATTGGTGTTATTAGACTGAACTATATCAGTTATGGGTTGAATTTTCCGTATGCGGAAGGTTCGGATGCAATAACCCGGCCCACTTTTGCTGATGTTACGGTGCCAAATTCTGAGACCAGGTTCTCTGTGGTGCCGTGCTGGAGCCGTTTTTTCTGGCCCAGGGCCACTTTTTCCGTGGAAACATGCAGAATTAGTTCCAGACTAGGAAAAAGTCTGGCACCGGCACCAGCACCACTTTGGTGGAAACGAGGCACTTGAGACTTCATGGGACTTCATTGGACGTCATGACCGGACTGTACACTGGTACTGTGAGTGCTGTGCGGAATGGAGGCAGAACCTCTGCGTTCTTTCCAGTTGATTCTGGGTTGCGCCAGGGGTGTGTTCTTGCTCCTACTCTGTTCGATGCTTGTATGGACTGGGTGCTGGGCAGGGTCGTGGGGTCCAGTGGCTGTGAGGCATCTGTTGGTGAAAAAAGATTCACTGACCTTGTCTTTGCCCACGATACTGTGACCTTCGCAGAGTCAATGGAGGCTCTGATCGGGGCTCACAAGAGACTGAGCAAGGATCCTGAGTATCTGGGCAACATCCTGTACCCTGCATGCTCCTCAAGCTGAACCGGTGGGATTCTCTTTGACAGCATTTCAACATTTCACACACGCAGAGCCGGAGGGGGAGCTGCTGTTGATGGGTGCATCAGAGGGAGCTGCGTAAATGCCACGTGTTGGGCACTGTAATGACACCGAGCCTGCTCTCGGCCACCCTTCCCAGGGGTCACACTGCGCTTCTACAGATCTTAGACCCACGAGACCTGCCATTATGACCGTCTTGTCATTGGCCCCTGTCGTGGCTCTTAAAATAGGACAAGATTAATGAGGCATGAATTGCTTGGTGAAGACTCTGCTGCTACCTCTAACTCCAATCCTGCACTAACTAATGACATGACCTATTCTCGCACAGTGATTACACAGAACCTACAGTGCATTTAGGTAAACACATCGCAGGTTGTGCAGGTGTAAATGTCAACAAATGTTGTCTTTTAATAGCTATTGAGGCTTTCACAATTAAAATGAGCACCATTAAGTAATTGCTAAGGGAGGAGTAAATAAATACGATTTAATTACCCTGGATGTTACTGATTTCCTTCATTGGGTGCTGTAATTCAGAGCAGCAGACATGCGGAGAGCAGGCTCTGTTTCCCCCTCTCTGTAGAGGGTGGGAAAGGCATTCATTTGATGTTTTTGCAGGGTTATTAAGTCCTACGTGGCTTCCAACGCGAGCAGGTGAGACGCGGACGCGAGCCACTGGGCTGAACCACGAGACAGACGTTTCGACGCAAGCGGAACGTGCTGCTTGACCACGGCCGATAATGCGTCCTTTGGCAGTCCTGGCAGTACGCAGCAATTACACGGTATTATGCTAGAACACGTTTTAATGGACACTCGTTTGTGAAATGCTAAAAAGGAGCTCTAATCCTACCTTCTCTTTTTTCCCTCGTTTGAATGAGCGATATTCTTTTGTAACATCGGTATCTCCCTGTGGAAGCAATTTAGAAACGTGAAATGAAGCAGTGAGAAGCTATCCAGATTTGATCACATGGTCATTATAAAAGATGAGGTTTTTTCCCTTCATTTTCTTATACCAAAATGCAGTTTGGCTCAGCAGTCTCTGTACCTTCTGGCTTGAAGGATTAGACATCCGTGTAAATTTCTCCAGCCAGTGAATTCAGCCATTTTGTTATAATCAATTTCGAAGTGCTTGAACGATTAATAGCAAATATTCTGGCAGTAATAAAGAAAGAAGGTTTGAAGCATCGCACAAGTCCTCCATGCAGTCTTCCAGGTATGGGTGATACTCGTTTAGGTGGCAGGAGAAAGGTTGAGGATCTGATTATATGGTCACGAGACAGGAAGGAATCACGGATGCCATTTATCCCTGATTTTTGAGACAGCTGATGTCTCTCCTGGTGATAAATCGTCTGCTTCTCATGCCGGCGATAAAGCACGGAGACTCATATCACTCTCTCAGACCACGGATCAGGTACACCCAGCGGAGCGATGAGGGATGTTGACATCCTTCTCTGAATGTACCTACAACGTTTCACGTGTGGTTGAGGCTATTTATGCATATACACACGATCAAGCAAGCAAACAAACAGCACATACAATACACTCAGCTACGGATCAATTAAATTCCCAAATAAAATAGAGTGGTTCGTTTTCCTTTATTCGCCCACTGGGACGCGTTAGTTTATTGCTTGCCGGCACAAGAAAGAGCTTATCTAACACTTGACAATCCGGTGGATGATGCCGTGGGTCCGACGGCGGTGTTGCAGAGCTGACAGTCTCCCTTCTCGCTCCGGTACCCTCTCTCTGATAAACGTAAGGCTGTGGTATTCAGTGCCCGAGCTCGTCACTGATAGAAGGGGGCAGACGGGGGCTTCTATCAGGTGTCGGAGCCTAGGCGAACTGTCCACTCCTCCTCCTTTGGCATGCAGATCTTTTCAGACAGCTTGAGTATGAAGTCCTGGGACACCTGTTCGGGGTGAGAGTAGCGTTGCCCAGCTTCTCTGGTTTGTGTTTCATGGTGTAAAGTCTTTGGATCATTTCTCTGTTAAAATAAGCCCCAAGACAACATGTACATGGGTGAGATAATGAGGTGAGAGAATTACAGCTCATAGTAGTGTAAACACACACACACACCCAAATAAAAACACGGAATCTCATCATAAATTTCCATCGCTCCAGAGTCTGAACCTGCAATAAAACATTAAAGGAATAAAATAGTCTAGCTAATATGTCACTGGCGTTATTTTACACTGCTTTTACTCTTTTTCACTAGTTCTCGCCACATTTGTCTGTTGGCCTTAACAAGCAAAAAGAAAAATAATCTCAAAGTAATTTATTGCGAATTTGGAAAACAAGATATTGTACACATGAATGTGATGAGAATAAATTAACTACATTAGCCACACCGAACACATAAAATATATGACTATTAACTAAGACTACCACAGTCAATGTTTTATTCATAATATTGCTTCCTGCATATATCAGAGCAGGATGTCTCAATTATTTACAATATATGGGTAAGGAAATGTCATTTTATGACATACTGTCCAATTTTAATTATATATCACTTGTACGTTCTCTGTCTTCTTTATTTTTCTTTTCAAAAGGGTAATAATAGTCTGATTCAAATTAAGTATATAAATCAAAAAGATTTTTATTTTCAGGAATGAAATTGAGTGGATGAAAAGAACTTAGAAACCTGCCCATTGCGTGCATGTAAGCTTATAAACAGTAGGCCTGTCGTTGAAACTAAGAATAATTGTTTCGTCGTTCAGATAAACTTAGGACTTAATATCCCGAATGAGTATGTATGTATGTATGTATGTATCTATCTATCTATCTATCTATCTATCTATCTATCTATCTATCTATCTATCTATCTATCTATCTATATGTCTGTCAATCTATCTAAATGCATGGATCAACTTCAGTTTTTGTAGTCAATGTAGAATATTTGCACTGTGAAACTTAAACGTAACCTAAATTGCTGAAACTATGAGGAAAACGCGCTTTCACTCTGGCGTCTCTCTCCGTACCTTTAAACACCTGGCTGTCCCTGCTATGTCGCAGGTGTGCCTCACCAAACAGGGAACTGACATAGGAGAGGGGTCCATCCTGACAATGAGTCCATTTATTTTTTTCACATCACTATTAAAACTCGATGAACCTGGGAATTTCATTTCCCTGTACATTACATTTTGAGCTAATATACTCTTCTATACGTTGTTTATTGTAAGGAAAACACATCAAATACCGATCTTTCATAAACTCAAACCACAATGGATGAAATGCTTTTTGTAGCAACGCAAAGACCCTAAATTAATTTATAACAAAATATAATCTATCAATAAAACCTTATTAAACTGCTGTCTAAAAATTGTCCTAGTTATATTTAGTATATATTTAGTGTGATTTGGGTGTCATTTTCCTTGTATTGTAATATTCCAAGAAATTGTTTAATAACTTACAAGTCACAGTGATTCATTCATAAATCTCGTAAGTCCACGTTAAGCCTTTCATGACTTAATGCCCTGAATGCCTGAAACCTAAATCATTTTGTTGAAAACAGGGATTAATTTTCAGATGCAACAAAGTCGAATATTTAGAGTAACCGGACTAATAAAGTTAAAACCATCAAAGGTTATAGACCTAAGACAGTAAACTGGATGTTTCAGACAAGCAGCAGTAACACGCAACAGCCCCTAAGCAGTATTTTCTCACTGCTGATAGTCTTCTTCTGACCCACTGAAAACTGCAGGTTCTGCATCACAGCCTACATTGTTGAACAAATGTGCGCTGCTTTTAGGTGTAATCAGGGGCGATTTAGTGCACGGGTTTATTTAGGTTGAAGCCCAGGGGCTTCAACTAACCTTGTTTAGTAAAATTTTAAAGCACCTGTCTGTTTGTAAGGGAATGGTCCCATATTTAAAGATAAATAACTAGGCCTATAGCATAGTAGAAAATAGTAGGGAACTCCTTACTTTGTAAATACGCCTAAGGATGTAATTTGGTTATATGTCATTAAAACATTGCATTTGTTGCGTGTTCTTCATTATTAATATTTATTGCTGCTGCATTTCTCATTCAGTTTCAAGCTTCTTCTCTAACCTATGGACTGATCAAGGTTTTCAAGCTATCTGCTCACGAATAGTAGCAGAATCTTCAAGCAGTATATTTCATTTTATTTTTATCCCAGTATTTCCTAGCCCCGCACATTTGTTAAACTAAACTGGCACATCTCTCCCGTCACAGAAAGAGCAAACTGTAAATCATGCTTCTTGATTATCAGTGCCGCCATGTCCGCTTATTAGAAGCGACTCTGGGCTTGTTTTTATCCTGTACTCAGAGGGAGAGGCGCGGCTTTGCGGTTCTTGGCGCGTCGCTTTCTAAGTTTTGGTCGCTCGTTATCGCTTATTTTGTCTTTTCCCGATGCCGGCACGATGCGCAGCTTCGATTACAAACAAACACCAAACTTTTTGGCTCTTGACAGTCTTTTTGCTCAGATCTGCCTCTTGTTATCGTTTTCCTGTATCAGATTGGAATAGGCAGCAAAGGAAGCGATGATTACAAGCGTGAAGTGCCAACGGACTCGCCACAATCAGCCGGTTGAGTTAAAAAAAATTACAGCATTTCAGCGTTTATTCTGTTTTCAGCCCCATGCTGATATATATGAGTTATTAGGCTATCCATATAGTCATTCATTACGACTCCAAAAAACATTCTATTTTATATTTATTCCAAAGTATTGTAAAGTTCCCATTATGGGAATGAGGAGGCAAGGTGACAGAAAACTAACTTTGTTTGCATGTCGTGTGCCGCAGCCGTGCCGTACACACTTTTTATATTCCCAAAAAACAGTCGTACGTAGAACAGTCCTGCACTACACCCCTTTTTCTTACCTATTCTAGATCATTCTTTTTTTTCCCGCCAGCCTCTCTGCTGTCCCGCCTCCTCCTTCTACGCACTCTCCCCCGGATGGGGGCATGCCCACAGAAAACATCCCTCCCAGCACTATCTGTAACACAATCCCCAAACACGCTACACTACACCACTCTTACTAAAGTCCTCGACCAGAGGACAAAGTCTCTGAACCTTGCGGGGGGGGTCTCCTCCCTCCCCTTGGACATCCTCTAGGAGGCGTGGCCCCTTGAGGAACACCGGGTGTCGCAGGGGCAGACTGATCACCTCCGGCTGCTTGGTCCAGACCGACTGGCATACTCAGCCTAGCTAGAGATGGTGTGGCAGGGGACAGGGGGCTGCCACCTTCTGTCCGGTTCCCCTGAGGTGTCGCAGCCCCCCTCTAAGGCACCAGCCGGTCACGATGGAGCACAATCTTGCACCCCTGGGAAGGCAGTTGCACCCTATACACTTCCTCCACCCTCTCCAGGACCAGACACGGCCCCACCCAGTGGGTGTCCAACTTAGGGCACCTGCCCTTCTTCCTGGTCGGGCTGAAGACCCATACCAGCTCCCCAACTGTGAAGTGACACCCCCGGGTATGGAGATCATAATTCCATTTTTGCCGCAGCCCAGGACTCATCAGCTGTCCCGTGGCATACTCGTGAGCTTCATCCAAGTGATCCTGAAGCCGTCTGGCATAGATGCGGTGTCTAGGGGCTGTCTGAAAGCCAGCTCCACAGGGGTCTTCATCTCTAGGCCTAGCATTAGTAGGGCTGGTGTCCAGGAGGTTGAGCTCTGGACCACAGAGCGGCAAGCCATCAGGACCAGGGGTAAATATGCATCCCAGTCCCACTGATGGGAGGATGTTAAGGTTCAGTTAAACCACTCCACTAAGCCATTACTTTGGGGGTGGAGCAGTGTAGTGTGGGTCTTTGTAATCTCCAACCTTGTGCACATGATGGAAAATGCCCAGGACTCAGAATTCCACCCTTGATTGCTATGAATGGACTCAGGGACCCCAAATCTGCTGAACATCCCCTCAACCAGGGCATTGGCCACAGTCTCAGCCTCCTGGTCCGGCAAAACATAAGCCTCCGGCCATTTGGTAAACTAGTCCATGGCTGTCAATATAAAGCGATTCCCCTGTGTTGTGCTTTGGAACGGCCCCATTACATCAACCCCCACCCTCGGCATGGGTTCCCCGACCATGAACTGCTGGAGCTGGGCCCTGGACCGTCCCTGTGGTCGCTTACATGCCACACAGAGGTCACAGCACCTGCAAAAGTCCTCCACATCCCTCCTCAGCCGCCCCCAGTAGAAGCCCTGACGCATGCGCCGGAGGCTTTTGGTCACACCAAAGTGCCCAGACCCTGCAGAGCCTTCAGCACCTCCTCCTGCATGCCTTCAGGCACCGCGGCCTGCCATCTCTTCTCCCCTGTTGCCGGCTTCACCCAGGCCCGCTGTAGGGCCCCATCCAGCAGGCATAATGTGTCGAACTTTGCCCACAGCTCTTTGATGACCGGGGAGAGGGCTGCCATCTCTTCCCATGATGGCCGCCGCTGTGCGCCCACCCATAGTATAACTGGGTCTGGGTCTTATCGCTGCTTCTCAGCCCACTTAGCAACCCCAACCCCCTGCAGTTCTTTGTATGCCTGCGTGGCACCCCCACACACCATCTCATCTGTCCCAGAGCTAAGCTCACCTTCTCTGCCATCCCTCCGCTCACAATACTTGCATTCGTGTGCACTGCATGGGCGCCGAGACAGTGCGTCAGCGTTGCCATGTTGATCCCCTGCATGGTGGACCACCATGAACTCATAGCTCTGAAGTTCCTCCAGCCAATGAACCACCTGCTCTTCTGGCTCTTTGAAGGACATCAGCCACTGCAGGGGGGCATGGTCAGAGCCCAGGATGAAGTGCTGCCCACTCAGGTAAAACCTGAAATGTTTAATGGCAGAGATGCAGTCGATAGGTCCCAGCGGGTGACACGATACCTCCACTCTGCTTTGCTCAGTGCCTTGCTGTAAAAGGCCACCACCCGCTCCCCATTCGGCCACCCCTGGGACGGGACCACCCCCACCCTCTCCCTGTTGGCATCGGTGTCCATTATGAAAGGCAAGTAGGGGTCATGGGGCACTAGGATGGGTGAGCTAGTCAGGGCTTCCTGTAGAGCTTGAAAAGCTGTCCCAGCATGCCCCGCGTGCAGTTGTAAATAGCCCTTGTATTGTTGTTCTTATTGTTAATGGTTATATTTCCTTATTGCTGCACGTGTGTTTACCTGTGTCTTATGTGTACCTGGTCCAATCCTCGCGTGTAATTAGCTTACACAAATCTCCCACCGTGTATGCGTCTTACAGTTCAACGTCTGTCAACCTTGTGTTTGCTGTGTATAACTGGTTCAGTGCTCATTGGGTACCTGATGCAGTCCTACCAATAAAGAGCGTGTTCTCCCCGGCAAGCTAGTGTCCGTATTTCTCTCTGCTCCCACAATGCCTCGGTCTGCCCGACGCTACAATATGGACTGCAGGATCCATCTCCTTACAGCAGCCAAACCCGGCTTGCTTGCAATGGCAGTTTTACATCTGACACCACTGTAAAGTTCCCATTATGGGAATGAGGAGGCAAGTGGCCGAAAGCTAAATGAAAGTGAATACGAAAGTTCAAACAAGGAGAGCTCATGAACGCCAGCGTGTCCAATCACAGCGGTCCAAGTTCTATATAAAGATTAAGTCTAACCCGCTTCTTTGCCGTTACAGCTATTCGGTTCGCCCGCCTCCACCCCTCCACCACCTTCGACTCCCTGTCCTGGTCCGGGATTGGCTCCTTCGCCTCCTGCCTGGTCGCCCAGCCAGATCTGTCACCCCGTCCTGGTCCGAGATTGGCTCCTTCGCCTCCTGCCTGGTCGCCCAGCCAGATCTGTCACCCCGTCCTGGTCCGAGATTGGCTCCTTCGC
>JAODUD010000001.1:14999760-15014334 GCA_026784285.1 Stomatorhinus walkeri | reverse complement strand
GTGTGTGTGTGTGTGTGTGCATGCAGTCCAGGTATACATTACATTGTGGGGACATTTGCTGATAAAACCTGTTATTTTGGAATTGTGGGGACCATTTTTCAGTCCCCACAAGGGGAAATTTAATGTTATAAAAATCTATGACTGCAATCACAAAACTAAAAATGTAAAATGTCTTGTATTTTGTTTGTTTACATAGGGTTACAGTTAGGGCTGGGTAGGGGTGAAGGTTTTGCCAATAAAAATGAATGGAGAGTCCCCGCAAACAAGTGAGTACAGGTCTGTGTGTCAGTGTGTGTCAGTGTGTGTCCTATAATGTCCCCTGCTTTATTCCCTGTGCTGCCTGGTACCATGCTTTGTGGACCATGTGCTGCAGCTCCACCCATAACCCTGCACGGAATAAATAATGAATGGATGGATGGATGGATGGATCTCTGCAATGCTTTTCAATACAAACTGACAAAAATACTGTTAATTTTCTTTGCTGCCTTCTCTTGAAGTAACACTTCATGGGAACAATTCAAACACCTGCATCAGAAAGCAGGACGTCTTGCTTTGCCAGAAATCAGATTTAAGGTAGTCTGGGTTAAATGTAAGTGGAGAGAAGATCCATCCCAACTCAGGTACCTTAAAATCTGACAAGTTATCCAGCTAAGCAAGAAAGCCAGCTTTGGGCTACAGGCCCCAGCTGGATGCCTGGTTGGGTGTGTCTGACTCAGCGTGTGATTTTGCTTCTGGGGGCAGGTAACCCCAAGGCTCCAGTGCATGGCACGATGAGCCAAGCCACCACGTCACATACCTTTCGTGTCACGCGGTAGTAAACAGTTAGCATGGACACAAACATCATCTTGAGGATGACGACGGTGGCGTAGGTGGAGAAGGCCCGGAAGACCTCGGTGTTGACTTCGAATGCCATTTCCGGCTCGTTATGTCAGCCTGGTCACCCTGGATGCAGGAGAGAGCCAGCAACTATCCAGGTTAATACCTTCTGCATACTGGTCATTTACCTAAAGATGAGAAACTCCATTTTCGCAGAGGGTCATGGTTAATATTTTTAGCTGCTCTCTCAACTACGTTTGAATCAGTTACTAATACAAAAATGTCTACCGAGGGACCAGAGTTTCGTTTAAAAAGGCGTCCGCAAAACTTAATCAAAAATGCCAGTTGCTGCGTTATCTTCCAGGCTACCATAAGGGTTCTTTTCGATGGACTTGGGCCAAATGCGCTTACTACTGAGGTCAATTAAGCTATTCTGCATCTATAAGCCGCTAGAACAAAGCTATTCATTCTTTGCAAAGTTTCATATTCCCGCCTTTCCCCTCAATCCAGACTGACCCGAATGTAAAGTAAGCAGGACTTGTGAACAACAAACAGCAAAGGCTGGGCTACTTCTTCTTTCAGCTTTACGGATAATTGGGGAAAGCCCGCCACAGTAATATGATTAGTCTCTATCCTCTGCCAGTTTGGTTTTTAGTTTAAAGGGTGTTTAGTTTATACAATAATCCTAAACAACGAGAGCTCTTTAACACTTGCCCATTAACCTAGATCTAACCTAAACTGAACTGTTCAGCGCTGCGCCGTATGGTTTATGGTGGTAAATACCTGTTTTACAGAACTTTGACATTTAAAAGAGACGGGAATGCGGAAATAAATTTAATAAATAAATTTAAAGTAAGCCTGGCAGAAAATACGTAGAAAGTTTAAAATACATAGGCTACATTGCACCAAAACGTAAAAGATTGCTACAAGTATCATATTTGTTTATATTTTGGAATGTATGCATATAAACGATTATAAATAAATAAATAAATAAATAGATAAATACATACATAAAGCAAAAGTTATATAGCTAGGTCTGTTACTGAGAGTGAGACTTCCGTTTAAAAGTGCATTTAAAACTTTAATGATTCAGTACAATATACTGCCCTACAAAGGCAGAACATAGTAACTGGATGTTTAATCAAAACTGAGTTATGACCCAAATCGGGTCTCGTAAGTTTTTATTATCTCGTGACAAAATATCTTTGTTCATCTATGCTCAGTTTTGAAGAAAACAGAGTGTGTGAATTACATTGACTAAAATGCACTAAAACCAAGGCAGACAACTTTAAGTACAGTTGTGCGTTTTGCTTCTGTAACGCAGAACTTGTGCATAACTTGAGCTTCTCTTCACCCAGAAATAGACAAATTCTGATTATAAAAACAACTGCAGCCATATGACTACAGTGCGCCGAAACTTAATATCGCTTTACCTCGTACTGGTACGCAGCTTCCTCTCGGGACAGCAGCAAGGGCAAGACAAACACCTAAAATGAAACTGCAGCACATATAAGGCAAACGTCGAATTACGGGATTGGATAAGCGCTTTGCTTTCTTACGCAATAGGCCACAATAGTTACGACCTAACCATTGAAAATTAACCATTCATGTCGTTACTGTACCATGTTTATAATTTATAAATTTAGGCATTCCTTCAAGAATTAAATGAATTAATCCGATATTTTTGTGTACAGAATGACACCTGTAGTATTTTTGGGGGGTGGAGGGCACTCAAAATTTTATTAGATGTGTATATTTTATTCATTGACTAATATATTTTTATTCCACTTGAAATCGCCTGGTGTCACATCGAGTATAAGTGGCATCTTGTCAGGGGGAGTCGGGAGCCGCGTCTGTCTGAGAGTGAGCGGTGACGCTGGCAGGTCTGGATGCCGCATGCCGGCCCGGGAAGAGCGATTCGACATGACAGCGTGTTTAAGGCGTGATGCGGCTGACAGGAGAGCCGCACAAGCGCACCTTTCAGAAGTTTGTTTTGCAGTTACTCTCTCACACAAGCGGGGAAGACAGGCGTAAGGTCGCGCTTTGCGTCGGTGCCTTGACACACCATGTCCGGAGGATGACATCCGGCCTCGCTTATATAGGCCTAAGGGCAGTGCTGCCCGGTCCAGCAAAAATCTCCTGCGCAAGGTCTGCTTAAAATCCACCCAACAGAAGTTGAAACTAGCCCAATATCTGAAATCCCAGTATACTCTATCTCAAAGAATTCAACCGGTATTTTGCATGCTGATCACATTCAAATGTTTAACGTTTTAAAACCACAGTACACCATGACGTCTCACAGACGGACGAACTCCCCTTTCCCAGGTTTGCCAACTTTGGTGAACTGGTTGGAGTGACAGTTTCAATTCGAGACCTGCAGATTACACACGACTGTACATGTTATGTAGCAGTTTTATTACCTTGTAAATAGTGTAAAAAGTTTGCAAACTACCCAATCGCTAATTTAGGTTTATAATGTTATATTTATCTCTTGCGTGAGAGCTTGAAAACTTGAGTGTCACGCCAGATGCGTGAGATATCAAATTTGGCAATCCTGCTTTCCGTGTACATCGGTCACCGACTTCCTGTGACTTGCGAGTCAGGATGACTCAGCATTAGAAGCCGCCTGCATTTATAATAGTACATTTCTTTTTCCACTTACAGTCCGCTGCCGCGGAACATTATGAAATTAGCCATAAAAGCCGCAACTTACTAATATTTACCCGCAATTGTATTTTTAAATTAAGCCAATTGGGTGGGGAAACCGCGGACATGGTAACTCTGCCTGTGGTTGGGAAATAAAAGCATCCGTACCGAGTGCGTGTGTTTAGCTCATTTGAAAGACATCTACCTACCTATGTCAGGTGGACAGGAAAATCTTGTCACTTTATATAGGCCTACTACTCTCCAGAGCTCCAACGGGGACTGAATTTTCAGCAGGGAGAGTTCCCCTTTAATCACTCTATTGGCTGATGTATTTACATTAACGGAATGCGTGTCCCGCTTATTTCACGGTCGGATGTTTTAATTAAAGATATAAAATAGACAAATATCAAGTAAAATTTAAGAAGACATACACAGGACTGTAATGTTTTAAAAGGGTAAAGGTGTAATTTAATTCAGCGACGAATGAAATTTCGCCCATCATCACGGACTCCAGAATTTAAAATTAGAATAATTTTACAAAAATATGTCTTACTGTGATACCTAATTTAAAATAATATATATTTTAAAATATTACAGCGAGGTGTAATAACACAATACATGCTGTACGAGCTCCTAATCATGCGCCACATCGATGGCACCTCGAGGGGTAGAACCGCATCACTACGGTAATCTGCGGTGAGCTGCCCAGGAGACGCCCTCCCCAGGATTTAACAAGAAGGGCGCCCCCCATGACACGTGCATGTGAGCATTCAGCAGGGCCGCAGGTTACGAGCTGGGAGCTCCGCGCTCGTGCGTGATGCTCAAAAGACACCTCAGCTGTTTAGAAATTAACTCACGCGGCTCCGTCCACCACTGGTAAATTCTCTGTGGGAAACCGTTCCTCCACTTAATCAGACTTTTGCCAAAATCTATCACTTCACTCCGTGTGCTTCTGGGGGGAAAAGACAAAAACAGAAGGAAGATGAAATCATATTAACTGCGGCGTGCTCTCCCACCAGGAACTGTGATGGCAAACACTTGCATCGATTTCTCGACCATTTTGCCAGTAATTGGGATGCTGGATGCAACACCCTCTTATTGATTTTAAATGGCAGTCGGCTTATACCCTGGATGTAAGGCTGCATTGACTAAATTACTGCCTTCCCAATGATCGTGATGCCAGAACCCGAAGGCTGGTATTGATTCCTTTACTGAAATCCTCCTGAACATGTTCCAGGCACCATACGTTTTTTATTGATTGACACCAACGTCTACACTGTTTTCTTGAGGCAAGAAATCAAAAGTGTACAGTATACTATCCTAATCATGCGGCGTGGATTGCTTGAAGGATCGGGGCGGGGTGGCCCTTTGCACACATTAATTGCAAACATACATTCACACCACAGCAATCCACACACTATAGAATAGTAGTTCAGAGGTTAATGAAATTGAACGAATGTAAAATTAAGATGAAGGCTCACGAATTAAATTCGGATATCGACGGGCTCCTTGTCAGGTTTAGATCTACCGCCAGGGAAAACCCAAACTTCGACTTGGCTTTGTTGTAATCACGAGAAAGAGGTGTTAGCGTAGTTGCACAGTGTAAAAATAAATAGTGGGGCATATTGTCTAAACATCTCTTTAACTTCTCATGCAGTAGACTAACCTGCAAAAGCATTAACGCGCGGTTCTTGTTGTGTACATCCAAAATCGAGGCTTTACTCCGGAAAAGTGGCAGCTTGATGTTAATTAATATGAAATGTGAATCAAGAGATTTAACGCGCCGAGAAACACGTAAACATGGTTCATTCGGTCAACAAAGACTCTAACCACCTCCTTGCCATTCCTCAGAAAAGGAGTCTCAGGGAAGCGGCTCTCCGTGAATCCGAGGTCCCACACTTCGCACGGCTAGCCTAATTACAGCCACCGCTTTGGTACACCGTTTTCACGGCGTAGTGGGACATATTTCGTGTGATCGTGGCAGTCTCTCCCTAATGGAGACTGGCTTAGTCGGAGCTGTTTGTGTAGGACGATTGGAATATGTTAGGTTCCGCCTCAAACCTCCACGCAAGTGTCCGAAGCTGAAAGATGCCTAATAGTTCGCCAGGTTCAGTCGCTTTTCATGCAGGGATGATTCAGTGTATATGCCGTTAACCGTTTCCAATAATCGCATAAGTACGTCGCACACTGGCATGATGTTTTCTCACCCCTTATGCGTACCCCAATGGTAGAGTTTTCTCGAGAAAAAAAATGGTTCTGATCTTCGAGTGCATACCCTTATATCCTGATATTTAAGCCAGATCCACACATCCCACTGAAATAATCGAGTCAAGCGGGCTGCTTTGGCAACAATGTAAATAAACTTTAAAGACTGATTATAACATTTTTTAAGCACTTACTTCGATTAATCTGGTCTTCACGTGGTTTGTTCTATCATAGCTCAACTAGTAACGCTGGAAGATTTGTATTATTTAACTAGGCCTAATTACTATATTTTTCCCGGTGCCCCCGACCATAAACAACACTTGCTAATACACCTATGTGTGTTCTGATGAGACGATGACCAAGGTGTTCTGGTCCTTCACCTGAAGTATCTGAATATCTACGTTGTTAGCAGTGCTGCCTCGATAGAAAAAAACCAATAAATACAGCCTTAGTGCTTCAGGCAGAGGTGTAGATCTTCAGAAAGAATATTCACCACCTATTTGTTTTTGATTTTTCAAATTGGACTACTTGCGAGAAAAATCCCTCCTCTTTGCCTGCAAAATTTGAAAAGGATAAGTACTATATCAAGGCTAAAAGGCTTGAAGTACTCTGTTTTATGCAGAGGGGAAAAAACACACAAATCACTCCACTGGAACATGAGGTGAAAAACAATTCCAGTTCATTAATTGGGATAAGTTGTGCTCTTTTGAAGAAAAAGTAAATTATACAAAACAGCTAGTTAATAGTCTGGTGAGCACCTGATTTAATTATGATTAAAGCACTCAGCATTCAGCTTGCTCCCCAGTGTGAGAAATTCACTGAATTATTAGGGGGGTCCTTTTAATAATATGAAAGGACAAACAGGCAAACAAGCTGGGGATTTCTAAAACATAATAAGTCGGTCGCAGCTTCAAAAGGAGCCTTGGAGTTGACAGGTCAGATAATGGAGGCGAGAGACTGAAACAAAGTCCAGGTGAAGATGTGTGGAAACAGAGTCATACACACACCTGCCCTTGTTTCAATCAGCCGTGCTATCATATAAAATAGTGGGGGTTTGGGGGGAGGGGAGCTCACAGTTGGGTGTGGAATTCTGGCCTTAGGTCTTAGATGGTCAGGAGAACTCAGGCCTCCACATTCACCCTCAGGCCTCAGTGTGAGTCACATGGCAAAGTCTAGCACGGCCTTCATAGACTTGCAGGCTACTGAGATAGACCTGCAGCGGCGCCCCAAGCCTGGCCCCCCGGGCGGGAGGAGAGCCAGGGAAGGGCCCCGCCAGTCCCGCAAGAAGCTGCAGGTGATGGTGTGTGTCCTCCTGGCCGAGCTGTGCGAGCGGTTCACCTTCTTCGGCATCGTCTGCAACATGATCCTCTTCTGCACCATCAAGCTGGGTTACGACAACTACCAGGCGGCCACCGTGAACCTGGCATTTGTGGGCGGCAGCACCCTGACGCCGGTCTTCCTGGGCTGGTTTGCTGAGACTTGCCTTGGCAGGAACAAAGTCCTGTACCTGTGTGCTCTCCTGCATTTCTTTGGTAAGGTCTTAGTATATATCTGCACACGTGCTCTTTGCATTGGCCAGGCAGCCAAAAACTATAAGGACTGTTAATTGTGTTCTGTTACTGCATGGCCTGCCGTTTTCATGTCAGAAATCATAACCTGTACGGTACATCTCCTAGAGGCAAATCAGCGATCGTTCGGCCGTGTTTCTTTCAATCCCATGCTGAATGCTCGAACTCAAAATTAATTCGAGTACCGAGAAAATTCTCTTCTCCGGCTGCTGCTTAAACCTTGTCGTGTTTCGCTTTTCATCGATGTAGGGGGGCTGAGGTCAATGTGTTTACATTGTGAGGTGACAAGTAGGACTTTCTCGGCAGCTACGGACTGGAGGCAGATACGCGCAGTGAATTCTGCCAATTGATAACAGTTTGCATTTTAGTTCCCAACGTTTGCCTTGATTCCTGGAAAGGCTTGTGGAGATAACATAGAGAAGAAAATAATATTCTGTAGTAAAATATTGTAATGAAGGCAATTTAATAGTGGGCATAATTTAACATAACGTCTCAAGGCAGTCCAAACGCGCCGGTGGTCTTTTTATTATTTAATACGACGATGATTGAAATTCTCCGTGAATATAATGTATAGTTAAAATATACATTGATAAGACTGTGAATTTCTTTCACTTGCCGGGGCATAGTTTATTAAAAGGCAGATTTTAAAAGAAAAGAAAATCAAAATTACTCAAACAAAGCTCTTAGTAATTCGTCTTCAAGCTCCGCTCCTTTACCCGACAGACCCAGACAGTTAAAAACTGCCTTTTAGTTTCTAAATGTGAGTTACTGTGTTATATGCTAATTGTGAAACTTTACAGATAACATTCATTAACGTGCCGATAAATATGCGATTTTATAGCCAACGTTTGCTTTCATTTTGAAATAATACCGAATTGTTAAAATAATCAATTGAGTAAAATAACAAGAACGGACAAAACTGGAGCATGCGATATATTCCAAATATCATATTAAGACAAAATATGTGTAAATGTGACATTCAGCCATCTTTCAAAGACGTTATACGTGAAAGGGGAATTGCTTTCAGAGTGCTGGGCGTGCTCACTTTCTGAATGATACCCCACCGTTACAAGCACAGCCGCTGGGTCACCGGAGGCTGTCAGCATCATAAATCTTGTCTGGAAAGTATTGACGCGACCGAGAAACATCACACAAAATAGGGATAATTAGAGAGCGCAGCTGTTTAAGTGTCTCGATGGGACCGGCTAGGACTGCACTCACTAACCTGCATTACAACGAGAGTCGGCTCTTAGGGGAGACGGACTCAGGACTTTCTCCATAGATCAAGCCTTCATCCGATTACAGTGTTATTTATTTCTTTTTATTTTTTGACAAACCGCTCGCGTGCTGAAGAATAGCATACGCCGAGATCATTTAATTTATAGGAATATAAATCTCCTTTCAGGAAGATAATTACCAGGATAATTTCCAGTATAATGGAGCTTGTCAGTCAGAGGCGCCGTCGTAATTAAGAAGTTCTGGCGGAGTTTTTATCTGCAGGATTTTTAAATGTTTCTGGTTCGGAAGCGGGGAGTAGAAACTCCCGAAACTTTCTCTACACTAGGTCTTGAATGCGATGTTCAGTAAACGAGGGACAAAGAAATGGATACTTCAGTTTCCTGTAATCTAGACAGTAATCTAGTAGCCTAATGACTATAGGCTAATTAATATAGCGGGGCCAATAAAATTAACCATAAGTGATACAGATACGGGACTTTTGGGGGGTTCTAGTTCCTTGCCTGTATCCAGCGCATGCGTCGCGCGATTTCTTTCATATTCCGCCAAATCTATATTAGTAAGACATGAGTGGAACCCCAAAGACAAAACGCCGAAATCAGCACATGCCCCAGTGGCAATGAGACAGTTTGCTTTGATCATTTAGCTTATGAAGCCTCTCTGCTCGCCTTAGTATTTCATTTATTTATTTATTTATTTTAATATTAAACGCGAATTAAATTAGTCTAGAGATACCGTTACTCCACGAAATGCCAAAGGTAAAGCACACCAGCGAATTTCAAGGAAAGACAGAAAACTACAAATGCAATCACTCTAAGGGTGTAACGGTACTTAGCATAACTAAAGCCAAAGTTTCCTTTTAGGAATAGCTGTGTTTTTCTCTCCTTTCTTTATTTCTTTAAAAACGCAGAGGAACGAATCCGGAAACCCGTAATGGTTAGTGTCATTGAACAAAGGCGACTGAAGAATTGCTTAAGTCAAACTTTGAAATGTGCGTGTGAGACAATGACAGAATTAGAGCACGCCTTTTGCTGCTACTTCCTCCACTGGGAACCCGCCGAGCTCCACTTGCAAAGTTTACTTTCCCCGTCATGTGAGATAACGTTGATTTGCATTTGCAGGATGAATGCGACCACATGGAGGATAACTAGAGATGACATTAAAGCGCTGAGAGGTGCCAGTGTGCGCAGAGCGCGTCATTTACATGCTCGGTAGGCGCCCTCATCCGGGGTGACAAAACCTGCCGCTTTACATTCTGGGTATTCTGTACCCCCTTTATTCAGGTGACTTTTTAAAACTGTCATAATACTGGTACAGTAGCACTACGGGGCTAAAAGGAGGTGAAAACGGAATACAAGAATCATGCCAGACCTATCTAATATATATGTCTGGCTCAGTTGTGGCATTTTTTGCGACTAAAAACTGAGCAAAGGGAACTTTCTGTACTTTTTTAGTGTTACAAGCACAAGTGGTAGGCTTCCGTGTCGTTTCTAACCAAACCAGTGTGTTTATGCTCAGCCGCTGCATCCCGAAACAGGACAGTCCTCCAGCCCTGTAAAATCTAGTGCACTTCTGTTCGTCCTCCTTGGTGCACTTCGTAGGGCAGGTTGCGGAGATGCCTGCACTGAATCCTCGTTCATTCAGTGTGCAGAGTGGTGCCGAGTTCCTGCAGTGCATTTGGGTCCTCGGTGTCCTGCAGTTTTCTGTGATTACCCGTGGCGTTCCGAGTGAGGTTTCTTCCAGCAATGTCAGATGGTCTTGGCTTCATAAGAGCCACAGTTTAAGCTCATTTTCCACGCCTAGTAATGGACCGTAGAGTATCTGCAGTCTTTGGTATTCGCTCGTTGTTCGGGCCTCTGGCTTTATAATTAAAATCCTGGTTCAGTACCGCGGTGATTTGACTAACCACATTTACCCTTTGGGCTGGTATAGTGTCACATGCACAAATAAAAAACACCGTGTAAACATTAATAAGCAACAAGTTTAATGAAATGGAAGCTATTGCATGCTTAATGAAACAATACAAGGACAGTCTTTGTGGGACAAAGGGGCGGGGAGGGGGGCAGGTATCTACCAGTATCCATATTAATGTACCGCACCTGTCCATCACAAATGGAGCATGCTATAAAGTGATGAGCTTTTTTCTGATCTGTATCCGTTACTATTCCGGGAAACCCTGTTAACACAACATGTTTGTTCTAGTGTCATTTAATTCCTCCCCCAATATAAATGCCCGCCCTTTTAATAGTTCAGTCGTACAAGAAGCCCAACTTGACACGGCAAACCCCAGAATGGAGAAAAGTTTATCGCACATGTCTGGTTCTGCATCAACATCCCGGAATCATGTGGCTCTGCCTGCCGTCCCTGCCTGCGCCAGTCCTCGCAGTATGGTAACGAAACGGTGACATTTACACCGTTTACTTTAAATCCCGCAAGCGTTTCGCGTGCTGAGAAACTGACCTCCACACCGTGTCTACGCTGCCGGAAAGATCAGTGGACAGGATTTGGCCACCGGGGTATTGATTGATTAATCAAAGCTAATGTTCTTTTGATCAGCGGGGATGCCCTGTTAACCAGAAAAGCTGGAGCAAAGAGTAATGTTTTATTTACTCGTTTGGGCTCCTCGGTGGCATTATCAGACTTCAAAGAGCCTGTGACAATCTGCCAGATTCCTGATTGATGAAAGCTTTCATTATCCCCCCCCCCCGATGTATTTACCACATAGAATTTGTTTAATCGTTTTCGGTTCGTTCATCCCGAAGTGGGTTTTTCTCGCTCTCGTTTCATGCTCTTTTCACGGCTCGTCCTCGCCTGTGATCCTCCTCTCCCGTATCCTGCTCGCTCCTCTTCGCGAAAGGCGCCGTTTTTGTCTAGGATCCGCTTGCTATCGGCATTTAATGTGCTCTTTAGTTTTTTTTTTTTTTTATCGGGGTTGCGTATTATTATCAGCTGCCTGTGAATTTGTAAAGCCCCTATTAGTAGTTAAGAGTTTTTCCAAGGAATGCAGTATTTGGGAAGTTGTACTTGTTTCTGGCTATCTTCCGCGTGCAGTGTAGCATTTGCAGTTATTTATCTATAAATACCACATCAGCACACACTATTCTGTTGTTTTATAAAAGCAGAAGTTTACGTGATAGGGGCGGTGCATTTGTTGGAACGGTTGCCTCACAACTCTGGGGTCAGCGTCCGAGTCTCACCCGGCTCCAAGTGTGAGGCATTGGGCCCCATAGTGTCTCCCTGTCACTCAGCAATTCAAAACATATCATCGGCTAATAATAAGGTAGGCTCCACTGAATGCATTATGTGCGCACCCAGGCCCACGTTCAAGAAATCATAGAATCAGCCCCATAACCAGAACACATCGCTATGCAGAGATCTGTTTTAATTTGTGGTAATGTGAGGTTCTGGTTCACCCGAATGGGTCGAAGGATCCAAGCCCAGCACTTTTTCAGCTGAAGGCTCTGTGTCCCACCTCCGTTACAGGCACTGCCATGCTGCCTGTGGTGGCCTTCCCCTTCGAGGACTTCTACGTGGACACCCACCACGTCACGCACGCTCTGGGTCGCCGGCACCAACTCATCCTCTTCTACACGGGGCTGCTGGCCGCCGCATTGGGCCTGGGGGGCATCCGTGCCATCCTCTGCCCGCTGGACGCCTACAACCTGCAGGGCAGCGACCAACACCAGCTACGCTCCTTCTTCAACTGGTTAGCGCCCCTTGGAGGATCTGATGGGTGTTGATTTAACAAGCATGTGATGAATAGGCCAATAAACACTAAATCTTTGTGTGTTTATAAGCAGGTCTATAGGATAAAACACATGAAGTGTGTACTTGCGTATGGTAATATATTTATGTATTTCATATGTATTGAAACAATACATATTTTACCATGGTAGTTTAGGTTCAGTACCATGCTTGTGGGATAGCATTAAAGGCCACTTTGTCCACTAGCTTAGCATGTTGCTGCGTCTCATATTAATATATAAACATGTGACTGGCATTTCCTGCTTGACGCAGCAGCACGTTAATGGTGTCCAGGTTGAAAAGATGCATTCTTCTCATTCCTCTCAGGTTCTACTGGTGGGTGAACCTGAACTCCACCGTGGTGTTTCTGGGCATCGCTTACATCCAGCAGTCCATCGCGAAGAACCTGGGCTTCCTCATCCCGTTCACCTCCATCCTACTAGCCCTCATCGCCATTCACATGGCGCGCAACAACCTCACCTTCTGCCCCAAAAATGGTATTGTAGAATTCCTCAATGCGCTTAGCATGAAGTGCATGTTTATGTCAGCGTAATATATTTATAATTATATATTCAATATTTATAGATAGAATCCTTGATACTTGGAGGTATTAGCTGATTGTGAGGACTGTTGACTGAGGTGTGATGTTAGCCGATTCTGTGGACTGTACCACTGACAGGTGGAGGGGTTAGCTGGACTGTTCCACTTAGGCCCGCTGATGCTGTGATCTCACCGTACCTGTCGGCGCACAGGTGGCTCCCTGCTGCCCACGGTGGGTGTGTTCCTCAGCTCGCTGAAGATGTGCTGCCTGCGCTACCGGCACCTGGGCGGCGACGTGGCAGACTGGCTGGACCGCGCCAAGGAGAACAACGGGGGGCGCTACAGCGAGGCGCACGTGGAGAGCGTCAAGGTCCTGGTGCGGCTTTTCCCGCTGTTCGGCCTGCAGCTGCTGTACCGTGCCTGTGTCACCCAGGCAAGTGCCCGCCACCTGTCCGGTGACATTCTGGCTGAAACATCTGCCCTGGCAAAAAAAAACGCAAAGTCACTCTCCCAGGGTGAACCCCCCTGCTACCTCACATTCTTATTTTTCTTGATTCGCTATCTAGACATGGATCGGAGCTTGACGGCAGGTCCTTACAAGCACTCAGTGATAAATGATTTTTAAGGCAGCCCTCCCCCCCCCCCCCCCGAGCCTGAAACTTTACAAAAATGTTTGTAAAGGTCAGTGTGAGGCTCCCGCACACCAGCCTTCATCAACACCACATGGCCTGTTTTAACAGCTGTATCCCAGGCGGAGGGTGGGGAGGGGGGGGGGGCACACAGTGAGCGCCGCCCAATAGAACGCTGAGGGCACCTGGCCGCTAATCAGCTCCCCTGCTAAACTGCACAGCCCTCAGAAGCCTGTTTTATATGCATCTCATTGGCGTAGTGACATGAGGAGCTGGGCTTTTATGGCGTATACTGCTGCAGCTGTAAAACTATACTGTGCAATCATTTTAATTTGACGTTTAAACCTGAAGCTGTAAAGGTAAAGGGGCCGGCTGTATGTTTCCTGGGTTATTGACGAACCTGAATTTAAGGAGTGTGACACAGTCTGTAACTTAACAAGCTTTCTCTCCCTGGATGATTATTCGTTTATTTATTGGTATTTACCTGATGCTTCAGCATCCTGTAGGGGGAGCTCTTAGAAAAAGTGCCTACTTGCGGCTCATGATTCATTAGCTCGTTTGGCTAGCCGTCAGACTATGCTAAGTAGTCCCTCCCCATAGGAAGGTCTCACCAGAGTCGCTCTTCCTCAGATCCCCTCTAGTTACTACATCCAGACCATGAACTCCAACCTGAACCTGAAGGGCAACCTGCTGCCCATCGCAGCCCTGAACGTCGCGGGCATGGCGGCCGCGCTGGCGCTGACACCCCTGCTGGAGTGCGTCGCCGCCTGCTCCCTGTCGCTACGCGGGAGGCCCCCCCCGGCCGCCACCACACTCATAGGTGAAACTCGGGTGTCCTGGGGAGGGGCAGAGATGGGACATCAGCCATCTCAGCTGGGAGACTGATGGTGAAATTAGCAATTTGTGGAATGGCATATCACTGTACAGTATGTCGTAGCATAGTATAGCATAGCATAGAGTAGCACGGCACATCGTATAGAAATAGGGAAGAATCTAGAATCGTTTTCACGCATGCACTCCAGGCGACATTGTCCAGAGTTGCCCTTTCACACCTGCTAGAAATACTCCGGTTGGTCTTGGTGAGGGGTGATGCTTGGGTAGAGCATCCCGGTGGTCTGACCTGATGTGCAAAGCCTGCTGTTTTGTTCACAGCACATCAAAGTTACTGACAGAAGTTACTGACAGAAGTT
>JAODUD010000001.1:14946531-14966362 GCA_026784285.1 Stomatorhinus walkeri | reverse complement strand
AGAGCCATTGGGTGACCGGCTTTAATGTCCCCTGCTTTCCAGGTCCCAGTCCCGACTAGGGTCGCAGGTCGAGAGCCATTGGGTGACCGGCTTTAATGTCCCCTGCTTTCCAGGTCCCAGTCCCGACTAGGGTCGCAGGTCGAGAGCCTTTGAGTCAAACCCCTCCCCACCCCGCAGCCCCTACTTTGCAGACAGATCAGGGAAACATCTTATTCCTCAGAATCATCATGCACTGTGCAAACGGCTTTCTTCCTCCTTCTCTAATCTCATTAAAGGGAGATTGATGGCGCCTTCTTCTGACAAACCCCCAACTTCCAGGTTTATTCTTTCTTCTCGGTTACTGCTCCCTCATTCGTACTTTGCTTTGCGGCGTCTCCCCCCACAATCTCCTTCCCGTCCGGTGAAGGCTAACATCCACTTCAGATCCCAGTGTGAAAATAACTGCCAGTGCTTTCACTCGAGAAGGTATTTTGCTTAAGGAAGGACTCCACCTCTCATCTCCGTGGAGGGAATTCGGTCAAGGCTAGATAAACAGGCTGACTGTCCTGTGGGAATAGCGCTCTTCATAGCTCTATCAAGGCTTCACAGTCTCTAAAAAGTTTGCCTATAACTCTTTTTTTTTATTTCTGAGCTCCAAAACGAAGTGTGCAGCCTTCACTGGAACTTGTGGAAAATTTAAAAATGTCTCCACCATTTTGCCTTCACACTCAGTTGCCATCATTGTCAGACATCATCGTCATCATTGTTCTCTCCTATTAATCTTCCTGGAAACTGTTGCTGGTTCTGTTACTCACCCCACTGTCATTCACTGCACGCCATACCTTAAAGACACATCGGCAAATACCCACCCTGTCATTCACTGCACGCCGTACCTTAATGACACACCGGCAAATACCCACCCTGTCATTCACTGCATGCCGTACCTTAAAGACACACCGGCAAATACCCACCCTGTCATTCACTGCACGCCGTACCTCAAATACCCAGCGTTCCTGTCACTGCTTACGGTTTCTCCTTCATCGCCTGCGGTCGAATCCGGAACCATGAACGCAGCTTCCCTTCCCGTAATGTTGCCCTGCCTGTCAACACGCAGAAGGTTACAGACAGAATTTCCCCATGTTGTGTCATTCTTGAGTCAGACTATGAATCCGTACAGGTTGCGTTGGATTTACGGCAAATGCTGCCGTTGGTTCTAATAAGCCATAATGAATGCAGAGCTGCAGATGCAACTTAGCGCTGACCAGTGAAGGCTTCATGTCACGCTTGGCAGACCCATGCATGCAAAACAAAACCTCAGTGGCAGACTTAAAGGTTGGCGGAGCTGCCCCACCGGCACGAGGATGTCCTCCTTCCTTGGTGGTGAGAGGCCAGTTTCAGGTCCCTTCATACCATATATCATTCTCCTGACACATTGTCACCCCCCCGCCCCCCCCACCTTTCAGGTCCTCCAGCGGACTCCTGCCGCATGCGTGTGGTCTTGTCTGGGCTGGTTCGCTTTTGTTGAGCTAAGTCTGCAGCACACCCAGATTTTGCTTAAAAATGCACGGAGCGGGAATTACACGCCCCCTCCTATACAGTGCTCCTGCCATTACACATCAGTATCTGGGATGTGTGTACAGGACGCCAAATGTACACCCATACTGCTAAGTGACACTGCTGCTTGACGCTCGGTTATGCCAGTCTCAACCCGGTCCCTGGGCACGCCTAGACAGCCCACGTTTTTGCCCCCTCTTGGCTCCCTGCCAGACCATCCACATGGACCTGCTTGAGACACACTACCCTTTGCTAACCATTCAACTGCAGCGTCAGTGTGAAACAAACACACGCCCAAAGGGCAGATCTCACACACTTTGTGGGAGCAGAATCACACCGGTTCCAGATCACTTGAAGCTGATTACTGCTTTCGGATAACAACCTCCCAGTTATGCTCCCACGTACGAGTGTATGTTTAAGGGTACGGTAGGGGAATGGATGCCCTGGTAGATTTAGAGGGCCTGGGGCGGGGCAGAGGGCAAGGTAAAATTTGTCAGACAGCCCAGAATGTCTAGTTATGGCCCAGGGTGTGGCACACGACTGAGAGGGAAAAAAAACACAAGGAGACGACAGACCACAGAGGTCACATACGCTATACATTTATTGTGCTGAACAATGATGTGATAGGACAAGATGTTCGTAACAAGCAAGCGATTGAAAGCATAATGAAAGCCCACAAGTCTAGGTGAACAGCATGAAGCCAAAGGGAATTAGAGAGCGCTGATCTGGGCCAGAAGGAGATGGGTGAGACACAGAGCAAGAAACGGTGATTTAGCTTTTCTAGAACTCTCTCCTGCTAATTTAACTACGAAACATTGCATACACGTCGGAATAGTATTGGCCAGTCTTAGCTAACAATGGCCAAGCCAAGAACCAGGGAGAAATGCCTTGAATCTCCCTATAAACTCACTGTGTGGGTGATACTACACATATATACTCTCCCTGTTCGTCCAGCCTTTCGTGTTATTACAGTTATACTGATTGAGAATGAGGTAACAGTAGGCCTTTGCAGAGGTAGTAATGTGTATTTGATTGTACTAGAACACATCAGAAAATACAAGGTCGACAACATTACGACTCCCAGAGCTTCCGACATTGGCGTCCCTAGATATTCATTCAAGCCAACAATGAGGTAAAAAAAATTCTTGAGATCAATCTTTTTGTTTTAAACTCAAGTACAGGTTTAAGAGAGATAAAAGCTGCCGACGACCTGTAATGGGAACGCCGTTACCTCAACGGTGTCAGTCTCGTGCATCCTAGGATGGAGAGCAGACATTTGCATTCCCCACCCCCACTGTTCCACCCACCCTCCGGTGTCGGTGGAAGGCTTAAGCGAGTTTCTGTCGCAGCCCCGGGAGGGACTGGCAAGCCATGGAAAGCTTAACTTTGAGAGCCCAGACATGCCTTCGTCTCTGAGGGCACGGCTATGCTAACGCTAACGTGCAGCCCATTTAGCTAGCCGCTTTTAGCTTTTGTGATAAAAACATATTTTACCAGTCGTGATCACAGTACAAAAGGAAAAAAAAAAATCCTGAACCAGGCCCACTGTAAGGTTATGGGGCCGGTCCGAAGATCTCCTTCAGCTTTGGTCAGATGTGACGCGCCTGCTGGACGCGGGTGCGGCTAATGCTTTCGCAGTACAGCCGCACGATCGAGGAGAAGGATGTCCTGGTGGTTTTCTTAGCTCAACGTGAGGCACTACCGCTCCCTGCTGGTGACGTTAACAGTTAAGAGGTTTATTGAGTAGGCACCGACATGCACACTGCATGATTAGCTAGTATGATGCGAACAAGATACAACGGCCCCCCTAGAGGGCTAAACTAACAAACAAAGTATAAGAGCACACCCCCACATACGCCAAACGTATGTACGCAAATAATGGTGAAGTCAAAAAGTCGGATTTGGTCTGTGTGCCGTTGAGCAGGCCATCCGGACTGTAAACGATACGGGAGCCATCGAACGTGTTTTGATGGCCACGCTCTACAGAGGCAGAAGCTGTGAAGAATCAATGAAGTAAATGCAGTGACATTTAGAGTCTGTGGGAGCGTCATTCTCAAGAGTTAAACATTTAGAGAGAGAGCCTGTGTTTGGCTGGCAGGAAATGGAATCAGTCACTATGTAAAAAGCATTTCAAAATACAACTGGTTGAACCATATAACATATAAGAATCACATTTGTGTAAAATACACAGAATCACTAATCAAGTATATTTCAATATCTACTAATTTTTTATAACATATTCATGAATGTAATATACAAAATCAAAAATATCTTTTCCAAAACCTGCAAAGTTTCAAGTTTCTTTGAAGGTCAGTTCTTCCCCACCATGAATTAAAATGTTTTATACGTTTTCTGTTACAAAAATACTTTGAATAGGGTTTATCTGCAGTCCTAAAAATATTTTTTTTGTTGTTTTAATACAACATTATGAAAAGTAATGATGAAATTATAAAGGCAGGTTCATTCCGTTTCAAGACTGGAGGTAGGTCTTTGACGACTGATTTTTAGTCCATTTTAAAACAGCTTGTTTTGAGGTACCAAAGCTGACAGTAAATAATTATGAAAACAAAACAAAAGTTAAAATTATACCGTGTAGGGTCATACAAGCATTGATCCTTAAGATAATAGAGTAAATCAGTACAAAAATATATTCAAGTTAACAATATGTCATACACGAGTCAGTCTGCAGAATGGAAGGCAAGGTCACGGTTAATTCGGTTCGGTGATGCTAACGCACTGAAAGTTAATAGTAAAAACACGATAAACAGTTACTTGTTCCCTTAGCTGCTCACGAGACACACGTATAAACAGTCCTCAGGTTTCAGCCCACAGTATTCTCGAGCCATGGGCGCAGGGGGCGCCATCGCTGAGCTGACCCGCTGGTCGCAGAAATCAGAGGTAGCTTGTAATGGTGAGGACATATTGCATCAGCTGCAGAAAGTGCCGGCAGAACTTAGGGCTGTTTGAAACACAGTGGGTTTTGCATTGCTGCCGAAATGGTCTGAGGCGAGGTGTCCTATGTCTGTGTTTTTTATTTAATTTTTTGCAAATTTAGGTGTTAAGTGTGTCCTGAGGTAAAGTGTAGTTTGATCTTCCAAGAATGAGGTGAATCGCTATTCCCTTTAACCAACAGTAGTATTTTCTTAATAGCTGCTTTCCCGTACATCGCTTGGCTGTGCTTTTCTCATCCACCAAAGACATGCAGCGACCAGAGGGACCGGAAAACGGCCCCCATGCCACGCCCTCCCCCCACCGCCGCTATCATGTGACTTCCGTAGAGTGACTCAGGTTCCAAAGGTAAGTGAAACACACCACCTGAGTGAGAAGGGGCTTCAATTTGCCAATCATGTCACCTGCTGCTATTTTCCATCAGGGTGACCAGCCCGACCGCAGCTGACTCACAGCTGGGCTCTGTCATTTGGCATCTGAAAACACCACCACCTTTCTTTTAAAAAGACAGCTCATGCACGAAATTTACTAACTGTATATCTCGACAGGTAAATTCAGTCATGTTCGAGGCCCATCTGTATTTAACCTGGATAATTTTACCCTTTAGGGTTTCAAAAAAAGATATGAAACCTGGTAGTTGCTGTGTCTTTGGTGGCTAGATGCTGGAAGTCAGTCTGTCCAATCGCAGCTCACGAGCAAAGGGAGCGGGCCAATCGCTCACTTGCAATGGGGCGTGGCAGCCTGAGGTGGCACCCTCTGTGCCTACAGCAGTTTGGGCGCATTGCTAAGCAAAGGTGGCCGCCTGCTTGTTCTCACCTGAGCAGTTGATGCTCTGAGGTTAGATGTGTGTGTTTTTCCCAGATTACAAAAAAAAAACAATACAATGAAATTTAAAAATGGAAAAAAAGAAATAATGATAAAATAAAAATGGAAAGACCAAAAAACGTCGAAAAGGGGAGTGGTAAAGGCAGTGTCTGTTTCCTTACGAAAGACCACACAGATGAATGAGGTAGAAATAAATTGCCCTGGTCAGTTAATCTTCCTCCTCTGGTGATTCTTCACCCTGTTCCTCTTCTTCCTGGCAGATAAAAAAGGGAGGGGGGGGGGTCATCATTTCATTGTTTTAGAATAACTGTCCCCTCACTGACAATGCCTCTGTATGTGAAACTGATTAATTCCCATTATTAACACAACACAGCAAACAAAGATGAAATTTGTTGTAAGGAAAAGTAGTAAAGATGCCCCAGTGTTATTGGTTGATCATTTGAATACATGCAGGGCTATCAAACTACGATGGTGGGGAAAGTCAGGGAGAGAATGGGGGTTCTGGTCAGCACCACTTGGGTGATAAGGAAGTAACTGGATTTACAGTGGCCAGAGAAGGCCAGTGGCCAGACTGAGTTAACACTTGCTCTCGCGGGAAGTCTCTGCCCTGTCCTGTCTCAGCACCTTGTTGGGGAGGGCCTTCTGGGGTACAAAGGGGGCTGAAGAACTGTCCTTAATTTGTATTTGAACTGCATTTCAATGCCTGATACATGTCTACACTGTATTACATTATATCATTTTGCTTTTCAATAAACCATTGTTTTGCTGAAATAATGCTGCATTACATTCGCCCTCGGAACTCGGATTCTGAGTCGGATTCCGAGTTTTGAAGCTGGAAGCAACGACATGCGCGCTTCAGTTTCTCGGAGATCCGAGAAATATCTCGGACAGCACAGAGGATCCTGAGTTCAGGATCCAAGATGGCTGCACCCTTTATCAACAGAAGGGAAAGTTGTAGGTTTGTCCTGTTTAAGCTACTTCTCTTTTGTGGCTCATTAAATCGGTCGCACATACTATACCGTCCAACTTATCTGTGGACTGGTTGCTACGGAGTTTTATACGTGAAGCACTGCGCGTAATGTGTTATCAAGTGATATTGCTAACAATGGCAACCAATTAACCGGTCTGGAACTGGATTTCATGATTAGTTGGATTATTTGTCAGATTTAAGGTAGTTCGGGCTAATTGCAAGTGAACGACGATAAAGGCCATTTAAACTGAGGTACCTTAAATCCGATAAGTTGTCCGGCTAATCAAAAAGTCTTGCTTTTTCATATGGGTCCATGGTATAGCTACTTCTGCGGCCGATGGAACGCATCCGACTCGGTTTCCCCGAGTTTTTAGCGGATGTGACATAATATCGGAATCCGAAATTCCGATCCTGAGGCAAATGGAAAGCAGCATAAGACTGCTAGTGGATTCCTTACAATGTCCTCGATATCTAACCTACATGTGACATCGTGACATAGCAGCGAGCGGCTAATTTAGCACTTGAAGAGCAGTGCTGGGGTAGGTACCTTGCTCAGGGTACCTCAGTGGTACAATGCTGGTTGGGGATTTGAACCAGCAACCTTTCAATTACAAGCATGCTTGCCTAACCATTTGGCTGCCATCACAAGCGCACAGCATTGCTGTGTCGTATTATGCCTGCTATCGAATGCCCGTGGATTGAATTCTCCTCCGTTTAGCCCGATCCATAGGAATCTGTCTGCATCTCCATGTTCCAGTGAGAAGCGTGGCCATCTCAGAAGGGGAGAAGGGGCCACGAGAGCGACAGGATAGTGCATGTTTAGTTCACCTGTTCCCAGTTCATGCGCTTTTTGTTCACACCCACCCCATCCAACCTGCAGAGCCCCCATGCTCTGCCCACGGCTTTTGTCCCAGTTTGTTTTGATCCATCATTACTTTCCATAAACGTTCTATTATTAGCCCAATTTAAGCCCAATAACCATTTCCCCTAATCTTAACATCCCAATGTCTTTGTCAGAGGGCACTCAGTCGCCTAACCATGAATCTATTTAACTTTATATCGTGAGAAAGCCTGGGTATTTCTATAGAACTATGTAATGAACAAGCCAAGAACCGTTCTGCTGATTTACATTGATGGATTAAGACAACACGGAGAAATCTAACAGGGAAATTTAGCAGCGATAAATCAGTTATTGTTATACGTCATAATGTTAGATCATCATCATTCATGCACTTCAGGCAAAGAGCTGAATGCCTGTGTCACATACAGTAATCAGAGGACACGGGGACCCTCAGGAGCTACCGTGAGCACCTTGGCGATGGCCGCCGGCAGGTATAGAAAAAAAAAAGGAATCCACTCCTCAAAATGAAAAAGACTTCATTTTCCACATGGCTTCATTTTATTCAGGGAGGCTAACTGACAAAATTTATAACCCTCTTCCTTTTCCAGGCGTCCCGAAGCTTGTCTGCATTATATAGCCAAACCTCCGTTCATTAGTGTGGCAGACACTTCAGCTGTGAAGAGCGGGCTAAACGTTACCATGTGTGACATGGGCAAGCGGGAACAGGGAGGCTGGGGGAGTAAGAACGCTTTAATCATGGGGGGGGGGGGGTTACCTCCCCTCAGCCTGACCCCTCCCCTTTGAAAAGGTTTTCCATCAACTCACAGGAAGCCCTAAAAACAAGTGCCGGGGCTAAACCATGGAAAAGTCCCGTGCTGATTTGGACAGGCTGAACGGCTGCATTAATGAAGTTGGCCCTCACACAGACCTCACAGGTTCCCCAACCCCCCGTATGTGTGGGGGTGGTGTACCCGGGGCTGGGATGGAGTCAGCGCTCCGTGCCCCTGCCGGCGTGTCGGGCCGAGACGCCACTTTCACTTCCTGTCCCATATTAAGAAACGGCAGGGGGGGCTCAGCCATTAATGTGCCCGTCTGAGCAAAGCAGGCATGGGCGAGATGCTGAGTGGAGATGCATGAGAGAAGTGCACTCCCACACCCAGTGCTGGGGGGAGGTGGCCGCAAAATACGCTTTTCTGGAGCACCGTTCCCACTGACTTTGAAGTTAACATGGGGTGGGGGTGGGGGGGCTCAAACAGTAATGAGTGGCAGAGCCGATCTCATTAGGGCCCCAAGGCTTTTGGAAGACCCCGGCTGCTGTTTCCGGGTCAAACAGCCCTCCCACAATCCCCCAGCTTTCACCCAACACGAAGAGAAAGGTTAGGATGGAAGGCAACTGGGGAGGGGGAGGGGGGGGGGCAGCCCGAGTCCATCAAAGCAAGGGCGCTTAGGGGACACTTTATAGAAAAGCCCCCCCACTCGACTCACCCATCACCACCCTCCCAGGTCTCAGAGTGGTGAGCTGCTCAAAGCCCTTACCCGTCACCGCGTCCCCCCATTCCCGCCCCGCTGCACAAAAGCTGCAATGAGGCCGCAGTTATGCATTCACACCGAAACAATCTGCACTACTGAACGGGGGGACGCGCGGGAATTCCTGCCACCCGGCAAGATGGGAGGGCAGCATATGCGGCCCGTCCCCCAGGGCCCCCCCCTGGGGCCCCACTCCGCACTGCCCCCTGGGGCCCCACTCCGCACTGCCCCCTGCTTCCAGGCATTTATAAGGCTTCTAATTACCAGGCTTAGTCATATTAATGTCTCCATACATTAGCCAGGCTATGGATGTGACCACAGTAAAAGTAAATTTTTTGAAACAGAATTCAAACAGAATACAGAAAACACGCCGCTGTTAAATATGACACTAAATCCGATTGATTATGCAGACATTTTTGAGGGACCTGCATCATACAGGACGTTGCCACTTGTGGATAACTCAGCCCTCAGATTACGAAAGAGCAAGTGTAGTGTTTATAAAGGATTTGGCGCTTTTGCTCCAGATAACCACGAACCTCAGCCTTTGGCCTTTGATTAACGCTGCTTGTGCAGCCAATGATAGACATCTTAAAGTTGATGCTATTAGCACTGCTGCTGTTACTGCTGTTAGAGCTGTCACTGTTAGAGCTGTAAGCACTGCGACTGTTAGAGCTGTCAGAGCTGACACCATTAGCGGCATCAGAGCTGTCGCTGTTAGAGCTGATACTGTTAGAGCTGCCACTTTTAGCGCTATTAGAGCTGATACTGTTAGCGTTCTTAGGGCTGCCGTTGTTAGAGCTGATACAATTAGCACTGTTAGGGCTGCCACTGTTAGCAGCCTCAGAGCTGCCGCTGTTAGAGCTGATACTGTTAGAGCTGATACTGTTAGCGCTCTTAGGGCTGCTGCTGTTAGAGCTGATACTGTTAGCGCTCTTAGGGCTGCCGCTGTTAGAGCTGATACTGTTAGAGCTGATGCTGTTAGCGCTCTTAGGGCTGCCGCTGTTAGAGCTGCCACAGGTAGAGCTGTAAGTACTGTGACTGTTAGAGCTGTCAGAGCTGACACCATTAGCGGCATCAGAGCTGCCGCTGTTAGAGCTGTTAGAGCTGATACTGTTAACGCTCTTAGGGCTGCCGCTGTTAGCGCTGTTAGAGCTGATACTGTTGGCGCTGTTAGAGCTGCCACTATTAGCGCTGTTACAGCTGAAACTGTTAGCACTCTTAGGGCTGCCACTGTTAGAGCTGATACTGTTGGCGTTGTTAGTGCTGCTGCTGTTAGAGCTGCCACTGGTAGCGCTGTTAGAGCTGATACTGTTAGCGCTCTTAGGGCTGCTGCTGTTAGAGCTGATACCATTAGCAATGTCATGGCTGCAAACGTTAGCACTGTCAGAGCTGCCGCTGTTAGCACTGCTATACCTGTCAGTGCTGCCACTGTTAGCACTGTTACACCTGTCAGTGCTGCCGCTGTTAGCACTGCTACACCTGTCAGTGCTGCCGCTGTTAGCACTGTTACACCTGTCAGTGCTGCCGCTGTTAGCACTGCTACACCTGTCAGTGCTGTCGCTGTTAGCACTGTTATACCTGTCAGTGCTGCCGCTGTTAGCACTGCTACACCTGTCAGTGCTGTCGCTGTTAGCACTGTTATACCTGTCAGTGCTGCCGCTGTTAGCACTGCTACACCTGTCAGTGCTGCCGCTGTTAACATTGTTACAGCTGAAAGTGCTGCCGCTGTTAGCACTGTTACACCTGTCAGAGCTGCCACTGTTAGCATTGTTACGCCTGAAAATGCTGCCGCTGTTAGCACTGTTACACCTGTCAGAGCTGCCACTGTTAGCATTGTTACAGCTGAAAGTGCTGCCTCTGTTGGAGCTGTAAGTGCTGCTGCTGGCTCTGTTGAATCTAGGGCCATCTTCAATGTGATGAAATAAGGGATGCCCACCCCCCACTTTCCCTTGAGGGTGATGCTATAATATTTAGGGAAACCGATACCTAAAGCTACCAAGTTAGCTGTTAGGGCTGCTGCTCTTAGCGCTGTTATTATGGCTGCCGTTGCTAGCGCTGTTATTACGGCTGCCGTTGTTAGCGCTGTTATAACGGCTGCCGTTGTTAGCGCTGTTATTACGGCTGCCGTTGTTAACGCTGTTATTACGGCTGCCGTTGTTAGCGCTGTTATTACGGCTGTCCTTGTTAGCGCTGTTATTACGGCAGCCGTTGTTAGCGCTGTTATTACGGCAGCCGTTGTTAGCGCTGTTATTACGGCTGCCGTTGTTAGCGCTGTTATTACGGCTGCCGTTGTTAGCGCAGTTATTACGGCTGCCGCTGTTATTGGTATTAGGGCTGCCACTGTTAGTGCTGTTATTACAGCTGCCGCTGTTAGCGCTCTTATGAGAGCTGTTGCTGTTAGCTCCGTTATTAGAGCTACAGCTGTTAGTGCTGTTAGGGCTGCCGCTGATAAAGCCGTTATTAGACTTGACGCTGTAATGCTGTTAGAGCTGATGCTGGTAGAGCAGCTAGGGCTACCACTGTCAGCTGCAGTTCCATGTACCCGAGCATTGTCAGCTAATGGCAGTTTTCTCCCATGCTTTGAAAAAAGCCCTACAGCCTTCTCTGGTCTTTGTCCTCTGGAAAACCTTTGGGGAGAATGCTGGGGAAAGTTGCACACCTAGGAAATCCTACCACAGGTATTGCATGGAAAGGCCATTCCCAGATTGTGTCTTTTAAAGGAATCAACCTCGTTTGAGACAGATGGGAAAATACAGCAACACAGCATAAAAGTACGTAAATGTAATCTGCGAAATGGATTTGAGCAGAGTGAGAATGCGACTCGGTCTGCGTTATGGTATAACCATCTCTGGAGGTATTCTGAGGGAAGCAGATGGAAGAGGCTGAGGTGTCTCCCAGAGCCAGCTAAGATGTACGTTATCCTTGATGAGTGTCCATGCAGGTCCCGTATCTACATGATTCATCGCTGTCTCCTTGGCCAGGTCTGCTTGGCTCCCCGGCCTGCGTGTCCCACATTGGCCCTCCCTCTGCCTGCCAGGACACCCGTCTGTCCACCTCACACGGCCATTGTTCAACACTTCCTACCAGTCACCATCCCACTCTCTTTACACCATCAACCGCAGCAATGCACCTCATTACACCTAAACTGGAAACTACTCTTTCATAATGTGCTATTTTCTGTAAATTGATAGGCCTGCAAACAGCAGATGAGTGGTAATTAGGCGACACTTGTGTTTACATGAGCAGTGACTAGTCCATGCGTATGACTAAAGGCGTTTTCCCACCAAAGTTCAGGAACCTAGTTCCTGGTTTCGAGTTCTTGGGCTATCTCGACCAGAAACTTTTGTCACTCCTGGCTCATTTGTCATTTTCCCACCGCACAACAGAACTGTGATCTTCATGCGTAAGAAGCATGGAGGACAAAAAAAACCTTAAATTAAACTTCACACGTAATTTCATATGAAATTACACTGCCACATCAAAATAATGGCGGATGAACAAGTCATTTTGTTAGTTACTGGGGGATCGGTCATGAAGTCCAAAACAGGACAAAGCCTTTTATTTCTATTTTATTTATACAACGCTGAACATGTTTATAATTCTTTAATAAATCTAGCCAGATCACTGATCTTTCGTTTGCCACAAAATAAAAAATGTTGTGAGGTTATTCCGCAAATAAGCATTGGCAGGCTCTGCTGCCAGCAACAGCGAGATTATACAAAAGTTATTGATTAAATTCTCCCATGCAGAAATATGAAGATCCAAGCAAACGGGTATTTATTGATGCATTCGTAATTTTGTTGGATGATATATTTTTCCAAAAATAATTGCAGTTAATGATATTATTGTCATTTAAGGACTATTTTATTGCACTGATATAATAGCATAATAAAAGTATAATAAGTACGTCCTTTCGAACAGCAATGAAAGCCTCAAAAATAGCCAGACATTGAATTTGGAATGTCAAAAAAATGTAAATATCCTAAATATATAAAACATAAATAAACCCACACAGTGAGTAACCTAGATTAAATGTACTCTCAGGCTTTGGAAGTTAGACAATAGTCAGACCAAAGACTGCATATCTACCCTCCATGATCAAAATGATAACAAAAATGGGTAATGGATTTCAGCAATGGCTGACTGCGAAAGTTTGGAAATACAGGCATTATTATGAATCTCCGCTCAGGATTATGAAGACTCCCAGATGACTACAAACTAACATAAAATACATTTGTGCTGCCACCCCATAAACCCAGCTATGTTTTTGCATCAGAGCTATTATCATTTAGATTTCTTTTAATTAGTTCTTTTTATATTTTTATATGAAATCTAGTTTGCTTTTAGGTATGGTCACATTAGTTTTATTTTAAAGGTGCAAATCTATTTTGCTTTAGGATTTAATAATTTCTAGAGACAAAGGGAAAGTTGTAGGACTTTGCAGGGAGATACAAAATGTCACAGTATACTGTTACTGGCTGTTTTTCAAGGGCGCCCTCCCCCCAACAAAAACAAATCATTACTTTGGCTAAATAGTAGCTGTTAACAGTAGTAACCGCAATGGGAAGTCCTTGACGTAAGTTTGGTTTTTATTTTATTTCAGTTGCTCTCAGAATCAATATTTATAGTTCTCATTTAGTTGTAATTTTTATTTTATTTTTGTATCTTGTTTTATTTCAAGTTAATGGAAATGTTTTTTTGAACGATAATAACCCTGTCTTGCATACTGTAAGTACGCAGTGCACAGAAAGTTTTACAAAAATTCTTATTTATTCCTATAATATCCGTGACTTTTAAGAGCAACTCTGCTCTACAGCGCCACCCCCTGCCTGGTGTCAAAGTACATGTTTGCCTGGCACATTGCTGCTAGAAGTATGAGGGGTAAGGATCCCAGACAGTCCAACACTGCGTTGCGTTCGTTCACTGTGGATCGGCTCTGAGGGCAGAAGCCGTGCGACTGGCTGAAGTGTTGCTGACAGTCATTCTTACATTAACTAACATGTATGTAAACTCAATTTTCCAATATTGAGGACAAAAAAATGGTCGAGGTTATGTCAATCTATTGAGCGATAAATTGATGATGTAATTATCGTGACAGGCCTACTTCCGCACAACTTCCAAGTCGATCAATCAGCAAGTTTTTCACTATAAGGCTCACCCCAGAGAAGGGACTAGAGAAAGGTTGCAGAGCTACTTCCAAGGGGCTAAAACTGGACTGAATTCCTGCAGTGTGGATGCTACAGCAATTACTGAAAAAGACGTCCTGGTTTCCAAAAGAAAGGTCCTGTAGTGGGACAGTGTCTTAAATGTGATGGAGAATGGCTGTGGTGAGTGAATGTTATCTGATATATTGGCATTTTTACTGGCATAAATACTTCCATGCAAATCTGAGTGGTTATAAGAAATGGCCACTGCAAAATGGATGACGTGAGTAGCATAAGTGGAAGGAAACGATTGTGGTTAGGGGAGCAGTTCATTGGTGGAACTAAGTCAATAGCTCACTTGTGATTGGATGACAGGTGTGTCTGCATAACTGCTTATTGCTGGATGCATGAATTTAGACAAATGACAATACATGAAATGGTTCAGGTAGTGCAAGCCGGGGGGGGGGGGGGGGGGGGGGTCAGCTGTGCCAAGCACGTACCTGAGCGGGCTTCTTTTGGACCACTTGCTGTGGCTGAAACATAAGAAGGAGAAGATCATCAGTGTGGTGTCCATACATTTAGATGGTATCCCACAGGCAAAGACACTTCACCGCACAACCTCAGAAACCCCTCAGGGCCATCAAGGCAAAATTCCTCAGAACCTCAATAGAAGTGCCCCCTGGAAACATATAGGTCGTACCAGGTAACCAATCCTCTAAGTGAAAGTTTCAGTTCCTCCAAGATCATACCACGCCTAAACATGGAGAAGCCGTGTATAACTACTCCTGCACTTCCCTTGGTGACGCTAAAGCCTCATGGAATATTCACCGCACCCGTAACCAAATGCTTGCATGACTGAACCCTGGGAGTGACCAGCTCCTGTTGGGACGCCACTGGCCTGGAACGCAATAAATGTCAAAGGTGTGCGGATATGGGCAGGAAGTATTGGGGGGGGGAGAGGGGGGGTGGGGGAGTCATGGGAGCGGCAGCCTGAGAATGCATGCTAAGTACAAACAAGCCCCGATCGGCCCCGGAGGGGACAGCGCCATTCACAGAGCGGAGCGGCGGGGCAGCAGACTCCGCCCATACGAGACACGGGAGCACAAACACGATATTCACGCCGAACATTAGACGGGCAGGTGAGACAGGCACGCCGTATAATTCAAAGACAGGACGCTTACGGCACTGTTGTTCCCGTCTGCTTCCTAATTGGGAGCGAATCGGCTGGAATATCCTCTGAAACCTGAGCCCTTTATGCGATTAATGGCCAAATAACCACCATCCAACAGACGTGAGAAGGCGCCGGTATATGCATACGCGACTGCGGGGGTGGGTGATGCGTGCTCGCCACATAGAGGCCTGCACCGTGACTCGTCACACGCCTAAAGGCAAGCAGACGGCCTCTGAGTGTGAGGACACGCACTTTTGTTTGTACTCTTTGTGTGAACCTGAGCTTGAGAGGGCATCTGTAAACCGACATGAGCGACTCGACGCCGACGCAGGGGCGTGAACAGCGGCCCCTCCGCATAGCAGTGAATCTGCTTTTGTGTATGTATGTGCCCGGGGGGGGGGGTCTGTATTAACTGCCACCGACGTCACGGAGTGCCCACGCCGCGGGGGCAAACAAAGAATGACCTTCAGGCTGCTTCGAATTAATAATTCAGTTTGACTTACATTTTACAAGTGAAACTGTCTCTTATCCCTGAAATGCGTAGAGCTGAACTTTGAGTGTCCTTGTTTTCAACTTGGTGTTTAGGGTTAGCAATAAAAAAAAAACATGAACCCATAATCAAGAGTGACAGAACCACGCAGTAGAGAGTTTGGACCCTCGTTAATGGCCACACAGATTGTCCCCCAGTGTGTTTGTTTTCCCCCGCTTCCTAGCCTTAGGCAAGAGACCCCAAATCTCACATGCATGGAAGTAAGGAGATTTCTGGAGGTGACTTTAAAGCTGGCTCTGGCGAGTCCTTATTGTATGCAAGGGATGGCGACCTGAAGATGAGATGTGGTGAAACCGTACCCCAACGTGCTGAGCGCCTCCTCTGACTAGCAGTGGGGCCTGATTCCCCATTCAGGGCTGGACCGTCTCCTTTTCACGCAAAACAAAATGGCAACATTGTCTCTGGCAGGTAGGCAAGTGCTCGTCCCTTTGATCTCCTCCCAGCCCACGCTATTAATCACGTCAACATCAGCCTTGGCCACCGGGGGCTCCTCCAACGGTACCGTAACGTGATCCACTTTGAAGAATGCACCCCCCCCAGGGCTCTGCGCTGCCGATGCTGATCAAAGTGAGGAGCGATAACCCCTCACCCACTCGATCCACCCAACACAAACTGCCATTCACCAAGCCATAAGTGGGTGTGCTTATTGACCGGCCGCAATAAGACCCTGCCCACCCCCCCCAGGACGCCATTGGCGATTCCTGTAACCAACACCTGATGACGGAGGGGATTCAAATCATGAGGTGCCTCCAATAGACCCGTGTTTCCATCATCTATACCTTCTACATTACCACACTGAACCTGCTGCACAAACAGCCGATGATATATGGTGTCCAAGCCAATCATTAACCATTTCATAACAAAGGTCAGCAAACTGGAAAAGGCTTTGTTTTGGGAAAATGCATAATTCTTTTGATGTTCTGGTGTACTAATAGCTAAATACCGTTGAGTGCAACAAGCCGTTAACTAAATCTTACATAAATCTGGCTCCTGGACTTCTACTCTGCTACTCCACCTCCTGATCAAACAGAAATATACTTCTCCTTAATGGAAATCAAACTGATATCAGATGACTTCCTTCGACATCTTATCGTTACTGCTTAAATGTGCGTATAATACAAAGCAAACAGACCAGGCGGTCACCTACATGGCAAAAGCCGTGCCCAAGGAATTTATTTTTCTATATGAACCTGGCTATGAAGTATCTGCTCTCAAATGGATAAAGTGATTGTGAGGATGTGCTGTGATATCAATAAAAGAACAGATGTCAGAGGGAAGAACCCTAGGAATAAAAATCCACAGCTCTGAACAAAAAATGTGTAAAGGAATGTGTGAGGAATGGCAGGAATGCCCAGCTCTGTCATCCGAGGACGGCACAGGTGCGGCAGCAGTGGGACAGTATGGGAAATCACCGCCACATGGAGGAACCTGGCAGGGGAACCGGAAAACGAGCCGAGAGGGGCGAGGACCTGTTCGGTCGGGCAGCGGCTGCACCGCCAGCCAGCTCCGAAACAGCCCGTCAATGCCAGCATTGTGTGGCGGAGTGAGTGGAGCCCCCGGTTACCCTGGCCACGTCCATACTGGCCGCAATCTATAGCACGCGGCCACCAAGTATGCAGTGATCAGCCAGGGGAAATGTATGCCGGTCTCTGATTAATGATATGATATGATATGATGTCACATGATTTTTTTAACATCCGAATACACTGATTATGTTAAAAAATTAATGCGCAATTTTCTGACTGGTTGGATAAAATAATTCAGACAGAAACTGGAGTAGAGCTTGCAAGAGAAAAAACATCAAGAGAGAACCAAACTAAGGGTGTCACCCCTGAGCTGAGGGGGTCCCAAACCCATACCAAGAGTGGGCCTGTGCTGTACCCAAGCCAAGGGTGGTCCTGAATCCGGGCTGAAGGGGACCACGCACTGGAGCCGAGGGGGGGCCCCACACCCGGACCGAGAGGGGCCCCAAGACCTGAACCGGAAGTTCTGAATATAAAAAAGGGCGAGCAGCCAATAGCCGGATGAGGAGGAACGCGGAGTGCACTGGCCAAGACTCCTGCCGTCAGCTCAAAGCAGGCCAGCCGGGGGACGTACTGCTGGCCCGTTCCTGCGGAGGCTGCTGCCGCCGCGCGTGTCCAACTGCTGGCCCGTTCCTGCGGAGGCTGCTGCCGCCGCGCGTGTCCAGCCTTCCCCACATCTGCAGCGGCCTAGAAGGTGCGAATCATGCATGACTGCACGCCAGCGCGACGTGTCGTCTCAGCTCAGATATGTGTGACCCCAGTTCATTAACCGCTCCACCTCCTAAACACGCACCATCCTCCATAACCACTTATCTGGCACAGGGTTGTCCCAGGATCCGCACGGCCCAGGGCATTATGCCAACCCCTCACAGGGACACAGTCATACACTATTGGAAATTTAGACTAACCAATACATGCAAGTGCCTGTTTTTAGGCTGTGGGAGGAGAGACATGCAAACACAGGCCATCCAATCAGTCACCGACCTGCACAGCATACTAATCAAAGGCAGCGAATCAGGGGCCAGCGGGAGGCTGTCGCCACGGGGAAAATGCTTCCCTGTTCTCCAGGCTCCATACGAGTGGCTGCGGGCCCTGGCAGAGCCACTCTGGAACGTGCCACAACAAGGCCCAGCCAAGTGTTGTGCATGAGCCAATCAAATCCTCCCCTTTGGCTGGCCCTGCCAATCCCTGCCTGCATGCCAAGAGCCATTTATTAGAGGTTGCCTCATACCCCAAATTTCTGCTCAGCTTTTCCCCTGGATCTATGCAACAAGCAGGGACACTAGCCAGCCTGAACCTGACCTTGCGGGTCACCATCTGGACTGACCCTGTACCCTTCCACACACGCTCTCCACACGCGGGCCATCCCGCTACGCGCACACGCTCTCCACACGCGGGCCATCCCGCTAAACGCGCGCTCTCCACACGCGGGCCCTCCCGCTACGCGCACACGCTCTCCACACGCAGGCCATCCCGCTAAACGCGCGCTCTCCACACGCACGCTCTCCACACGCGGGCCATCCTGCTACGCGCTCACGCTCTCCACACGCGGGCCATCCCGCTACGCGCACATGCTCTCCACACGCGGGCCCTCTAAGCACACACTCTCTATTTTTTTGTTTTATTGGTCTTTGGGGATGTAATTTAATGGCAGACTGGGGAAAACACAGGGTCTGACTATGAGCAGCCTGGGGAAGGATGGAGGCACAGTGCTGGGCTCAGGGAGGGAGTTTCCCTTAAACCCCACCCCAACCTGTGCAGGGGGGCAGGTCCCACACAACCACAGCAGATCCTCCAGCCCATCATGCCCAAGCTCCTCACAGAAGCCAAAAATCCCATTTACTTCATGACATAACAAACCAATATCATATAACTATGTGACCAAAGTCAGGACATCACCTCAGACACAGAAGGAGTACGGTAAGAAATCAGAAATCAGAAAACCAAAGGCAGATTATGTTTGACAAACATTAATTCACTCCACAGGCAGGATATCGTTCTACATAAGAATCACAGCCTTCATCCCTGTTCCGGTTCCATTTTGGTTCATGCCCTTGTGGGATCACTTATAGTAGCTACAGCTGAGCTTGGCTTCTGCTCATCTTCACCTAGGAAGCCACTGTGTTCCAGGAGCATCCGCATTTTTCACAGGCTTCGGATCTTTTTCCGACATATAAGCACATTGGCCTGTCCAGCACAGCAGGTATTATGTCTGCTCCCTAATACAAAAAATATAAAATCGAATCGTCACCCATTTTTCTTATGGATGCATACAAACCTTAAAAATGCACATGAAGTCACGCTCTGGTACGTGCCGGGAGAACGAGCCCAGCCCTCCGACCAATGAGGCGACAGCCATCTCGGCTCAGACCGCCCACGTGGCTGCTTCGCAGCATTATGGCTTCTGTAAACGGCAGGTCGCGTATCTCTAGAGCTCCAGCCGCTCTGCTGGCCTCCCCCCCCCCCCCCCAGTGGGCCCTTCCTCTGTCCGAGCAGCGCTATGAATGGCACCTATCAGAGTTGGGCTAAATCCCCCCGATTAGGGGGGAATTTGCCCACGGCACTTTGTAGGGGAGAAAAATGTCTGCCGGGGAGTGTGGAATGTGGAAAATTCCTGGCTGGACAAGTAGCCCTTTGTTTGGGGTTTGGGGGTGTTCTGCAGCGGAGAAAGGCACTGACAAATTGGGTCTGCTCCGTTTAGGAAGCCCGAACGTTTGAAGTGAGACCAGTTCCCAGCCTTCCTCAAAGAAGGGGGGGGGGGGGGCAGCCATAAATCAGGGTTAAGCGTTTTTCCATAC
>JAODUD010000001.1:14933435-14946420 GCA_026784285.1 Stomatorhinus walkeri | reverse complement strand
TACAATGACGCTTCTCTTCAACAGTCGTCCTCTATTTCTCCAGTAGGAAACTGACCGTAACATCTGACTGACAGAAAACAGTGGACGAAAAGTGGTTTCCTGTTTGTCCGTGTTCCCCCCCCCCATTCCCCGGCAGCACCCCGCACCAATTCATTGGTGCTCACCGCCAGGCTCTTAGATTTTACAGCGTAGTTAACGGGTTTATGGTGGAGAACCACAGAGAAGATACAGGTGCATACCGAGGCAGCATAAGAGACTTTCTAGCAAGGACACTGAGATGTTACCGTAAGATGCCGTCCGGACAGAGAGCGGAGAAGTGGCTCCAAAAAGCAGCTTGTGAGATCACACCTCGCAGCAACTGAGAAGCTGGCACCGAAAGAAGTGCTGGTTTGATTTTCCATCCATCCATCCATCCATTTACCCAACACAGAGTCATAGGGAATCTGGAGCATGGGACACAAGTTGGGACACCCAGCACTCACACTACACACTACAAAACCAATGACAGCCCCACTACCCACTGCAAGGAGAATACAGTAATGGACCACCACTGTCATGTTTACGCAATTACAGCAGTACTGAACTGATAAAGAGTCATGGGTATTTATTTTATGCTTTTGTGTACATGAAACAACCTGCTTTATGTCTCAATATCAAAAACGTAAGACTGAAATATCTGACTGTGTTATGCATGCATTTTGAAGCTGGAGGGACACGGAATTCTGGGATACACACACTTAAAGTAAGAGTGAACACAGGTCAGGCTGTATGTGTCGGTTTGTCTGCAGATATAGACATTACGGTAACTTTACAAATCTACATCTTGCACATATAAACAAGGAACAATAAATGGGCAAAACACACAGAAAGGTACACAGAAGCCCCTGTCCCCAGAGACCACCAGAGGCCTGTCTGTGCGGTCCTAGGGGCCTCACTGGCAGCCCTGTCACCCACCCCAGGCAGGAAAGATGCTCTGAGTGTGAGGCACCTGGTCCAACATGAAGACCCCCATCCCTGACCCAGCTCGGTTAACCTGGAATTGAATTCATCTGCCACAGCGCCACTCAGAGTCACAGCTGGCACCTCCTACACTCTTCAACGGGGCATGCGAGCCGAGCAAAAGGAGAGGAGAACTTTGCTCTGGGTCCCACCGCCAATGGACGGCTCTGAACTCCACTGTCTTCAACATCCTCATCTCCAGAGCACCTAGTAGGGTTGGCGCTGCAGCCGCCGGCTCGAGGCAGAATGATTGAAGCGCTTCCAGAGGTTGCAGCAGGACGTGGGGAAGTGGGGGTTGTGGCCGCAGGGGACGGAGGGGTGTGGAGGTCACCAGTAGAAATCCGTTGAGGTGGTCCCTGAAAACTCTCAGCGTGTGGGGAGTCCCAGGGTCTCGACCCACACCCCTGGTGGCGGGAACGATGCCTCTGAGGGAGGGGGTGGGGGCCCATTCACGTGAGCCTGGGACCGGGGGGAGCCGCAAGGAAGAGGAGACATGAAAGGCGGGCAGGAGGCCCAGCTGGGCCCCGGGCCCGGCCCAGACCGCGCAATCTGGATGGGTTCCGTCTCCCACCACAGCGGCACGTTTCATTCTTAAAAAGCAGAGACACACACACATACACACACAAACAGATACACACGCACACATGCAGACAGACACACACCCCCGCCCCGGCGGCGTGGCGGAGAGCCCCTGGCGTGTGCCAAACCACTGACTCACACGCTGACTCGCAGGAGCAGGAACGCTGCCGTCACCACAGTGCCCAGAAAAGCACCCCCCCCCCCGAGAGGCAAGAGTGTGTGTCTGTGTGTGTGTTTCACCTTCAAGGCAGAGTCATAAAAAGGTCTCTGTCTTTCACACACACACAGACACACACAGACACACAAACACGCACAAAGTTCCCTCCTCCCTGCCATAGTGCACAAACAAAGCAGAATAACTCTTTCACACCCCCACCACCCCACATGCTAGCCATGGGGGGGGGGCTTCCCGTCTCTCCTTCCTGCCTCTCACCTCCTCTTCTGAGTCTGCATGGAGGGGTGGGGTGTCCCAGTGAGAAGGACCGTATGTGCGTGTGCATGCATGAGTCTGTCCGTGTGCCGCCACACGCAGATGTGTGTGTGAGCACTGCTGGTCTGGCCTGGTGTTTACACCTTCCCTGAGCCTGCGGACGCCGATCCAGCTGGGGGGGGGGGGTGGGCTGAGACCAGTTCAGACAGGTGGGAAACACAATATCCTGCATTCCCTCTGTTCTGCCCTTTCAGTGAGGGGGGGCTCAGATTGCCACTTGTAACTCCCATCTGGCTAGTCATCCACGCTCCACTCCCCCCCCCATCGGGGAAATGCCTAGGCAGGGGCAGAGGGGAGCATGGCCGACCGGAACAGCAACCGACCGGAGACTCTGCACAAACCTCAGGTCAGTGGGTCACCGGAGCCTCATCAGAGCCTCCCTCGCACCTGTGCATCCGCGTGGAGTCGGACACTGACAGGGTACATAAGATGGCTTGCAGAGTGACACCCCTAGTATCAGCAGGCAAGTTTACTGGGCTGACACTGCCGGAGGTGTGGATGCCCAGTGTAGCTGCACCCTGTGCATATCTGGCATGTCGAAAACCTTTGGACGGGCCCTGAGGAGAAGATGGCCTTCATTCTGCAGACACTCTTCCCCCAGAGTTTCCTGCTTTGCAGACACACTCTAGGGCACTGGGCTGCCAGGTTGCACCACTTACAAACAGAGGACATTAACGATGCTGATCAGCATACTGCACACGCCCCGGCCGACAAAGACCTCACTCCACAGCACGCCGCACACGCCCCGGCCGACAAAGACCTCACTCCACAGCACACCGCACACGCCCCGGCCGACAAAGACCTCACTCCACAGCACACCGCACACACCCCGGCCTACAAAGACCTCACTCCACAGCACGCCACACACGCCCCGGCCAACAAAGACCTCACTCCACAGCACACCACACACGGCCCAGGCGCCAAAGACCTCACTCCACAGCACACCACACACGGCCCAGGCGCCAAAGACCTCACTCCACAGCACGCCACACACGCCCCAGCTGACAAAGACCTCACTCCACAGCACACCGCACACGTCCTGGTCGCCCACGGTCTCGCTCCATAGTACACAGCACACATCCTGGCTGCAAAAGGTCTCGCTCAGTAGCTCACTGTTCACTGCACTCTGCATATGTCCCGGCCACTCAAGCCCTCGCTCACTCTTATCAGGCATGATGGGGGCCGCAATTCGCTCTGAGAACCGGATCTCCCTGGGTAAGGCATGGCAACGCTCCCCCTGCCCCATCACTGAGCACTGAACATTTGGGTCCAACAGTGTTTGAGGGAGGTAGGGAGCACAAGTGGGAGGCCAGGGGTTAGATGCCCTCATTTTCTGCGAGGGCCACACCATATATAAATGAAGTAAGTGTGTAGAGCAAGGGTCCCCCAAAGGAGTCTCTGTCCTGACACTTAGTTGCGACACCCACCCCCCCCGCTGACTGCATCACAACCTGGGCTTTGAGTGCCACACAAAGTGGGCCATACAGGGAGGTGTCCGTGGAAATGCTGCGTCACTACTTTAATTCATAAAACTGTGTCACCGGGCTGCACCTCCTGCACCTCCTGCACGCCACGCCACGCCACCCACTCCTGGCCCCTCCCCTCCCCTGCACACCGCCCATTCCACGGCCGGCTGCCTGGTCTGAGTCACCCGCACGTGGTGGAGTGCTTTCAACGCCACGGCCTCGCGGTTTCCAGGCGGACCTGGTGTTGAGTCCCCCCCCCCCCACCCACACGCTTTCTTTTGCTACTGGGGGCAACAGCTTCGCCCAGCCCATAAATAAAGCCCCCAAACCCCACAGCGGCCCGGGTGCAGTGTGTGTCACTCCCCTGTTACCACGTGCTTTGTGTTATAATCAATGCGTGTCATGTTTTGCTTATTTACCAATTAAACATACTGAAGCGCGTGATCGTTTGTGCTTTTCTGTGACCGTTTCTTTCCAGTCAATCACATCTCATGACTTCAGAGGACCCCAATCTCCCTGCTTATCACAGACAGAGAAATACAGCTCAGCCAATGAAGCAAAAAGACAATCTGTCTTAGCAATGCACAGGCAGGTATTCTGGTTGTGATGTGCAGGCTGACATCCTGATTTCCAGACAAATACCTTTGAATGCCACCCAGCTGGCAGCTCTGGCTTGAGTATGTCTGCCGTGTCCGGCTGCTCACCGCCTGCCCCAGTGTTTGCCCTACGTTAAGCCGGCGTCTGGCGCGTGGGCGTGATGTGGAGCAGTGTGTACCTCTCCCGCTCCGCAAACAGGGTGAAAGGCAGGTATCGACCGCCCCCATCGCCAAAGCGTCATAGCTGCGGCATCATCAAAAGGAGCCGCGTGGGGGAGGTGTGGCTAGAGAGGCGAGACTGGCCACCTTTAACTGCTCTATCAGTTCCAGCCGCGGTCCAAAGGTCTGTCGGCTGCCTTGGGCCATACGGCATGTCCAAAGGGCTTCTGGGTAAAAGGGCTCTCAAGTCCGTGTGGTTCTGGGAAACAGCTTTACCAGCCAGGCTCTCGGTACAGCTGTCCAGCCCACCCCCGGATTAGCCGGTATCAAGACTAAAGCTGGGCTACTTCCTCAAGCCTCTCCTGCCTTTACATCCATTTAGCAGGTTAACATTCCATATCTCCTGTTACTCCGATGCAAGATTCACACAAAACAACAAATGACACAGTAATAAATGCGAGTGTTTCTCCCCTGGGAAGCCCATTCGACTCCAGCCCACCCTCCCAGTGTGACCCCCCTCCAGGTGCAGTCAAACACAAGTAGACTAAAGTGCACTTAGAACCAGTAAGAACATTAGAAATGGACTAAAATGGCAACCTGGCTGTTTAATTTTAACATCTATACCCAGAAGACACAACAGCAGAGGAATACAGTTACGGGAGATAAAACACAAGCCCCTACGGAGGGGGTCCAAGGCCAACCGGCTGACTAACCCCCCTCCCCTCACTCCCCCAGGTGTGCCAACCTTAAACAAGCAGGAAAGAAGTGTTTGTGTTCTGTCAACAAGGGGAGGGGTTCCGCGGTGGACAGGGTGAGATGTAATCAATTCCCGAGGAGTTTAACAGCCAGGCCTTGATCTGGCGGAGTCTGTAGCTACAGGAAAGGGCCACGGGATAACGGCTGTCTGTCCAAGATAAGGAGGCCTCATCTGCTCGCTGCTGATCCCTGACCCCTGGCCGCCTTTACTTTCTGCCACAGCAGCCCCGGACACGCAGGGAAATCGGAAAGCAGAGCCGGATAGACAAGGGATAAGACCCCAACAGCCAGACAATGGGAACGCGACTCCCCACGCTGACTGAAAGTGCCTCTATGTAGTAAATAAGGGAGCTGCTCTCGGACACCAGCAGACGAGACGAGACGAGGCACGTTTCGGAGAACATCTTCATCTTGTGGAAGGGGGACAGGCTGGGATTTCGAAAAAGGGCCACACGCCTGCCTGGTACGAGGTCAGGAAGCCCCCCCCCCAGAAGACATGCTGGGTCGCTGTTACCGTCCAGAAGGCTTCACCAGCTTCCTCTCCCCTCAGACATTCCTCAGTACAAGATAAAAAAAAATCCACGGCCAAAAGATAATTAGCTAACATCCACACACTCCCCCCCCCCCCCCATCACACTGCTATAGGTTAACCAACAAAAACCTATGAAAACAACCTGAACTCTTGCTCTTTTATCTAACCCCTTATAAGTACACATTTCATTCCCTCTGTTTTTTCATCATTTCATTTTTTAGCGGTTTAATGAATCCGTATCACGCGAGCAAACAAGTGTATAAATCACTGACCCACACAGGCTGCTGCCATTTATGCATTTCAAGTCACCACTAACAAGTTTTAGTGTTTTCTACCTCTGGGGAAAAAAGAAAACATCAGGCAGGCTTCTTGTAAGTAGGCTTGACATGTGTATCTCCCATTCCCCTGTATCTCTCTGCAGTTTTCCTGGGTGGCATTCTTCACCGCCCTGGTCTCTCCCCCCAGGCCATCAATCAGGGACGACACTTACGAGCTGATAAACACTGAGAACTTCAAGCTGCCTGAGGAATTATTTAAGTGTTTCTTGTGGTAAGCCCAAAGTATAAACATTTTCTTTACCTGATAACATACACATTCGAGTAGCCTCCTTAAACACACCAGCAGAAAGCCAGCACTGCAGCTTTAAAGGAAGTCTGCATTAATACTTTGTCCCAACAGATATGCACGGTACACAAAGTCAGACTGAAATCGAAAGAGACTTTTGTTTTTTTGGCTCACAAACTGAGAAAACAAAACACAGTAAGCTCCAAACATGTAATGACCTAATGCCGTTTCGGTTTAGTATGGAGAACATTAAGAATGGGCAGATACATTACGTTACATAGACGATACATAGTCATAAGATGCCACAACATTCAAATGAATATCAGAGTCAACTTAATTTCAATTGTGCACGTGCACAAGAACATGAGATGTCAATCTGATGCCAATTTGTGCAAATTCAGGTAAGACAAGTTGTTTAGCGCCGCGGCATAACCATGCTCTAAACAGCGCTACATAAAAGCGAGCTCGAATTAACTGAATTGCATAGTTGAACTGGAAACATGCAGACAACTTACCCATTTTCTGGGTCGACCCCTGGGCCTCCTCTCGCCAGTGGCCTCTGCTTTCTGCAAAAGAAATAACTCTGTTAACGTTTATAGAAGGTCTGATGTGTGTCCAGGGCCCTGCCCAAGAAGACCAACAGATAGTGAGATACCGATAAACCCCACGTGAGCAGCAAAGCTCGTTGAATGCTAAGGAACCGGCCGAAGACGCGTCCCATGAAGGGTCCTGCAGCTTCATGCATAACCTCACTGCCTGCTCAACCTGCATCTTGTAAACACATGATATTGCGGGCTCTTTGGGTACTTTTCATTAGAAGCATTCACAAAAATAAAGCATGTTATTGTTCAAGATAAGGTTTAAAAAATTGTTTTTGCAGTGGTGGTAAAACAACACATGTAAGTGGTCCGGAATGTTGTTGAGTATTTTTGTTGATGTTTGAAGTGAGAAATTTGGTTCAGCTTACTAAGGAAAGTAATTTCTGATACATGTTTATTATAGAAAAAAAAGACATTTCCAGCTTTGATACTTCTGTTTCGTGATCATTTTTCAATTCAGCTTTTGCTGGTTTAAGGCATTGACAGCAGTTTGCGCTGCACATGCGCATGGCGTTTCAGTCCACAGCGTGCTTGTACTGTTTAAAATTAGAATTTAGTGACCAGTGTTGACACACCACAGCACACAGTACACGACATCAAAACGTGTCCTCTGCATTTAACCCATATGTGACGTTGTGACCTAGCAGGGGCCAGCTAATACAGCGCCCGGGGAGCAGTGCTTGGGGGCGGTACCTTGCTTAGCGGACCTCAGTGGTGCCTTGCGGGTCGGGGATTCGAACCAGCAATCTTTCAACTACAGGTGCGCTTCCCTAACCATTAAGCCACCACTGCCCCCATTCGTGTTAATGAGGCTCCCTGGGCTCTCCCTTATCGAACCTGTATAATTGGGTCCGTCGGACCGGTTGACTCCGAGGGTTGTTCTGTTCGGCCACGTAGAGGAACCGAAGCCGTACAGTCGAAGACAATTAACAAGACAAGACGCGTTTTAAACATTAATGGGATGTAAAGTGCTCCTCCGGCTATGGGCTTTGTCGGACTGGGACCTGAATGTAACTCAACCCAAATTGCCAGCCCTCAATAAATTTTGCAAGGTGATTTGTGAAGGGCAGGTATCAAGGGTACCGTACTGGTCAAGCCCGTCTCACACAGTTCAAACGTATTGGACGGTCCGCTTCGAAGTCAACTTCGAAGGGCGGCAAATAGGTTTAAACGAGCATCCCACGCCAAACAAACGCCTGCAAAGCGGCAGACATTATGCTGAACGTTAAATAATCGACAGCTCCTCTCCGCGCACTGGCGGTTCAACAATCAGACAGCTGATAGGACGTAATCCGGGGGCGGCGACCAATCAGAGGGCGGCACCATCTTCCGAAAAGCGATACCAATATTAGTTACGAAAGGACGCGGAGGCGCACGTGTTGCGCACCTCCCGATCACGCCCGTCGCGGGTGCACGAGGCGGAGGAGCCCGTTGGAGCTGCCCTACCGGAGAGGGTCCTGAATGTCAGCCGAGGGGTTGTTTACCCCCGTTAAGTAGTCTGCCCTCGGCGAGCGCTCACGCATTGTCGGGTTTCGCATTACCGCGCTAACAGGCGCAGTTTGTTTTCCATGCCCCAAGGACAATTTACCTTGCGAAGTCCCATAGGGCTGAAAAACAGCGTGCCGCGGAACCGTGGGATCCGCAGACGGTCGTCAAAGTGTTCCAGAATCCCCGGCAATTCGCGCACATGCACTCCGTTGCCCTGCGACTCTTCTAGAGCTGTCTGTCCGTCCTCGGACTTGCTGGAACGACGCAGTGTTGTCAGCGGCTTTTGGGAACTTTACCTTTAACCTACCGCAGAATCAATCACAAGATGTGCATCTCTTATAACTTATAACACGAGGGACTCGATTTGTTACATCCTAATCATATAAAATACTAAAACTGTACTTTTAGTGGGAAGAAAAAGTACAGTTGGTTAAAACAAAAGCAAAATAATCTAGAAATTACGTTTTTCGATGAAGAACAAGCTGTTCTGAAAAGAAATCAGTAGAAGTGTTACCGATATGACGGGATGGTTGTTTTAGGCCTATGTGGCTGCGTGGCTCATAGTGGATTGATCGAAACTAATAGTTCTGACGTTAATATTTATTGTTCCATCATCCGATGGTAATTTTCAGAAGGTCAGTTACTTTATTATTATTAAGAAGCGGATAAAACAACAGTTTATTAGTCTCAATTAATTGCAAATGCAATTAGATGTATCTCGGCACTTCCTATAAACTGGTACCGCTACATTTATGAATTTTAAAGAAATAAAGCCTCTTTAAAATCACCCCCTAACCCGGCCAATCTGTGTATCTTCATCTGGGCCCTCTTTTTTAGACGTTGCATTTTTAATCAGGGGATTTAATGGTCGGTAAGCGTACACCCCGTTCAATTAATCATCAGCGTGTTTCAATGTCGGCTGCCTGGCCCCGGACTGAGTTCAAGCAACTCCGCACATCGCCAGCGGCAGCGCGCATTCCAGACACTGAGGTGGACGGGCGGCCGGCCGGCCACACACCACGCTCTCTCCCTCTCTCTCCCGCTCTCTTTCTCACACACACACACCTGTAATGCCACTGATACGAACACACTGCAAGCTGAGCTATGGGAAGAGGACTTCAAATGAGCAAACAGGGGGGTCGTTTTTATCCGGTTCCCATAGTCTGGTTGGAAAATATTTTAATGAATAATCAAGTTATTAAACGGTTGATTTGTTAGTCCTGATTGAGTCCTGCAGTGTGTCATTTTAGGAAGTGTTTTTAAGTATATTGCTAATCCATGAACTAATTATAAGAACCCATTATGTCTATATATTTGTACTTCAACCCGAGGCACATTTTTGCAATAAAAATGAAACTCTATCAAAAGTAATTTTGAACAATTTTAGAGATTAATAAGTGGCAGCCTGTTTTAGCGCGTTAGTTAACTTAGGTCGACAGGATTAAATTGATTTAAATGAACAGCCATTCTTTCCAAATGTTCAAGTGTACTTTGTTTTAAATCCATCACAAATATTAACAAAATACCAGGCAAGTTTAGTGTTACGTTAATTTGCGTCTTGATTTTGACAAATTTGCTGCATGGGATTTTTGCATGTTAGGGCTGTAATGAAACCTCGACCTTTTAAACCTAAACATACATGCCTTGGAAAGGCTGCAAGCATTGAGTTTCACGAGTGCTTATGGAAAATGGGATGATAAATCTCAAGTCTCTATAGCTATTTTGTCTAGTCATAAGTTATTTGCCTCTGAATCTAAAAGAGCTTCAGGTAGATTTGGGTTACCCAACCCCTGGTCCATGGACTGGTATCAGTCTACGGAAAGCATTCCACCAGACCATGGAACGTTGTGGGTTTCTTAATTTCTAAAAATAGAATATCTATTTAAAAATTTTGTGATCACAATTGTGCCTTCTGTTCATATATGAAAAAATGCACATGGTTAAAGTTATGAAATTGCAGCTCGATATAAAGTAAACCGGTCCATGCACATCTGAACCACAGGAAGCCTCACAGCCTCACAGCAGGTGATGCTCCTGTTCAACATGACATGCTCATACATGTAGGTCTTTAGAGGAAGTGGTCCTGATTCTGGGTGGTAGGACAGCTGTAACTAGGCTACAGGCTGAATCACCATGGCGTCTCATTGAACAGCTCCGTACACATCCCTTCGTGTTCGAAGGGGAGGACGCTTGTTCTGTGAACACTGCAAGAGTTTAATCTTGCATATGATCTGGAGCCTGTGCCGTCAGAGAAGCACGTTTCACAAAATTAAGAGTTTTGTTGGTGGACAGTAAATCATGACAATGCATCACTTGCTCGGTGCCTTTAACCTTTTTACGTTTCAAAGTAAACTTTACGCTAGCGGTGCCCCCTCACAGTGTCGAAAACACCCTAATGTCACCAGACCCTTTACATAGCTAGATCATCATCCTCCCAGGGCACAGGAACAACGTCAAAGGCCAATAATTTAATGAAGACTGATGTGCAGCAGAAGATGGAGGACGTCTTAGGTTATGCATTTATTAGCTCAAAACATTTCAGTTAGACCTTCTGCAAACATCCCACACCTCAGAGCTTTATACATGCAGTCAGATGGTGGCAGGAAACTTGAAATTGCAGGCTATCAACTCGTATGTTTTCGTCAGACTGATGCTTATCTCCTTATGAAAGTGGAAAAGGGAAAATGCCGGTTCATCTAAAACCCCAAAACAAGCAGCTGGGAGGAGCTGGTTCATACTGTCCCACGTTTCTGATGCTGCACGATGATTCTGTGCTGGAGCTTCGGCCGCGAAGGGCAGACCTTCCAGGTTTTAACCGGCAAGTCTCACAGCACAGAGACTGTATGCCATAACAAAACTATTTTTAATCCCCCTTTCGCACAATCACACAGCACAACTGACTGGCATCCCCACACTCCGCAAAAAAAGCCTTGTGTGATCAGTTCACTGGGTTCCCCAAGACTATGCTCTTATTAAAAACAAAGCGTTTTGTTTATTACAATTATCAAATGGATTTGGAATCAAGGTACAATTTACTTCGCTATCTCTACAGCTCCAGACAGGTAGGCGCTAATGGTATTTTTAAAAATAAATCCTTCATGTAATATATCTTGATACTTCATGATAATCGGTAAACCCAGCATCAAAAACGTCACAGTCCATATTGTATACTGCCATGTCAGCAAGCCATAGTCCACAGGAAGTAATTTCACTATCCACTCAATACCTGTGTGTCGCCCAAAGTATCTGATCACTACACAGCCCTGAGGTCCATAATTTCCACATGCATTTAGGGTCTGTTCTTCAATGAAGCGTCAACACTGACCACCTACCCCAGCATGCAATGGTTTAGTAACCCTCCCCCCAAGTCTACTCCAAAGCAAAACACGCCTCTCAATTAAGACATGCAGTGGTACTCTTTGAAAACTCCGCGCCATACCCTCTCCTTAACATTCCTCTGTGTGCATGGAGAGCACAACATACATTGAACCCTCAGCACCAAAGCCCACTGCCCTCTGACAAACCTGTTACCAAAAATAAGCCCTACCAAGACTCCACCAATAATGAATGAAAAAATATGAATGAAACACATCTGGACAGTTTTTTTTTCCCAGTCAATGTTATGAAGCCCCTGTTCAGAGGCTACACCATCTTTAAAGACCACCACGACAAAGTCATTTTACTCTGGTTTTGAATGTGGTAACTAAGCTTTTACTATATGGAATGCACAGAATGCTACAGGGGACTGCCTGGTATGGGTAGGCTGCTCATCCACTCACCGCATTCATAACACTGAAACGACCATGTCTGTGCTTTAATATTAAACACATGCATGCAGGGGTTTATAATGGCTGGGTGGAGACAGAGTGGTGATTAAGGTAGCATGTTAGCGTCATGGGGGTTAGCCGCTGGGGTGCTCTCAAAAAAACCCACCCAGACCGAACTGTAAAGGAAAACGAATCCAGCTTCATATGCAGGTATATCCTAGATTTCTGTCTATTAAAGTCTATAAATACAATTATATATATATATATATATATATATATATATATATATACACACACACACACACATATATATATATATATATGTATAGATATATATTTTTTTCCCAATTACACGTAAACATGTCCCTGGTTCTTCTGTGATCATTCAAATGTTCTTTGATGACATCACTTACTCACTGAGAAATCTGAGCCACCACTATTTCAATCAGGCCATTCCTCATATGCATGAATACCTGACAAAGTGAGCACGTTGAGTAGCTGCGTCTGTGTGGGCGTATATGCATGTGTGAGTATATGCGTGCGTGCATGCGTGCATGCATATCTCCCATTGGGAATAGTGTCCCACTGAAGTAGGCTGACTGGTGGGGGTGTTGGGATGCGCTCACCTTCTGTGCTGCTTTTGAGGGACCCTTGTTCTTGCTGCCTTTGGGTCGTCCCCTTGGTCTTTTCGGGGCAGGCTCTCCGGCTGGCTCCTAGGAACAAAACAGAAAAATACAAATCCTGCTCATTGACCACTAAGCAATTGTCCAGAATCGAACAAAGCCTGCATTGAAAAAGGCTGACATAATTATGTAAAGGTGCTCGGCCGGTTTGGTACCCTACATATAAGGACCAGTGTGTGTGTGTGTGTGTGTGTGTGTGTGTGTGTGTTTGACTGTAAGAAAGAGAGGGTAAGGGAGAGAGGCACCATCCCAAAACAAATGTGCAGATAGACACAGAGACAAAGATACAAGAAACTTTTTAATTATT
>JAODUD010000001.1:14814601-14827432 GCA_026784285.1 Stomatorhinus walkeri | reverse complement strand
CAGGGAATCTGGAGAAATTACCGTGCGCAAAGGCCAAGGGCGCAAGCCTAAACTGAATGGCCGCGATCTCCGAGCCCACAGACGGCACTGCATTAAAAACCGTCATTCATCAATAAATGATACAAGTGCATGGGCTCCGGACTACTTCAGGAAGTCACTCTCAAGCACTACAGTACGTAGTTACATTAGGAAATGCCAGCTAAAACTGTACTGTGCTAAAAGGAAGCCCTACATAAATAGCGTCCAGAAGCGCTGTTGACTTCTCTGGGCTTGGAGGCATCTGGAATGGCCCATTGTGCAGTGGAAACGTGCATCTTTTTTGGAGGAAATGGATGCCATGTGCTGCGGACCAAAGAGGAAAAGGACCATCCAGACTGTTCCCAGATACAAGTCCTAATGCCAGGGTCTGTCATGGTATGGGGTTGTGTCAGTGATTTCAGCAAAGGTAACTTGCACTTCTGCGATGGCACCATCAATGCTGAGAAGTATATCTCAGTTGTGGAGGAACAAATGCTGCCTTCAAGACGACGTCTTTTCCAGGGACGCCCATGCTTATTTCAGCAAGACAATGCCAAACCACACACTGCGTGCCTAACAAAGGCATGGCTGCGTTAGAAGAGGGTGCGGATGCTCCTATAGAGAATGTTTGCTGCATTTTGAAATGAAAAATGCGTCAACGAAGACCCCGTACTGTTGCGCACCTAAAACGTCGTTTGCAGGAAGAATGGGACAAACTAACACCTGCAACACTTAGTCACTTGATTTCATCAATGCTTAAATGTCTCTTAAGTGTTGTTAAAAGACAGGGGAATTGTACAAAGTGGCAAATGCTGTACTGTCACAACTTTTTTTAAAATGTGTTGCAAGCCTGAATGGCAAGAATGGATATTTATTTACAAATCAAATGATGTTGACAAAAAAAACGAATTATTTTGTGTTCATACTGTTTGCAATGAAATAAAATTTGAGGAAAATCTATAACTTGCTTTTTTTCTTTTTTATTCACATTTTCCACCCTGTCCCAAATTTTTCTGATTTGGGGTTGTAATAGTGAAAACTGATGCCAGCCTATTAAATTTCACATTTAAATTCCAAATGAATTGGCGGCATCCAATAAAAATTCCTGTTCTGTGTGAAGAGTCCAATAACCAATGAGAGCTCTCTCAGTAATAGGCTGTGTCCAGGCCCAGATTCGTGTGCTTCAGAACTATGGTTAAGGCCAGCTTTCATGGAGGCCGATATCAGGTACTTGAGTTTCGTTTCAGTATAAATTATAAATTACATTATAAATTACCTAAATTTCGAGGCCAGAATGAATCAGACTAGCGGGGTGCAATAACGTGCTACACTATTATAAGCCATGACTGGCCAGTTCATCATTTTAATTTAGCTAATCAAACCCAAGTCCTACATTTCAAGAAAAAACCCATAATACCCAGTTAACAGTTCTTATAACTAATGTTATAACTAATTTATAACTAATCTGGAAGCCTAGTGCTTTTCACATAAACTCACAATACTGAATCACGTCTCCTTGCAACATTTTCATCAGCTGTCACAGTGACAGACTGCGAACGCAGATGCCATCGTAAAGAATGATCTGGAAGCGTACCCGGCTCCAAGCTTGCTAAAATCTCTCCTTGACTGGAAGGTGTAGGCAGTCAGCACCAGGAACACGGCCGCCGTCAGCACGAAGGCCTGAAACACCACGGCGTACTCGTAGAAGGTCACTGCGGAGCAAAAGCCAGAAGAAATGCAGACGTCCGCATAGATCAAACCAGCCGAGTAGTACCAGAGCAGAGCTCACCACTCCCATGCTAGAGGGTGTGCAGCTAAGCTCAATACTAAGGTTACAACTATAGCATGATTTTAAACAGAATCAGAGCCACCAGGTTACCAAACAGCTCAGATCATGAAAACCTCCATGCACCAAGACCCCGTGAGACCAGTAATGAAGATCTAGGCCAAGGGTGTCAAACTCCAGCCCTGGGGGGGGCAGAGCCCAGCACATTTTTGGGTTTCCCCTCATTTAAGACCCCTGATTCAACTGCTTGTGCTAATTACCATACAGCTCTTCAGCTGAATCATTTATTGTGGAACAGGGAAAGAACCAAAACTATACAGGACTCCGCCCCCCAGGACCGCAGTTTGATACCCCTGATCTAGACTATCAAATGTACAGAGACTAGGTAGCAGTATTAAAATAAAGGTGTGATTTGGATAACATTACAGGTCATTCTAGATAAGTGTCATTTAATGTAAAGGTTTCAATGCTTAATGCGGAACTTACCAGCAGTAGCAACAGAAATTGCCTCCAGAAGTGTCTAAAACAACAACAACGGCATTTGTATTTAGAACATGTGGTCCATCCTTCACTGTCACAGTATTTACAGGACGACCTGAAGTGATACTCACAAATCCCAAGAGCAGATACAAGTTGATCGGGTGCTGGTGCCTGTAGATGGCTAGAGCGAAAATCAGACCCAGCGAGCCGATCGCCGACACCAACACCAAGGAGGGGCTGTGGGAACAACCGACTTCAAAAACTAATAAGGGAAAGCTAAGCTATGTTATGTATAAATTAATTCTAAGACCTGTAATGACGATGGGAAAGGGTGCTTTCATCAAACAAAAAAGGCATGTACTGGTCACAGCTGTCATCGACCTCCTTCCTTGTGCTTTTTTAATTACTGGTTCAGGCACTGTTTAGGCACCAGCATCATTTTTAGAAGCACCTTTCAGCAACTGTATCAGGAAAAAAAACCCACACTATCCCCAACCCTACTTTTGAGGATGCTAGAGCCCCCTGCCTCAAACACACCATTATGACACAATGTGTGCCAGGCATTAAGAAGCACACTGGAAAAACATACCATGCGTGGATGAAGTTCTTGATTGTGTCAGAGTACAAAAAGAGGGCAGATGTAGCTGTGGTCAGGATTATCTGGATGGAGAGGATGGAGTACACCTTCCGCAGAAAATCTGCCCGGGAGAAGAATGAAACATTATTACCTGCACAGAACCTTCAGCCATATACTAGTAAACATCTATCCATGTCCCACAACCACTAATGCAATGACCAAGCAGCATGCAGGGCAGCGGTCTCCAGCTCCGGACCTGGAGAGCTACTATCCAGTAGGTTTTCTATCCTACTTGGCTTCTGATGAGCCACACCTGCTCCTGGTATTAACCTGAAAACAGGTGTGGCTCATCAGCAGCCGGGTATGATAAAAAAAACCTACTGGATAGTAGCTCTCCAGGACCGGAGCTGGAGACCCCAGCTGCAGGGGAACATCTTGGATGGGATGCAAATGAACTGCAAGGTGGTCAGTATCAAACCCTCAACACCGGAGCAAAACACATTCCCATCCCAAGCAGAATATATGCAGCAGATAACATGGGATTCTGAATTGTCAGTCATTTATTTCGCAGTACTGCTCAGAGTGAACACTGACATGGCACAACAGCCTAAATACGACCAAGGAAATACAAATACTCATTTATGTCACATTTATTCAAAGCAACTTACAGTAGAGGGAAGGGTTACAACTTGTGTGCACTTTCTGGGATTTGACCCCACAACCTTTGCATTGTTAAAAGCAATAGTCTACTTATATGACAGGGGGTTGATGGTTCATAAGTCCATAACTTAGGAATGGCCAACTTCTCTGTGTTATGCACATAAAAAGTCTATCTCGATTGGTTTAAATTCAACTAAAACATTTCTGCCATCATAATCCGTACATTTACACTACACGCATCCCTTAGAGCAGGGGTGGCCAATCTTATCCGCAAAGGGACCGTATGTATACAGGTTTTTGGGATAACCTGTAGGTCAGCTGTTCAAACCCAGATCTAAGGATTCTTCAGCCAATCAGTTCTCTAATCAATAATCTAATTAGGGAGTTGCAGCAAAAACCCGCAAACACACCGGCCCTTTGCGGATAAGATTGGCCAGCCCTACCTTAGAGGACTTCAATGCCCCCTGTACGTTCATGTAATTATTTGACTGAGCAGGGATTTTAGAAAATAAAGACTAACATATTAAAAATCACATAAGGATGATATGAGCAATTTCACCTCTTAAACAGAATTGTTAGTCTGCTAAAGATACTGAAAGCGAAATCTGCTACATTGTTTACTCTCCCCAGAAAATGCTTAAAATGTATCAGCGGACTTAAAGCTTGAATTTCACTAATTTATTTAGTAGTTCTATGAACTTTCTCTTATATGTGCAACAAACCCTATCCGCGTAGCCTAACTGTCTACCTCCCTACGTTAGCTAGTTGGTCATTTTAGAAAGAAGACTCCATCTCACCCATTCGGATCTGCACGCTTGCCGTCGCCACATTCGTGCCATAGTTAAAGTCATCCTCAATGGACGAGCGGGGGTACTTTTCCGCACTCATTTCAAGCAACAGAAACCAAGAACATGTAAATTACACCGCACCAACTGCGCTTGTTTATCTAGGAGGGAGCTGCGTCAGTTATACTTCCGGCTTTGTACTGATCAAAGGAAACCCGGAAGTGCAAACCTAGACCACACTTCCGCCTTCGTCACCGATGCTCATGTGACACGGTGATCACGGTCACGGTGAATGATGACAGAGACTTGGTATTTTACACAAGTCATTATTTCTGCGTATTATATTTGATTACTGGAATATTAATAATAAATCATACGCAGGTTGAAGTAAATTTATGAATAGGCATTATTTAGGTCCACTCTGTAGTCCTACTGAGTTGCTGAAATTGCGTCGCAATTTTTGATGCAATACTTTTGTGTTGCTTTGCAAGTATTCTGCTTGCGAGTGCTCGTCTATGCTTAGCATATGTCCAGATTCAGATTCTCCCATATCTAAAAGCATGTGCAGATTCAGATTCTCTCCTATCTAAAAGCATAACCAGGAACTTGCCTGCCTGTAAACATACGGGCCGCTTTTTTGATTGGCTGCCTTAGCTCACGGTTACAGTTTTCACTTTCGTTTCAGAAAACGCATTTCTGTCGCATTTGTCTGAGCCTGAAAATTCGAAATTTGAAAGAAAATGAAGATATATCTGTCCGTATTTGTGATCTCGTTGGTGTTTTTCAGCGTGAACGCAAAAAGCAGTAAGTGGATTAATATAAATAAATGTTCAGATACTGTAGTTTGTTCCGATTTTAGTTTGTTTCTGGTAATACCGAGTTGCTGTCATTGCAGTTAAGGCTGTTAAAATAATCTAAATATTTAAAAGATTATATCTAATTTATATCATGCGATCAGTCATGATGACGCTAATATTGTGTTAATATTGTAGCGACTGTTTGAGACGAGTATTTCGGTGCAGGTCTGCTTTTGACTGTGTTTCCCATACAACTGACTGCATTACTCGGGCGTGATCCTGAAGTAAACAACTGATTCCTTTAAAGAATTTTTATTTTTAAATTATACTGATTTTAAATATATACGTTCATTTGTAGTACCTTCTTAAGCAGCACAGGCTCATTCCCATTGATCTCTATATTGGACTTTTATTTAAATTGTTATTTACATGAAATATAACTTGAAATTATAAGTAGTTCTTAAGGTCTAAACTTAATATGTTTGACAACAGGTCATTTAAGCTTGTGATCATATCGAAGTGGTTAGTTATGGTGAGAACTGATTTGGTCTGTAAATCAAAAATTAGGTCTTGTTTCCTTTTCTCATGGTGGTTTACTTAAACTGCACCTCTTCCCTTTTCCCACCTTAGATCCAACTCCCCCAAAAGTTCAGGTGTACACCCAAAAACCTGGCGATTACGGGGTACCCAATACACTGATATGCCATGTCACCGGCTTCCACCCCCCTGACATTGTCATCACGCTGCTGGAAGACGACAGAGAGATGACAGACGCAAAGCAGACCGACTTGTCATTTGAGAACGGGTGGCAGTTCTACCTCACCAAATCTGTTCCTTTCACCCCAGTGAAAGGAAAAATGTACTCATGCAAAGTCAAGCACATGGACAACATAAATAAACACTACTGGGGTGAGGCCAAAAAAAATGTACATGTCTCAGAGAGGGTGAACTGACTGCACGTGTGATATGAGGAATTTAGGTCCTTAAACCTCTCCTGACCGAAAATGACGTGTGTGTGTCTGTCTGTGTGTCTGTGTGTGTGTGTCTGTCTATCTGTGTCTGTCTGTCTATCTGTGTCTGTCTGTCTATCTGTGTCTGTGTCTGTCTGTCTGTGTGTGTGTCTGTCTGTGTCTATCTGTGTGTGTGTCTGTCTGTCTGTGTCTGTCTGGGTGTGTATGATGCAGTGATGTCCAGTAGTCTCTTCACTAAGGTACATCACTGCATTTGGCTGCTTTTTCCTTTTGGGATTTAATTAGATTTTTTCATTAGAAGGTCATTTTAAGCATCTTACTTTTACAAACTGTTTGTAATATTTTATAGGTATTTATGAACTATAGATAGATACATACATAGTTTATCGATCTCAAAGGAATTTTAGGTATCCAGTAACTCAAATAGAAGCAAATACACACAATAATAGAATAACACTCAGGATTGCATAGGTGGAGAGTGTGTCTATGGATGCCATGGAAATGATCAATACCTTGAAAAGTTGTAAGAATAATAATCATTTTGGTTATTCACTCTCTTTTATATCCATAATCTCTCACCATGAATGTAGTCCTAGGTGCTGGTCTGGCATTAAAAGTCAACATAACTGCTTAACTGCTCATTAACTGCTTAATTTTCTTTTTTTGTCCTAGATCCTGACATGTAACTCGGGGATCAGGCAGCAGCAGCAGGTACAGTGGTTCATTAAAAACAACTCAACACCTACCAGTTCATCTCATGTGAAACCTACCATTAAATTCATGGGACTTTGCAACATCTCATTCATTACACATTTCTAAAAAAATAAAGATGTTAAATTGCTCCTTTATAATTTGATTAAATTAAGAAAATCTTTCTTGGGGGAGAAAAACAGTCATCTATATGTGATAGAACCGTATTAATGCTACACAGAATCAAAATTTGGTTGCAGTGAAAGTGAAGATATTAATTTTTCAAAATAAAATGTACTTCAAGTAAGTGGTTTATTAAGTTTATTATTGTAAAACATTCAGCAAAAAAACATTTACATTAATACATGTTGAAAATTATCATTAGGTTTTTTTTTTTTTTTGGATGTTCAGCACAAACCTCAACCCAACCCAGTGGAAAATATCACTTGGCGAGACTTAGAATACACTCACAAGCAATGGCAAAAAACTCTGGTTCTGTCATATCTAGAATTTATTTGGTGCTGCATAAAAATTGTATTCTCTGAATGTTTACATGGTGTCAGTCAAACCCAGCAGAAGCATTACCCAGCACAGGGGGGCCTCTGGAATAGATTGCAGATTCACCCTGACCCTACATCAATGAATGCTCGGAAAATGGATTAATAGATGGAAAAATCACATTGCCGAAGCACCTTGCTAGATGTTTTGTGCACTTACATTCACATGAAGTCTCTCACTTGGCGGACCACAGTGATCTCTTTTACTGTAATAGTGTTTAATCTAACCTACAAACAGCTGGCTACATCCATGATTTAAAAATGTAACTCATTTCTTAAATGAAGCTTTTCATGTATCCATTTAAAATGCTTTGTGTAAAAGAGGTTTAAAAGACTGCTTTTTTATTTTTATTTATTTATTTATTCCATGTGCAGGGTGCTGTACCAGGTTGCGGTGGGAAATACAAACGAACTTCAGCTTTGACCACTATTTGTAATCGACCATAGGTGACCTGGCTTTTCCCCTCAGGGTTTGAGTCTCTGCCATGGTTTCATGTGTACAGTTTGCATGTTCTGCACAAAAACATACTAAGGTTAATTGGAGTTATCATATTGCCTGTAGGGGTGTGTGTGTGTGTGAGTGCGTGTGTCTGTGTGTGTGTGAGTGAGAGAGAGAGTGAGAGTAAATGGTGTTGGTGTGTGTGCCCTGCGATGGGTTGGCACCCCATCCTGGGTTTCTCGCTGCCTTATACCCGTAATCTCTGAGATGGGCTCTGGACCCTCGCAACCCTGTGTAGGACAACCTTACAAAAAGTGGATGGAAGCAATTAATAACTGATCATCTGAGCAAGGGGGATTCCAAAAAATCACTTATGTAATCCATTTAACAAATAAGTTCTTCAACTCGCATTTACTTATTATGTTTTATGTCTGCAATTCTGAATCCTTTCTGTAAGAAGTTTTTTCTTAGTTACAAACTCTGATGTGGAATTGGATTGCATTTAATTTAGTGATTTATTAATTATGTTTACATTTTGCCTTTAATAGTGGATCACGTAGGATATGGAAAAAATAAAAATAAAGCTTATATTTAAGATGTTCCAGGTGTGAACTAATCACAGATTGTTTCGGGTGGATGAATATTGCTGTGATTATTGTGATACGTCATTAAGATTTTTTGAATAATTGAAATGAATATTTTTCATTGAAATTTTGAAATCAATTTTTTTTCATTTATGCTCTTAATGAACTTACACTTATAATAAAAATGTTTGTAATGTTTATGATATTGAGTCCTCATTTGCAAGGCAACATGGGGAAAAAATCATTTAAGATGCCCCAGACTGGACTACTATTTCAGTTGTCTGATCTGCCTGTAAGGGTGATGGAGAATTGCTACAAACTTTTAGTGCCAATACCCAACTTTACAGTCTCAAGTCAACTGTGCAGCCAGAATTTTTAAATTATGATTTTTGTAGTTAAAGCACAAGGGCTGAGTTGTTCCTGTGTTATTTTTATGATTAGGCTGGTTGATATGCATTTAAGGCCTTAAATAGCTGTCAGTCACTAAGGCAACTTATAAATACGCTTTGAAATACGCTTTTGATGTTTGCTGGGTTTACAATATAGTCCCCCCCAATGAAAAATTAGACCTCATTTCACATAGTTTAAATGTATATGCATAATACAAATCTAAAGGATTGTGTTACCTACATACCTACTCAGATACATTATGGTACCACTTCTGGAATAAAAACAAGTGTGAAATAGGCCTACATCACGTAAGTGTCAGCAAAATGTTTGCTGGATTTTAGACATAGTCCCCCCCAACGCGAAATTAGGTGTGATTTCATATAGGTAATATGCATAACACAAATGGAAAGGATTGTGCCAGCTTTAGACTTGGTTAAGTACATTGTACTAACCCTCTTTGAATAGAAAAATTTAGCCAGATTTCACACAGGTAAAATGTACGCGATTAACAGAATTGTAAAGGGTTAATGTTTCAGATATATGCGGCTTTTCGCGTCACGAAAAGGCCGGGATAGATGTGAGCTGGCCCGGAATTAACGTCCAACCCCGCATTCCCGCCCAATTTATAGGCCTATTGCTAGGCATGAGGAAGTGATAAGAGTCAAAAAGTAAAGGCGGCCTTTAGGGAGACATTCAAAAATGTCGCCGCTCCAGACCATTGTCGGTTACATTCTGCCTCCAAAAGACGAAGGCTGCGCGGAAAACGACGACCAAGAAGGTTCGGACACTGAGGAGGAGAAGGAGGAGGAAGGAGAGGAGCCCGGTTTTTTAGACTATACTGAGATATGTAGCGCGATGTCCGGGGGAGTCATGATAAAAGGGACCCAAATCGCGCGCACTCAAGGTAGGTTTTTGGTCTTTTATTGGGGAGATGCGCTCGTAATAACCCTGTCAGTTATTATAAGCACATCATAAGGATGCCATTTCAAGCACCACCTCTACTGAATTACTTGTTAATAATACTGAGAAATAAATTGTAGCACGATCCATGTGTAACAGACACTTCACAAATATTTTACTGTCCAAACACAAATATCTCTTGTACATTTTAATTTGTAAAAAAATGAGAATTTGTATGGAATGAACATTTACATGATCAAACTTTATTTGTACAGATTCCTAAGAATTCGTGTGTTTTTGTATGTGTTTTGGCGACAACATATTTTCAAGGGTATAGCCGGTTTGTGAATTATCAAAAAAAGCGCATTAATGGATCATGTGGCGCGCGTGAATTCGGGAGAAGGGTCCGGCTGCAGCTTTCGCACACTGCCACTTGACGTCACGTGCCCAGCGGGAAATGGTGGAATCACTTCCTAATTGCTATATCAAGTGATATCCTTAATAAGTATTACCTTAAACCAGAACTGAGGTGAAATCAGTTTTAAGCTGGATATGGCGTCACATTGAAGTCAAAACTCTTATGCGTTAATATGCCACTCGCGAGCGCAAAAGTGAAACTCGCGAGCACAGGACGAAGACCCCCGGGCGCGTGCATCATAATATCACCTTCTCTAATGTATTTTTCTCCTCCCAACTTAATGGTTGAGCGCATTAAGCGCATTTCCTTCAACAGGTGTTGTGCCGAATTCAGCATCCCTGCCGTGAAATGCACCCCCTGTCGGGAGCGCGCACCGCTCTTTCCTTCGATTTGAAGGAGGGAAAGACGTAGTTCCGTCAATCTAAGCACGCAACATAAATATTAAACTGCGTTTGAACGTTTAGAACAGTGTTGCCAACTTAGCAATTTTGTTGCTAGATTTAGCAACTTTTCATACTACCCTAGCAACTTTTTTTTCAAAAAGCACCTAGCAACAAATTTAGCAATTTTTAACATTCATTTGGCGCTACATAAGGTCTAAATAGCCAGGCGCAGCTGCAGCAGCAAAATCTGTTGGCTGACTGCAACAGCAGTAGCACACATTTCAAATTTTTAAGTGAATTAATTAAGAGTAACCACAGTTAAAATTTAGTTACTGTAGCTGCTCATTATCATAATCAGTGTTAAAAATAAAAAATTATCAAAAAGTGTTTGTATTACTTTTATAAATAGTCAACTATATTTTTTCATACAAATCTAAATGGACATATTTCAAATAATGTTTTTGCTGAGATGGCCAGTCAATTTGAGAAAAATATATATTTTGTATACAACATTTTGCCCCTGAGAGTGTACTCTCCAAAGCATTTTGGGATACAATCACCAGAGACAGAGATGTAGGGGGGTGCCTTTCACGGCAGGGTACCTGCCGGGAATTGCACGCCCTATGAATTTTTCAGGAAAATGGACATCCAATTTAAAATTATTTTTATGTTTTATGGAGTGACCTACAGTTAGACAGATACAGAAGGCTGCTTTATGTCAGGATTCCTTTTTCAAGTAAAGCAAATATCAGTTGCTAAACTTGTCAGGTATGTTTTGGTACCAAGTTTGCATCATGATTCGCAGTTAAAATTACAGGTTCAACGCCAATGATCTTTAATGCCAAAAATGAATATGTTAACTCATAGCAACACATGTAGCACACTGTACCTACACAGATTATGAATTAGACCTTGCTGATGTCTGAGGTTTTGACAGTTAGGTGGCGGAATCATGCCGGGGGGAGCAGGCATTAAGTTCGGCATCTCCATATGGTACAGTGACGAGTTAATTTCCATAGCCCATACATAATTTCTACATCTCGTCATGCAACCACTTACGATGAGTATTACTAACGTAGTTGTAGCATTTTGTATCGAAGCTTTTAGTAGCTGTTTGAACGTTGTGGGTTAGTTAAACTATTCTGTTCTATAGTACTTAAATCTGCAATGTAATGCCCTTTTGGGAATTGATTTACAAAAAAATATCTTCACCTGGGGACACACCGAGTTGTCTCCATATGGTGTTAGGTATTATAATTAAACTAGTTCCAGGTATAGACTTTAGTGTAATGATTTTAGTACTGATTTTATCCATTTAGTTTAAGTTAATGTGACGTAGTACTGTACGGCATAAATGGTATACGGTATAAATTTGGCCAACGGGAGAAATTTTGATTACACCTCCCTACCGCAGACATTTTGCTCCTCTCCCGCAAAAATGACGTAATGAAGCCGCCTGAAATAGGCTAATAAATAATTTATTATTAATGTGAAAAATGTTTATATGATTATTACTGCACCCTGCAGCAGAGCCCTGCGCGGGTCTGATTTTGACAAACCGCACCCGCCCGTACCCGTCATACTTAAACCCGTATCCGAACCGTTATCCAACAGAAATAAAATATAATTCCGCACCCGATCCGCTATAAATAAATACCGACACCCGACCCGCACCCAACTTAAAATCAGTCAGATTAAAAATTAAACACAAAAGTTTATTGGCACAACAAACGACCAGTGACGTGCAACATCAGTTGAAAAGGCATAGCCAAATGTAAATGTTGCTTAATAACAGCCTAATAATAAGCAAAACAAATGGTAGTAGCCTACCTTCAAACTCAAATAATGTTTTATATCGCCATGCCCACACATAGTCTTACCAGTTTACAATTAAATGTGTTAATAAAACTAATATTATATAAAATGTACATTAGGCTACCGTGCACAGTATTGGGTTGTATATTATTATTATCCTTTTATTACTCGACTGGAATTCATTCACGAAGGCGAAGACTAGCGTTTGGTGCGGTGCTTTATATTACTGTGTAAAAAAGGTTATCGTCCGTAGCTGATGGCCTCAGCCGACTACTTTCATTTCGAACAACTGGAGATGATCACACGCGTTTTTTGAAAATGAAAGTGGGTGAGCTTTGCGGAAATGCGCGTGCGGGCATAAACTGATATGGATTTTACGTTTTATCATGTTGAATGCACGGATTTTGTCACTAAAATATAGCCATAAGGTATTAAAATCTTAATTTAGCTCTCCTGCTTCCGACCCGATCGAACCCGTATCTGACACATATCTTTCACCCGTTTAATCGAAATTTCACCCATACGGCACCAAGCGAGAACCAGCCCAGCACCAGCTAATGTTGGAAATGAGGTGTGTGTGT
>JAODUD010000001.1:14741686-14752127 GCA_026784285.1 Stomatorhinus walkeri | reverse complement strand
AGAGAGGACTGGCACAGGGACCGTCAGCCTGTCAGGTCACACTCTGCTCAGCCATGCATCACTGCTCGACTTGGGGTGGGAGGGGCTAAAACGTGACGCTCACTCGCTGGCGCCACCTGCTGCTAGTCCATTCCAAGAAGATCACCCTGGTTAGCTAATTAAAAAAAGATTTTGTGTCCCACCTCCTGCGAGCAACCAGATTAACCTGATGTATACTGACATGTCACTACAACTCGCGCTGGGGTGGAAACACCCCGCCCCCGCCCCCCCCCACCTAATGGCAGCCCATTAGCAGAATCATTGGAATGGCCATGTGGCTCCTCGTTCTCTCTGTGTTATACATGAACCGTCTCGGCAACCCGGCGCCAGACGTCCTTCAGGGGGCGACGTGTCGCTCGGTCAGATCACCCCAAGTGGCGCGAGCACTGCACGCATGTCACCGTTCTGTTATTTTTAGAGCACGACTCACGCAGCCGACCAACCCCCCCCCCACCGATACCGAAAAAAAACACAGGGGTGTAAGTACGGTCACGCCCCCTAACAATACCGTCGGAGCATAAGATGGGAGACTGGGCCGCTCTGGGAGTAAAAGCGATTTCACACAGGTGCTACAAACGTTTCCTCTGTCAGGCTCAATCGAGGACGCTGTCTGGGCTGGGGGGCCGGCGGACGGTGACGAGATGACTAAAAATAAAGGCAAAGCAAAGGAAGGAACATCTAACGCACCCGAAGCCTTGATCCAACCTCTCGTGAGGGAACCTTTCAACACATTTTGTACATTCTTACACTGTTTGTTTGATCCTATTATGCCGCTAAATAAAACATTCTTATGATGCGTCATTCTCATGCTTATACGGCCATTTAAGACATATAATCTTAATTATGAAGTAAAATATGTCCCATGTGAAATTCTCCCATCCTTCCAGAAGCACAGAAGGTCAACAAATCGCCAGAAACGGCAGCACAACGGCTCAGCGGCTTTTCGCATCCCCTCGCTCACCAAGTCACATGACACAAATGGGCAGCGTTCTAGATCTTTCTATAAAATTCCATTTCTGTCTGGCCCTCGGACTAAAAGCTCAGCCAGTGAGTAGGGGACGTGGGTTTCAGTGTGAGAGCAGTAACAGACATGTCCTCAGGGGGATGCTATAGAGAGAACCGATGTGACAACAGGTCACAGCCGGCAGTGACGGCCGTCTGCTGGACACCGGTGCCCGTCACGGCACTCCGGTTGATGCTGAAGCTGGGTGGGGTGCCCGTATGTGCCGGAGCCACGCTGCCCCCTTGAGGATAGGAAAGGAAGCTCATGCCCAGTAGCATGATTTATTTTTAAACCATTCCCTCAAGATGGCTAAAGGGGAATCTGAGGGAATCAACGTGAGAGCGATTAGGATGATAAACTCTAAATGCTCCGTTCTGAGAGAGAGAGAGAGTATGTTAAACGGATAAAGGGAGCTTAAGACGACATGGCCTGGTGAATATCTGCTTTATTAACTGCTCCAGTAATCACTCACAGTGTGCTAATATACAGCTGTGAGAGCTCAGTGCTTTACCGTATCTGGGTCGGATAGCAATGAAACTGGAGCCAATAGCAGGAGCTACAAGGCGTGAGGACCGGGACCAACAAGGTGGGAGGCGTGGCCACTGGACGGACGGACACACACACACACACACACACACACACACACACAATCAGGTGTGAGGCTACAGTGTTAACTGCCAAGCCACCATGCTGACCAGAGTGCAGTGTCATTCATCAGGACACTGGGAAATAAGTGAGGCACAAATGGGCTCACTGTCCCATAAACAGCTGCCAAAACTGCAAAGGTTTGTGGGTAACGTGCACGCTAAAAGTAAATCCCGCTTAGTTAGCTCTGATTAGTGTGTCAAAGTCTCCACCAGCACCAGATAGCCAAACGTGCTGTCTGATTCCAAAGATGGAGGCTCTGTAACAGCTCTAGGCCAGACCAGGAATCGCAGGCTTCCCTGGACACAAAGGCTGCCCCATCAGCTGGATCTCGGAGGAGACTCGGGAAAGACGGAGATGCGAGAATCGCTGTGTCGCTCAGAGCCGCTAACCGGGGCAGGCAGACAGACAGGCCAGAGAAACGCTGACACTAAACACCATCAGCAGCTCATAATCCCCCGACCTGACAAATGGAATGGGGCGGGGGGCTCTCTACCCCCCCCATCAGCCCAAGCATCCTCACCACCCCACTATTTATTGGGCTTGGCTGGTATTTGGGTAATTCAAGGCTTCAAAATACTGCAATAGTATTGATTTTGAAAATACAGTCAAAATACCACACACCGTGGTATGTCTGGACAGTATGATGGTATGGAAAAATTAGATACTGCCCAATCCTACTCTGTGCATCCTTTTAGAGAGGACTTTCTCATAAATAGCCGGGCAGGCCATACTGGGTGCGTCTGGAACTGCGGCAGCCCGAGGCGGCCAGCCAATCACATCGCTTAAATCGTCAACCAATCACATCTCTAATCACCAGCATCCCGGTCCTAAAACCACTCCTTCAGGCATCTTTTCCATGCTATCGCACCTGACGGTTAACACCCGTTTTACCTGCCCAGTATCAAACACCTGACTCGCCAGCACTGCAGAGTCTCACATAAAACTTACTTGAGTTCCATCTCCCGCCTGAAATGGGGCTCTGACACTTGAAAGTAACAAGCAATCAGCAAGCAGCAAATTTTCAGTGAACCCGGAGGATTCCCTCAGAGCCTGGACACGGGCAGGCAGAATAAAGGGCAAGCCGGGGTGGATGCTCCGCTTTAACAGCCGCAAACATCAGCGCCCTGACCAGCAGCTCTATCGCCCCGGGAGGAAAACTGCCCTGAAATCTCAGCGATTACAGGTGCATCTAATCTTTATGAAATACTGCCCTCCATCTTCAAGCGTCCCATCTTTCCCACTGCACCATCACTGCCCCTTTCATCACAGGCAGAGACACAGCACTGTGTAGTCAGAGGTACAGTCAAATTTACATTCTCTGCCTGCTAGTTCAGCTAAGAGACACTGAGATGGATTCGTACTTTTTTTTTTTCTTTACTGCGGCTTCCAGAATAAAGGGACTGGGATGGATTTATAATCAGAGTTAGAGTTAATGAAGTGCTTCCCCACCAGAGAATGGGCTGGAGGACCAGACACGTGACTGGCTGGCTGCACTCGATAAGATCAACCTTGCTGATTCCTTCCCAGATGCTTAACCAGGGATATTCATTCACAGCCATCCAGAACCAACTTTAATGGTTGAAACTATTACCTAGGCAGTTTAATATTCCTATTACAGACATGTTTGCTGTGACGGTAACGGGTGTCGGGAAATACAGCAGATGCATGAATGACTTGAGGCACATTTTTAAATTAATCTGATTTCTAATGAGTCTTACACAGGTTACTAGGGGCTCATGGGGAACGTATTAGCAAACGCTGCTTAAACTATGACAGATTTACAGAAGGTTTGCTACAACAGATGTGCACAATAAGGTAATTCCTAATATTGCAATTTTTTTTTACTTTGATTATACTGTGATTCAAAGGCCCAGAACATAAAGCAAATGATGTTACAGTTCAATCCACTCCTGATTCGCTCCCTTAATTCACGGCGAATGCTCGTTATTCCCGCTCTTGCTCCGATCGCCCCTGATTGTGTTAGAATATGTTAAAATGAAGCGACTGTCACTGGCCATCTGGCTCGCCCTCCACCCCCCCTGCCGTGCTGCTGTCCAAGCTGTTTAATCTGGGTTCCCCTTCAGTGCGTTTCATCGCAGAGCTTCCCGTCTCCCACAGAACATCTTCTGCACAATGCCGTGCAGACGGATCTTCAGTATCGCTGGTGCAAAAAAAAATAAATAAATAAAAAACACCTGCAAACAGTGTCCCACCTTATCTGCCATGTCTCCAGTGAGCAGTAATGATACTGAACATTATCATCTAGCAGATGCATTTGTCCAAATTGACGTACAAGTGAGGACCAGAGACCAGAGTCAACTGGTGTCCCCTGGGTAACGGCCTCGATCATTAGCCCTATGGTGACATCACTCTGGCCGACACGGGATTTGAACCATCAACCTTCCGATCTGCAGAGCCCAATTCCTACATGCGGCATACGTATTTATTTATCTTGAGGTGCACGGCAGCATTACCAGGTAATGCTGTCTCAAGCACACAGTCAGTGGAGCTTTTCCCTTCTAACCCTGATGTTTTATATCATAACTGCGCTACTGCCTGTTTGATGTCGCTGATGTTAGTGCCATGATTTCAGCTCAGGGATGAGTAGCGTTTATTTCTCCCCAGGACCGTCATTTTTACCCCCCAAAAAATAAATAAATAAATAAATAAAAAGTAAAGAAATAATTCCCAACAGAGTATTGTCGATGGTATACATAGCCTTGGTTTTATTGAGCTAGTATCGGGAGGAAATTCATTGTGCAGTCTTAAAGCACTTATGTAAGTCGCTCTGGCTAAGAGCGTCTGCCAAATGCTGTAAATGTAAATGTAATTTTTACTCTCCTCAGCTTTGAATTTAATACAATCACACTGTCAGAATTAGGTTAAGATGCAAGGTGATGTCTCTCTCGATTCCCGTTTCCTGATTTGTTAAAGTCATAGGAATGCTAAGAGGGATTTACTCAGTCTCTCCGCGCTTATTATCACTTTACAGCTACAGTTCTAGGTGGCAGGCTGGTTAAACTGCACAATTTTGCAGTTTAACTAACAAATTTGGGGTTAATTACCCAAGAAGCTCCTTACAGATAGAGGTTACTATGATGGCGCTCTAACACTGATTCAGAAAACCCAAGAAGTCATGCAGGATTGTCAAAATAAGAGTGCAGCCACATTATTGACTGCATCAACCTCAAATCCCCAGTACAATAACTCTGAATGATCTATGGAAGGCAAACAGACATCGCTGATTATTTAAAAAGCAGTGCCATTTTTAAAAGTAGTTTCATGAATTGTGAAACACAAACAAGGAAATGCTTTCCCCCCCAAAGGCTATAACAGCTTGCCTTTTTGTTGAAGGCTTGCAGTGAGCTGGCGAGGTGTAAGACGTGCCCTTTAGAAAGGACTGAGACAGCAGCTAAGTTCACCATGCATCAATCGACCTCTGCTTGAGACGAATCAGCATTAAACACCCAGAATGAATCCAGCGTCACCCAGGAAACACCCCACTTCATCATCCTGAAGATTGCACATTTAAATTCAGATTTCAGAGCTGCTGTTGGCTCCAAGACGCTTATTAATGCATCAGTCTCACTAACTCTCTTTCCCTTAACCCCCCCCCCCCTTGTTTACCACTTACTTACCTATTTATTTACATTTGTTTTTCATGTTGCAGGGTTCCCTCACGTTATTTATGCAGAATTGCTTGGGCGTATTTCCTTGCCTTGTAATGAGACACTTTCCAAACAACTCCAGAGTGGAAAAACCACCACGAACAGCCCACACTGTCTGCAAAATTCCACACACTTTCATGATGCGGGGAAAAAAAAAGTACTTGTAGAGTGCGATGTCACCAAGAGGGCAGCCAATTAGAACAGAGAAGACCTAGAACTCAATAAGGAAAGCAAACAGTCCATTAGTATAGCAGGCACTACACTGTCAACAGTAAGGAAACTGAAGGAAGTGGCGAAACATGTCCCCAGTGACAGAAACCCCACACACACACGCATACAACAGAAGGGCATAGAAACTGCTGAGAAGACAGAAGATGAAGGAGGCCGACTTATGCAGAATGGCGGACGTTTAAGAGGTACAGGAAGGCTGCAGGAAAGCCCAGAATTAGCACCTCGCTGCCATGCATCCTCAGAGTTTGGCTTTCTCGAGCTGCCTTTGATAAATGCACTTCCCATATATAAATCCTGTTTTAAAGGACCTTTTCATTCCTGCCAGCGAGCCCCAAACCATGACAGTGTGCCGTCTCCCAAATAAGGCAACTGCTTTTGAAATAAAAGCTGTGTGATGAGACTTACTGACCAGTCACGCAGATAAGTGTGAGGAAAAGACCATAAAGTGTAAGAAAGACCCTCAACGTAGACTGGGAGGTGTTTTCCTTGGGCTGACCTGTAAAGACGCTGTAACACTGAAGTGAATGCAGAAGAACATGTCTGCTTATTGTTACAGTTTTATCCTAAAAATCACATTTATTCAGCGTTTTGGGGAACTTGCACTGATGTTAAACAATTTTTTTACAACTTTTTACTGAATTTTGGCAGCGAATGTAATTACTATAGGAGGGGGCCAGGCCTGTGAATTTCTGCGTTATCACCCCGAGGGGATCTGCGGTACACAGTAAGTATATTTGGGTTATTAGCTGTCATTTACGGAGCCCCGGAAGGGACATGGAGAAAAAAAATAGGCGGTTGAAAAAAAAACACACACTTTTGCGAGATCTCGCAATACTTTCCATTACCATTAATAACTACGCTGTTTCCGTGTCAACTATAAAAGATAAGATTTTTTATGGACTAGTAAGTATAAACCTAAATGATACAGACACATCCTGCAAAGTGTGCTTCAAACATTAAACTACGACGGACAATTCTCACCATGCCATTTTCATATAATGTATTCTAACACGCTTTTATTTCTTAATAATTGCTCTGTGTCCCTTCGCCGCCACTGACCATAAGCAAGACATCTAAGCTATTGATCATTAAGTGCATACACACACATTGAAATATGCATTAAAATTCGCTCGTAAGGAAATCTGAAAACCCAATCTGTATTGCTTGCCTTTGTGAAAAGATATTATAGACGGAAAATATTGAATAAAGCTAACTTTACCGCGGTGCCAGACTTAAGGATTAAAGCCGAAAGCACTTTCAGGAATACCTCCCTGATGAAGTATGCATGGAAATGTGCGGATCTGTCCTGAAATATTCCAGAAAGAGGTTCGAGTTTAAACCTTAACACCGATACCGAGGTAAATTTAGTTTTATATGCAGTTTTTCGCCTGGAAAATCTTTTAATGTTTTTCATATATTTCAATGTTTATGTGTACACTTCGTGTTCAACAGTCCAGCTGTCCTGCTTAAAGTCACTGACGGAAAAGGACGCAATGCAATTAATAAACACAGGCCTAATACTGAAGTCACATGGTGTACATTGTCCTCCATAGTTCAATGCTTAAAGCACACTTTATAGGACGTTTGTGTCGTTTAAGTTTTTTTTTATTAGTCCACAAATAAATTCCGTCATTTGTACTTTAAAACGGACACTGTACACCTATTAATGGTAATGGAAAACTAATATGAGATTCTTTCAATCACCGATTTTTTCCTCCCGCTGTCCCTTCCGGGGCTCCGTAGTCATCTGCGTTGCTGAAATCACTTAAGAAACTAATTAATGTACAGACTGTACGGCAACATTTTTTTTTTACATAACCTATTTAATAGAGGTATTGATCATTTTCTTCCATCACCATATACGCAGTTCTGAGTGATGAACATGGGCTCTACAGCAGCCCGTGACAGGGCTCATGTTCACGCACTGTAGTTGGCACAGAGGCACCGACTCACCGACACCGGAAACATGCAAACTTCGCACAAACAGGTGGGGGCTGGAATCGAACCCACAACCCTGGGTCACCGACTGTGCCACTATGCCAACTGATATTTTTCAATCAATATAAAAAATAAACCAAACACATGAAATCTTTAGAGTCAACATAATAACATACATGTTAGGCTTTAAAATAAGAAACATAATTCTTAATTTATCAGACATTTTAAAAATGTTGGAGGAAAACAGTTTTTATAGACACATAGCCCAACATGTACCACTACTTAATACATTGTAACGCTGTAAATGCATAGATAAATGCCGCACATTCAGTAAGGTGTGTGGATTTTGCTGTATGCTTTATCGTTACTATAATACCGATTTCCCCAGCTGCGATACAGCAGGGGGTCCCAGAGCTTGTTATCCTTCACGTCAATCATTTTCCAACAGCAGACTGTGCGACACCCCCCGATCCCTGTCCTCGATTTAAAAAATATCCCAAAGCACTGACATCGATTCAATTAAAAATCCATCATTCTGTAAAGGTGTAAATCTATGCGTTTTAGGTGAAAGCTCCAAACACACCACCGTAAAGTCCTACATGTCCGTGAACACTGTGCCCCGGGACCAGTTTCAATGCGCCAGAATCAGTTCTTGATTAAAAAGATACTACCCGATAAATGTAAGAGGCGGGTGGGGGGAATCGTTTATTTGCAAGAGGAAAAGTAGCTTCGCTAAACAGCGTTTCTCCTACGCCTTTCCAGCGTTTCAATAAATAACGATTCCTGATTAAACGTCAGCAAACTGCAAGCGCGGTCAACTGCACATAATCAGTGGGTGAAAAACGGGTTTAAAGCAAAGCAGAAAAGCGCCCCCCCCCGTACCTTTAGTGGACCTCCGCAGGATCTGGCAGCGGCATCTGAACGACACGGCGATCATCTTCATAAGGGCGCCGCTTCCGCGGATACGGCACACGGGCATCTGGACGCCGGAGCGGCAGAGAGCTTATCCCGACCGGCAAGGGGGACCCAGCAGCGTTACGGCGAGATCAACAGGGGACCACTTCTTTCATTCATTCACTAATACCTGCGATATCAAACGACACCATCCGGCCGACGGACGAAGAGCTCTCTCTAAGACGAGCTGGATCAGAAATGACTTAAAAGTTGCAAGTCTATGCGAGGAGTCCGTCAGTACAATTTAATAATATCCATTACTTGTGCAGCAAATTAATTTACATGCACTGATTCTTAAAACGATTAAGTTTTGAAGTGATGTAAGGTAGTCTATGATAGTTTGATTTCGCAAATTAGTTTGAGAAAACGCACTACTAAAAACATTTTTCTTAAAAAGCTAGAATAACGGCCGACGCTGCACCTTACAATCTCACCCCCTAACATCCAACATCTCCACGTTCAGCTTCGTACCCTAATCACTCTGCCACCTATAGGAGACTACCAAGAAAAGCAACAACCACAGCAACAAGAAACTATTTATATTTTCAGTCAGGGCGCGTTTTTATCATCTCGATCCCGATGTCCAACCTGCCTTTAACTTTAACCAACACGATTCAATTTCAATCTAACTGCTCTGTCACCCTCCATTAAAACAAGCCATTTACTTCTTCAGTCATGCTTTGAATAAAATTGTGCTCCTTTACGGTCCATATAAAATTTAAATCGCGCTTTATGTCTTCGCTTCCATACTGTGAATAAACCCGGTACAGGATTGGCGAGAGCATCATTAGTTATCGCGTATCGTAAACGGCTTTAGGTGGTGATGTGCGTTTTGCTATGAAATGTAGCTTGAACTCAAGATCGTCCCAAAACTCACACGTTCAACGAGCCTTGTCGTCCTTAAAAGCAAATATGCCAATGATCAAGAGTTCATTTCTTTTAGTGAAAGTATGCTGAACGTTTCCAGTGTCAGCAGACAGGCACTCTTAACTCTGACTATGCATGAGGCGGGATCATTAATACTCGGGGACTGGATTATTAAATCATCCGTGTAAAATATTCCCACTGCTCCTGAAGTATCTTCAGTCACCGCAGAGCAGATAGTATGGGTAAGGGACCGTGACTCTTCCAGAACAAACTCTCCCGTTGTATCCAAAAACAAGATCATCGGAATCGTCCAAGCTTTATAAAAGGAAACCATGTAAAAGTTTAAACTTCAAGTGACTTCAGATCCTCCTGTCTGCTAAACAAACCATCAGAGTACTGTACCAACCACACACGCCACCTCAGTCTTAACCTTTGCTCGTGAGTTACACAGGGCAGGCTATCAGTAACACACACATTACTCTTCCATCTCCCATTCGTGAGCTATTACTCAGTGATTCAGATTAAATATTATGAAAATGTACCTTGCGACTTCATAAATTCTTAAAAAATGCCCATATCACCTACAGCTAACAAAATAATAATGAATAAATACATTCAATAATCTACCCATGTAAAATAGTAAAAGTGGAAGCTTTCATTTCAGTTTATACATCCAACCATCCACTTATCCAAGGTTTCTGGCAGATTGCAATTAACCTGGTCAGCAATTTCATATAGTATGTGGCATACTGGCATATGTTAAAAATTAATGTTTTTTATGGAGGGGGGGGGGGTGGTTGTTGTAGACTAGATCCTGTTGTAGACAGCAGGATGAGACATTTAAACTGGATTTCAGTTCTCCTGCACTGGTCTGGTAATTCTAGAGTGGGTCCAGCAGACAGTACCTCACCAGAGGCCTGGAAGAGGAGCCCGTGGGCCTTCGGCGCTGGCAGGCTAGTGGAGGGGATTCCATTAGTGCATTAGCGGGCTGTGAGCAAGCCAGCACTATGCTCTGTTTGGATGCACCGCCCCTGGGGTGCACAATGCACTGCTCTCACATTGTGGGGGGGGGGGGGGGGGGGGGACGGCGTTT
>JAODUD010000001.1:14667223-14677464 GCA_026784285.1 Stomatorhinus walkeri | reverse complement strand
ACGGGGATAGCCTCGATTCCCCCCGCAGATATGATAAGCTGTACCTCTTAGATCAGGGGACGGGGATAGCCTCGATTTCCCCTTGAGGCTAACAAGCCGTGCTAATAAAATATTCTGCCAGATGTTTAAGCCGGGTGCATCACTATCCCCTGGAAGCTGACCTCTGACCTGTAGAGGGGAGGGTTAATGATACCAGGATTGGTGGGTTGGGGGGGCGGCGCACTGCTCATTCAGCCACAGCGCCAGTGGTTTGCTTGAAGGGCAGAGTTGTGCTGAAGAGGCTCTCAGCACCGACAGTGGTGCATTTAAGTCTGAGTGAGAAATTCAAAGGGGGGGGGGGGGTTTAAGGATGATGTGGGCTCTTTGATCGGAGTGCGAGTTTGGTTTTTTTTCTGAGCATGAGACTGGCGTACTCTGCCTCTTTCCGAACTCTCAGGAGATGCGGCCATTTAAACGCCCTTTAACGCCCATAAGGTTCTTCAAAGACCCCCCCACTCCCAGTCACCCCACAGACAAGCCCCAAGAAAGCAGGCGCGCACCTACCACCACCCGCTCCGCCTCTCGGCCTCACAGGTGACGAGCACCACGCGATGGTGGGGAAAATGATGGATGACAGACAGCTGGCCATAGCAGCATATCAACAGCACAATTTAGCATTAAAAAACACGCACGGCGAGCAGATCGATCCCGCGGTCAGCACCAGACACCCCCCTCAGATGGAGAGAAAATGTAGCGTTAACAGCAGGGAATTAATCACCTGACGGCATTCTGTGGAGGTGAGTCCCGGGTGCGAGAGAGAAGCACTTACTGAACCTGTACATCAGCGCTCATGGATTCTGACCACACAGTCGACCTCAGCTTGACCGCTTAACACCCATAATTTCTGTTTACACAACACAGGGAACCTGCACATATCCAGATTAATCACATTAATGCATTTTGCTTAATTCACCACACACCAAAAATCTAATAGCAAACAGCACGCATTTACTTCTAAAATTGACTGCACTTAAAGAAGTGCAGAAGTGGGGGGGGGGGGGGTGGCGTCATGTCCCCAAGCCTTAATTCTGTCAGTGTACGATGGAGGGAAAGGGACGGTTTCTGGCCCAATCAGGATAAGGGAGATGTCCAATCAGGATAAGGGAGATGTCCAATCAGGATAAGGGATATGTCCAATCAGGATAAGGGATATGTCCAATCAGGATAAGGGATATGTCCAATCAGGATAAGGGATATGTCCGTTTCACTCCCAAGGTCAAAAAGACACCAAGATGCTCTGTCATGCAGCTCGAGTCCCAGAGTGAAATCCGCCGCAAATCGGGCGAGATAGCGATCAGCTTACACCACGCTTTCTCCACACAGGCCGATGCTTGATCTCCCCTCTTCCCGCCAACACCCTAATTAATCCTATTATAATTAAAGTTTGTCATGCTTTTAAAACTACTGCCTTTGTGTTGAGGTTTATCATCAGCAGCAGCAGCGATATGGACAGAGTCACGCGCGCTGCTGCCTTGGGCGCACACACAGTACAAACAGCGCCCCCAGCAAAAGGGTTGCTGGCGTGACCTCAGCGGGGGGACTTATGCCAACAGGCCAAATAGCAGCAAAGGGTCATGTCCCATGGCACAGAGATTCCAACATGCCCCCCTGGAAATACAAACCGGTACCATGAACACATAAAGCAGCGAAATGAACCAGGCAAAGAAATCATACAGAGCGGCACACTGGCAATGGCACACAGAGGGCAGGTAAATGAACCACAAATTACCCTTCGCATTGAGTAACTTTAGCACTCAACCCTGTGCAACACTCGAGCCCAACCCACTTATACACCTGGATGGTTTGCTGCAGAAAATCAGGTCAGGTGTGTCACTTAAGGGCAAAACACCAGGGCCCCTCCTGGGAAGTAATCTAGCAAACCCTCGTTCCGGGTCTTTAAACGCTCTGCATATCTTGGCCACATTCTAGGAAAGTCAAAAAGTCACAGAAAGCATGACTACTTTCAAGCAAGGGTTCCCCATGCTATCATGTGACCTCACAAAAGGCCCAAAGTCAGCCAGCTGCTGTAATTCATTAACAGACCAAAACTGCTTTTGAGATGTTAGTGTGCCTGGTATCGGAAGGTTGCCGGTTCAAACCCAGCCTCAGCATGTCCGCAGGTCCCTGAGCAAGACCCTTAACAAAGAGCAACTTGAGGGAAGCGAAACAAAAAAAATTCCCCATGGGGATCAATAAAGTAGCAATTATTATTATTTGTTACTGCACAATGACAAACCACTCTAAACTACCACCATTTCCTGGTTCCTGAAATAAGTTCCTTCAGTGAAAAAGCGATTAGTGTGAGGTACAATATGCACTAATGCAGCACAGACTGCGTCCCCTGTAACCTTTGGCCACAGGCTGTTTACAGAGCAGTCTGTCATGCCTCTGGGCAACCACATGACCTGAAGGCCCTGCCTGACCGGGGGAATCATTTCCACACCACCCCTCTGAGACCGGCTTTAAAGGGGAAAAAATAAAAAAAATAAAACATTGACACAAAATACTCTGGGGTGAGTGTTTAAGCAGACAGTGTTTTATGGGAGCTATCCGGAAGGTGCTGCGCGATCAGGGACCGAAACCAGCGCCTCAGCACCAAGTCCCAGTCGCAGAAGCTTCAGAAGCAGCATCCGACTGGAATGCAGGTGGACTCGGGGAGTGCTCTCATTCCACACGCTCTGCTGGTTCCTGCTTCCAAATGCCAGGAGCCCTTGTGGTGAGCCAGGGGCCAAAATGGGAGCCCCCGCCAAGGTCAGAGTCAGACCCCCTGGTGCCACAAGCACCCTTGGCCGCTGAGAAACCGGAGCTCGAGGAGAAGCTCCGGAACAAACAGAACATGAGAAGAGACTGTGAAATGGGCCGGACTCTACCGGGCCTTCATCCAGTACCAACGTGTATGTCACACAGGACCATGTGAAATTTATTCAAGCACACCACAGGCCACATTGCCGGGCTAGATAATCTCTATCCCCCCCCCACTACCTCCTGCCTGCGAGGGGGGTTAGGGTGGGCAACGCTCACCCGAAGTGGAAGAATGCAGAACTAGCTTCAGGCTCAATGAGATAGCAAAACAGCTGTGCAAGGCGACGTCACAGAGGCGCGGCACAGTGACAAAGAAAAAGTGAGGGACTTGAAAGAACCTTTCGGTTAAGGAGGGGGGACACGACGCCGTTTCATAGGCTTTCCACGCGTCTCTCGTTTTTGGGTAAACCGTCTCTCTGAAAGTTCGCCTCTGCTATGCGTGTTGTTCCAGCACACTCTACCACCCTAATGGGCTCAATTAATCATTCAGTCCTAATTAGCATCCATACCATTTACACAGATGCATTTGCGGTACTAATATGTAAAAAAATGCAGAGTTAATTCACAACTAAGAATCATAATGCCTTACAGGAATTAAGCCAAATCTGACATCTGCTTACCTGGATCGTCATTCATCATTAACATCACTTAATTTCCTATACACCAGGGGTAGGGAACCTGTTCCATGGAGATCCAGAGCAGGTGGAGATTTTTGGGATGGTATCTCAAATCAGCCAATAACAATAGGACCCCAGAGTTGGAGTTGAGAACCACTGATGGAGAGGTTATCCCAAAAACCCACACTGGGTCTCCGTGGAACAGATTCTCCACCCCTGCTATAGCTCATGTAATGTGCATGATACCATGTGATTGGTTTCCTAAATGAATAGTAAATCTGTTGATTGGTCCCAGGAATGGGAGCAAATGCTAGTTGAACATCCTTTACAGCATCTGATCTGCACAGCAGGAGGCACCAGGCTGAACCTGGACAGAAGGAGGTGCTCTCCCTGCAGGAGCACCCCAAAAGCGGGGCACCCGCTCCCCGGAAACGCCCGGCAGAAAGATGCTCCATTACCCTTCTCCAAAACCCAATGTGAGAAGCTGTGAATCCCTCCACACACACCAGAAACCCAGGCAGCCCAAATATCAACCTGGCATAATGAGAAGCCACACTTCACTTTAATACCCACACCCTGAAATGACTAAATGCTCATAAGACGGACTTACACTATCTGCCCTTTTCTGAAGCAATTCAGCAGAAAGGGAGGCTTTGCCCAAGAACAGCTTCTGTAATCTGTTTTTAAACACAGCACCTAGACTCGTTGTTCCTGTGCTTATAGTTCAAGTTTAAGCAAAATGGAATAAAAAAAAATTGTAGCACAAGCTGCAAAAACATGGTAAATGGGGCATATAGAATATTTCAAACATTTGAAGAGTGTGAGACTGAACTTGCGCTAGATTACACAAGACGCACTTTTTCGATTGAAAGGCACAGCGATAAGAGCACAGCACCACCGTGGTCAACCAGGCCCACACCGGAGTTGTAGGAATTTGCAGGCTTTTAAATAGGCTGGAGAGGAAAAAAAAGAAGATAAAAAAAACAGAAAATAAACAGGCCGTTTTGCCTAGTACTCAGACTCAGCAACCAGGCCCAACATCCATCCCATAATTAATGACTGTGAATTATGGCACAATCTACAGCGGAGGTGATGGCAGCCACTTGGGACTTGGAATAAAGGCTGCTAAGGAAGGGCATTAAAGTTAAAAGCAATGGCAACTCCATGCTGCACCCACAGCGACACGCTCATCTAAGAGCTGTCAAAACACCATAAAGCTAAATTTCTCTGCTGATATTCCAGCCTTCGTTCATGTAACACTGTTTGACTGACAGAGTCATCAAACTAGGGTGAGAATTTTTTCAAAATAATGTTAAGGGAAGGTGGAATACTTCCACCAGAGACTTTTGGACTATTGGGGGGGGGGAGGGTTCAATTTATTACACCGTAATCTCTGGCCTTGACCTCGAAGTGGAACATATGGACGTGGAGAAAGCACCAAGCCTCCAGAGAGCTGTGCAGATGAGCCATCTCTGTGGATAAATGACCCGACAGGCTCTCCACCAGGCTGTAATCAGCCGCTGCTCGAGGCTGGAGCTAGGACAGCGCTGTCATAAATGACGGAGGATTAAAGACACCAACTACTGGCAAAGCCAATCTGGTAAATGAACGTCACGCTTTCACACTGTGCTACACGCCTCCATTTCCTGCACTCATCTATCAAGTGAGGATGAGTCTGCTGCAGGCACCTGATGCCCCCAGACCACCATAACTGCTCCATAGCAACAATGAAACTAAAAATAAAAACAGACATAAGCAGCTACACAACTTGGTAAAAAATAAATCTCTTGTTCACAAATATTGTCCATAAGCCGCTAAAATATCCATAAAATATCCAATATCAGGACTTCACGCCTATAATCAGAAGGTCACCAGTTCGAATCCCAGGGCCGACGCACATCATTGGGCCCTTGGGCAAGGCCTTGAACCACCAACTGATCCAGAGGCACTGCATGCTGCCTAACCCTGAATTCGGACCCCAACCATCACTCTCAACTGTATGTTTCTGATAGTCTCAAAGGCAGAGACGCAGCAAGAGGACAGGCAGGGCAGGCAATGGCCTGGGGCCCCGAGCTGGGAGGGGGGCCCCAGAGGGCAGCCGATTACATAGCACACTGCAGCAGCAAATATCTGAAAATAAATGTCTTATGTTTAATAATTTCTCTTTTTGGATATTATTAATTTTCACTTCACAGTAAAATAAAGGTAATCAATGTTACCATGCGAGGGGAGGGGAAGTTGGAGGGCCCCCTGGACTTTTTTGTCTAAGGCCCCCACAGTCCCTAAAGTCATCTCTGCTCAAAGAGCAGCAAGAGGGGATGTGCAAAATGCAGAATTCCAATTCATACATATTGTAAAATGGCACATAAAGCACCATTTCGTTACATTTTCAAATCATCATCACTTCCTGTGGTCATTCCAGTCCCTCTCGTGTATGGCGAGACACGCTTGTTAAGCGTAAATGATCCCCCATCCTGGTGCCTGGACCTCGGCCCAGAGATTGTTTAGCTGTTCACTCATTGTCATTAGTCTCTGCAGGAAGGGTCTCGCTGGGTCAGCGAACAGATGCACCCAGTGTCTTATTAAACAAGGCGACAAAACTCAACCCCACAGGCACAAAGGGGTTTAAACATGCATTACACACAAGATAAGAGCTGTTTCAGCTAAAGCGACAAAGCACCCACTGTTACTATATCGGGGATAAACAGGGTACCAGTGAAGACAGACCAGTGGAAAAACAGACATGATGAGCCTCAGCACACCTTCCAGTTCCACATGACACCACAGGCTGTTTAAGGATCTGACATATACACCGACTCAACACATCTCAACCCAGTCCACAGTTTTGCTTCCTCCCAACTCCCCACAACCTGTATCAGGTATTCAGTGTTCTTGATTGCTTGGGTCATTCTTGTGTTTGGTTCAGGTGTGCTGGGAGCTGGGAGGGAGCAAGAATGTTTACCGTCGGAGGGTCTCCGAGGACTGACTTGAGGAAGACTGTGCTAACCGATTATCAAAGCCTTTTTTTGGCTTCAGTAAAGATTCATTGTTATTAGCAGATTTGAGTTTCGTTCCCTGAAGATTCATTATAATTTTCATAGCTGGTTGCTTAGCTTGTCGTTGAACTGATAAAAACCTCCCCGGTGAGCATATAAACACGAGATGGGGTGTAGAGTGCATGACAGTGGTGCCCTCCACGGCCTTTCCAAGCCCCCCCGAAATCACTCCACTACCGGTTATAAATCCTCCATTAAGCGTCAGACATGATCCATTAAAAACAAATTTGAGTTTACAAAGGCGATAAATGCACATATAGGAGTGCTACACCAAGCCTCAGTTTTTACCCGCCGTCAGAAGCGCACTGGGGAACAGACGGCACAGTGGCCAGCACACCAGCGGGAGAAATATTGCCGTCTCAATACCCTTTAATTCCCATGTGGGGGATTTCATTGCAGCAAATATTCAGCCGTATAAATAGGTTACAGCTTAAAACGCAGACATTTCTGGGCTTTTACTTTCACAGCGCATTAGATACCGAAGGAAGGCGCCCAGGACGTGGCGCGGAAACGCTACCGGTGAATTCTCACTTATCGGCTCATCAGAGGACTGGGAGCGAACGCCAGCCAATCAATGCGCGCCTCGTGTTTGGGCGCCTTCGCCGCACAGCTGCGCGAGACGGTAACGCGTAATTACACCAATCCGGCACAAAAAAATAACAATTCATCACGAGCCGCATGCCGCTCTCTCCGAAGGAGAACAAACACGAGTTGAACATAATGAGGAGAAAACTCGACTCGTCATTTTCACGCGGTTTAAGACGAAGTACAGCGAGCTGCAAATCTGTCAGTTCGATACTCAAACCGGACACTGACGTTTTTTTAAAGACTCTTCTCTTGAGGTATGCAGGCTTAAAATCCGACATGATATTTAATTAAAATCAGCTTAAATTTTGCACCAGCTAGAAACTCACAACTGTAACTGTAACAGAAAAGTTCCTTAATCTGCAGCCTCACGTAAAGCCTCCTGGCCAACCGCAACGCAGACAGCGCACGCCGAAACATTCTCGTTCTTATGGACCACTTGCAGACCTTTGTTAGGCATGGGACACCCTTGGTGGGACGATGGCAGACACTGGTGTGACCCCCTGCATATCCATGTGGTAACGGACACTAGAAGTGGACTGGGACCATATTTTCACACATTCTGGGGATAAAAACAGCGGTCAGTTGTTATCCTCTGTACCTTGAGGCTCTGGTGTCACACACACAATTTTCATGCTAACTAGATGGGGGATGGAGGCATGTACAGGAAGGGGTAACGTTAAGTGGTCTCTCAGTGGCACAGTGCACTCAGAGCTACATGCACTGGGGCTAAATCGCCTGAACTGGGGAGGAAAAAGAATAACAAAATGTTTCATGTTTCCAGGGCACGCGTCGGTCGTCTGCCCGCCTGGAGACCGGGCGGCAGAGCCGGCCCGCGGCAGAGTCCGGACAGGCGGACATCTGGTCAGGACGCCGCTTCGCAAAACAAGTGGCTGGCTCCTCTCCCAGGCCAGACAGTAGCCAGCTGAAGCCCCGGCTCTGGGGAAGCGCCATTCAGTAACCCCCACCCCAGCTAATGCCAACTATGTGTACATAATGAAGGGAAACAAAAACACTGAGCCTGTGAGATTCAGTAAAAAGTGAAAACAGCATCATATCTTTACTTTCATGCCCCCTTGCACCCCCCCCCCCGTGAGATTTAATTTATTAGGGAGGCACTTTGATGGCAGAAAGCACAGTGTGGTGTAATATTGCAAACAGATTGCCTGATAATATTACCCACAGAGAATTAAAGCCATTGAGCGGGACCGTTAAACAGCTTTCTCTACAGCTTAATTCGTTTATTTGTGGCTGTTTTACCAAAATGGTGCAACACTTATAATTCTGTACAAAAATATGGGGAGGGCACTTCGGTTCTACTGGAGAGACGGTAGACCCAGTGTTCACCTTTCTGCCATCCTGGGAAGCATTCGGGGAGGGGTCGCAGAGCCCCCCCCCCAGTGACAGAACAGGACTCTGTTATAGGAAACTTACTTGCAAACTAAGGCCAGACATGATGAATATCCTGTAGTCTAGCTAAAAATAATGCAAAATAAAGGAAGATCGGTCATCATTTTCAGGTTTTCTACACTACAGAGGGCTTATGCCCCATCCTGCCCCAACACAAGAAGCATTTTATTTATACATAGTTCATTATTTGTTTGTGGAGTTCCCAATAAAGTAAGGCTTATTAAAACTGGTACTACGGCCCTTTGACCTAAGAGATCAGGATGTGTGGTCAGATGCAACTCAAAAATAGGCCAAACCAAGTCTTCTCCCCACACGGCCTCCACGCTCCACACAGCCTGCTGTCCATGGACATAAGAGCTTGACCATTAGATCAGCATGCATGATGGATGCCAACTCGGTACAGAGGCAGGCTGGAACCTGGTATGTTGGCACCTTCAGCCAACTACATTTGTTCTACAGGTCCACAGTGGAGAACCTTCCATCAAACCACATCCCCAGTCTCCACTGCCAACAGCAGGATGCATCTCATCTCCCTCAAAAAAAAAGAAAGCTGACAGCATCGTATACCTACCAGCCGAGATGCGGGAGAGTATAGTGTAGTCTGAGGGCATTCTGGATACAAGTATAGATGAAAAGATCAACGGCACCCTCCCCCCCCAAGCAAAATTCAGCCTCCCTGCAATCCGTAAGTTTCAACGCTGACTCCTCTTACAGCTACCCTTTCAGCTGCAAAAAAATAGCTCAACAGCCCATCTGGGAAGTGGTGGGGGGGGCCTCCTAACCATATCAGGCTAGGGTCCACAGAAAAGTTAATCCTCCAGCGTTCCCCTTCCAACATTTTCAAGGTCACTTTACGGGGCCACCGGTCACTAGATGCTCAGATGGCATCACCCCTTAAATCTGCTGCAGCACCAAAGCCTACAGTGCAAGCAGACAGGCCTGGTGGGAGAGGGGGAGGTATAATCAGAGGGGTTGCAAGTGCCCACGGCAGCAGCCAATGAACTAGGGTTAAAAAAAATAAAGTAGTAGAGGAACTGAGTATAGAGACAAATGGAAGAGGAGGTGCAACAGCAGCAATAATAAGGGTTAGGAGCTCCCCGGAGCACGGCCAGGCACTCGCCATGACAACTGTGCCATTTGGCGACTGGCTGCTCCCAAAGCGACGCCGCATTAGATCACGGTTATCCATACGGAGATAAATGAGGCGGCCTCTGCCAGCGGCACCGGGTGAAGCACAGGGCTTTGGGTGTGGGCGATAAAAGAAACGGGAAATGGAACGACTCCGACGACAGCAAGACGCAGCGGAAATACAGCCCCGTCAGGAGGGTGAACCTGTAGGCAGTGGACCCTGGACTGGAACCCGGGGATGACAGCTGGCAGCACTGTAAATCAATAAAGGGTGGCCTGCTACCCCCCCCCCAAAGCTTGGGATGTAAGCAAAGCTGGTGAAGGCCGATGTAGCGCGTGTGAAGGGTCAGGCGGTGAATGGGCTGTGAAATGGGGCAGCTAGGGTGAACTGGGCAGTAAAATGCAGGCAGTCAGAGGAGATAAGTCTGCAGTTTGAAAGCACCCCCCCTGACAACCATCCAAACTAATTCCCTGAAACCTCCTACATTGGGGAAGGTCTATTCATCGTCAGTAGGGCATTCTGTGGCCAATGCTGTTAGAAGAACTACCACACAGGATTTACCCCCCTCTGTATGTGCCTCAGAAAGTGGCTGGACCCCTGCCC
>JAODUD010000001.1:14656955-14667123 GCA_026784285.1 Stomatorhinus walkeri | reverse complement strand
CCCAGCCCACAGCAGGCTTTTAATGCTGGCAATTCATTGCACTTAATGTGGCATCACACAGCTTTTGGGACATGAACCATCAGAGCCAGAACGACGAAAGATATAAAGTTTTTTTTTTTTTTTGGGGGGGGGGGGGTGGCATGTAAATGAGCTGAAACCAGGCATGTAAGGCTCCCCCGGGAGATTCCCAGGCAGCCCAGAACATTCTACCAGTGAGAGACTTGTGGGCCGATGCAAATGGACGGCCAAAGGATGGAACGCGACAGCATCACAGTTGGAACCTTCCAACCAAAAACACCACGAGGAACTGGGGAGGGACTGAAAGGACAGCTGTCACGTGATCATGGACAAGAGGTCAAAGCAGCGCCCACACCTAGGTTGGGTTATATAGTTGCACTCAAACAGTCTACATAGCATTGCAATCAGCTGCAGAACCATGTAACAACGTGTACTGATCTATGCTCTGCATCTCCCACTCCAACACACAAGTAGAAAGACATTTTACACTTGTGAGTCGTCGACTCAGGGTGATTTCTTTGCTGCGTTAATTAAAATTCTTAACCCCCCCCCGCTTCAAGTTCTTCACAGTGAGAAACATGCTCAGGCAGCCGACTCAAAGCCCATATGAGAATCTAGCAGAGATAAGGAGCAGCATTTATACGCGGCAGCGTAAGTCAGAGGGGTTAGGGGCCCGGGGACCTGGACGGGGCCCCCACATCCACACACGCAGCACAAGCCAGCATGACGTTTCTAAAAGATAATTCGGTGTTTTTCATCGCCGTCAGCACTGTCCACATGAGGGGGCGGGGGCATTTTCTCTGGGACAGAAACCAGCTACAAGCCAAGTATCATCCATTAGATACCACACAACGCAGAAAGCAGTGACTCAACGGCATTGACCAGAAGAGGAGAGACATTGTGGGCTGTATTCAGCTGAGCTGCAGCTGGGAGGAAGGTTTGCAGTGACAAGGATATCATGAGAAAACTAAACGGGGGGGAAGTGGGGGACAGGAAACGCGAGTGTGCATCTTCAGGCTGATAACGTGTCTCTCGCTGGGTTTGGCGGGACCATGCATACTAAAATTCAAAAACCAATACATTAAAGAAATACAACAGCAACATCTCCCAAACCCCCCTAAAGCCCAGTTTCAACAACAGCAGACATCCTTGGGGCTATGGGTGGGGCTATGGCCCCACCCACTTGGGGCTATGGCCCCACCCACTTGGGGCTATGGCCCCACCCACTTGGGGCTATGGCCCCACCCACTTGGGGCTATGACCCCACCCACTTGGGGCTATGACCCCACCCCCTTAGGGCTATGGCCCCACCCCCTTAGGGCTATGGCCCCACCGCCTTAGGGCTATGACCCCACCCACTTGGGGCTATGGCCCCACCCCCTTAGGGCTATGACCCCTGCCACCACACTGGCTGCCTTTAACTGCACCTAGTCTGTACCTCGTGATTTTTTCCCCCCAAAACTACCCAGCCTTGAAGTAACCAAAACAAAGATTTTATATTTTGACCATTTAGATTTTATACATACATTACACCCCCCCCCAAGCTAGACAAAGGAGGGTCTCTACTCACATCACACAAATTCAATCAACGCATTGCAGCCGCCCCAGGTAAAAAGAGTGTTTAATATAGGCCCTGCAGACAATCTGAGATGACTGAGGGGTAACGAGGGTTGTAAAATGGAGCATGGAGCCCTCAGAGTGCCTTTAAAAAACAAACAGCAGAGAAGCCCCAGGCAGACGAATGGCATGAGATCACCGCATGGAGATAAAAATCACACGCGTGCATACACTCGCTGAATTTCTGCAGGACCCAAAAAAAATGCCCCTTCAACACAAGCCCACCTGTACCACACTAAGAAACAGTTTTCATAAGGGTGGGGGGGGGGGGGTGCTTTGAAACACTTAACCCAGAAGAGGAGGTCAGACAGACTGGTAATGAAAAAAAGAGTGGATTGCTTTCATGTGTTAAAACCATTATCTGGGCAATTCAAAGCCAAGCAGGCCTGAGAACACGCTTAACTCCACTTGTACGATATTTGCATTTCCACAGGGCCTAGACACTCCCCTTGAATACCGATGCAGAGCGATACCAAGACCAGATCCCGGCCCTCTTATGTTATAATCAGCACCAGGCTCCCGGGCATCCCTTAAATATCCCAGCCATTTCCCACAGAGTTATTGATCTTAGCCATTGACTGACCTCTCCGGCCCATGCCGGGATGGGCACCATCGGGGGGGTCAGGGTGGGCTCATCAATTTATGGATTTTATGGATCCTGTGACATGGATCCAGCTGTGGGCAGTTATGCCAAAAAGGATGCCTGCCTGTCTCCCATCAAGGCGATCCGCACACAGATCCCCTCCGACAGCAATCCTGACAAAAGGTGACACATCTATGAACTCCTGGGCAGAGATTGATAGGCTTGAGGGATCTTTGCAGTCATGTAATTCACATGCGGATTAACCTTGTTAACGCAGATGCAGGGGAACGGGGGAGGGGGGGGCAGCGATCGAGAAGACGTCCTTTATGCTAAAGGCTGGTGTATCAAACACAGCATCACAACTTCAGCGGTACCCAACCCCTACCCATCACCACATGCTACTGTGTCATCGCGATGGCCATGATTACAGCCAGGAGGGAAATAAGAGGAAAATGCCTGATGGCTCTGTCTGCTGACCCCTGACCCCTGAGCGTCACAAACCCAAACGCCACTTTGTTGCTTGTTCTTTTCTCCCCTCAGGTCCAGCAGTCCACAAGGAAAATAAACAGATGCCAGATTCGTGAGGTTGTCCAGCAGGGGCACTCGTGTTTCTGCGCCTCCATATCTGAAGCGAGGGACGTGTCTCACCCCTTTCCCAAGACCACACCTCCTCTGGAGGAAAAATGGTGATTACTAGGTGTCTGTGACCCAGCCTAGAGGACTTTCAGCGTTTTCTCCTGATGAGGCTCCCAGGTTGGTACTAGCATCGCTGAAAAGCTAACACTGTATAGCATAACCTAACCCCATCGCAATCGTTCGGGAATGAGGCTTTACGACACATTTATCCTCATCCATGTTTAGTTAAACCCAAGACCCCTTCGATATGCCTAAGGCCTTTCCCCCATATGAAATTAACACCAAGCCAAACATCTACGCACACTTCTCCGCGACTGTGGATGGAAGCGCTCACACCCGTGAGGAAAGGGCCTCTCTTAGGTGAATCTCCACGAACAGTCAGCTGACTTTCACCGGGCTTAGGCCTAACCTGGGGTCAATTTGTCAAAGTCAAGTCGGCTTCCCGTGCACATCATCTCTGGCCAATGGCAGCTCCTTATTTAGAAACGCCTCAAGCCCAAGAAGCAGCAGCCAACCAAAATGGAGATGAGCGCGTGAGGCACAGGTGACCGGAAATGCATTTCCCAGATGTTTTTTTGCATGAATGTTCATCTTGAGAATGCGACCTTGTGACATGGGTGTTGGGGGGGGGTCCTTCATCGGTTTCGATAGAAATGCAAAGTCATCTGTCAGCACGTGCGATCAAAATTGTCCAACACCTTCAGGTATTGGGGGGGGGGGGACTATAATTAAGTAAGGAGGAAGAATGATGATCAGGTGGGAGACATTTGCCCTCCCGGGACAGAAGGAAGGACAACCTGTCTGCCCCCATATGAGATGGGAAGCCTCATGTTCTGTATGCAAACGTCTTCGCCCATTTATGACGTTTAAGGCTGTTTAAGCAGATCAAACACAACAAATTAAATCTCAAATAAAAAGCCCACCGGGGACCAACATGCAGAGCCAGTCATGCTTCTGGAGCGAGGCACGGCGCTCGTGTTCAGCTGGTCGTGACTAACGTGCGGGGGGCCGTCCCCGTGATACGAATCGCAGGCGTTCCTCTGGCCAAACAGCTTGGTCAAGCAGCACCAGTCTCTTCTCCACAGGCGACTGTCACACTAATTAATCTCTCTGGAAGTTAGCAGGCAATCTGCTCGCCGGAAAAGCCTGCTCCCTTTTCCAACTTCCGATTTCCCCAAAAAACAAGCAAGGGCGTCTGAGTGAAACATCTGTATAGCTTCATAAAAATCACAAAACAAGAAGATCACCATTCTAGTCCCGGTTTAGAGGTACAATGTGGGGCAAATATTCAGTCTGCAAGATTTTATCATTCAAAATAAGGATTTAGGCTTAACGGGTTTTTACTTAAATCACTTAAATTAAGGAGAGAGGTCTGGTTCATATGTGACAGCTATTTACAGAAACAACTGCCAGACAGGCATGTAGCCACGTAATAAAAAGGAAAACGAATTAAAAAAAGGGGGGGGGGGGTGGATTGAACCCCCTCATGAAATTTATTTGCTCCCGACCAGACTAGTAGCCACATAGTAAAATAACCCACCCCTTGAAATCTGCCAGATCCACCTAAAAATTTCTGGCTACACGCCTATATCCAGAACGAGAGCAAACAAATTAGCCTCCTCTTAAAACATTAACGCGCCTGTCGGAGCTCCCGGAGAAGTAATAAAACAGCGAGATAAACCAGAAAGGTCAACGCAGTGAAGTGAAAGTAAAACTGCATTACAGCGCAGAGTGCCGTGTGCCCACAGCGCATTAACGTCAGGAGACGTCCGTCTTCTAAGCCATTTCTCAAGCGGAGGTCCACATTGAGCCTGGAGTCCGTCGACCTGCTCCGGTACACCCTGGGATATCCAGCACAAGGTGCCGTTGAGGGCAGGGCACATTCAGAAATGGAAAATTCATCAACACCACAACGATTGCCCCAGCCCTCAGATTCTCCTTCTCGCACACTGGAAGACTGCTCCGTCATCTAGGAGGACCCATTTGTTAACCAACAGGCCCGCTCCGGGGTGTCACAGCACCCCCGCCAGCCCCGGAAGCAGACCCCACACCGTCACAGACGTTCCTGTCCGATCTGCGGACCCGTCCGCCGAAGGTTCATGTACGGTTTGCCTCCAGAGTGTTTAAAAACCTGAACTGTTAAAACTGGACGGCAAAAAAAAAAAAAAACACACACCATTCAAAGCAGTGCCTCTGCAGAGGCTCATTCGATCCCCGTCGGACCACGTGAGCAGACTGTTTACACGTCAACCCAACAGCGGTGAATACAGGGAGTGACACAAAACCTCATTGCTTTTCCTTTTATCTTCAGTACAAAATAACGTTTGAAGTTACACAGACACTGGAATAAAAAACGGTCTGATAAATAATGCCTACAACTACAGAATGTAACTCATCAAAAATCTAAACTTTACTACCCGGGTCACAGCAGGGACCCCACCAGCATATTTTTTTATGACCCGGAAACAAAGGCAGGGAAGTTACAGAGGATGGGATATATTTTTATGTGTATTCAGATAAGCCGTCACGACATGTCACTTCTGACAGGCTTAAATTGTCTTTCCAGTATAAAACACACATCACAAGATATCAGCAAAGACAGAAAGCTGAATCTCATGGGTAGATCCGTGCGCAGGGTCCCGTGGATCTATGAGGAGACAGCCAGCAGAGCAAAGGTCTGAGAAAGAGTGCGCTAGGCCTTCATGCTCCTGAGACGGAGCGGATTGGCCGCCATGCCGAAGAGCTGCAACAGGAACTTGCATACAGGTCTGGGAAAAAAATTAAAAGACAACAGCAACATTTTTAGTTTCACTTATTTCTCGCTTTATACTAATGCATTTGTGTAAAATGCACATTTTTTTGCAAACCCCAGCCTGGCTCTTCCCTGCTTCTCAGTGCTGAAGGACATCTTCCATGCTTTATGGGTCTTTAGGGGCTTCTAGGAGTCCTGCCTGTCCTAGCAACTTCACACCTGTATTTAATGGTTTCCCAATCTTTTTGAAGGTCATTTGAGGTCATGCTCCGATTTATGAAGCACTGCTGGGGAAGTTGACTGTCATCCCTGGCATTAGAACATTGCTTCTGCCCTCTACTTGGTTAGCTTAGCTTATTGCCCGTATGCCCTGAATCACCTTGTTCTTGTGTACTGCTGTCTTAGAAAACTTTGAGCCTGGAAGCAGGCAGGCAATCTTCTGCCAGCAGAACCAGGATTAAACCAGGATTAAACCAGGATTAACAATGCAGATTCTTGAAAAAAAATATGGAGTGGTCTTAATTTTTCTCCTGAGCTGTATGTAGACCTGTGTCATGGAAAGGAGGGATGCAGGAAGCCCTGCAAAGCATCTCAGCTTGACCGAAGCATGTCGTGTACGATATTCCTTAGCCTCTCTTCTGCAAAACGGGCAGCGGTTCTGCGGTAGCCGAGCAGGCGTCTCCATTTCAGAAGTTCACTGCAGCATCCTCTGCAACATTAACAGACCTGGATTCGCAAACCCATCCAGATTCCTACTAGACGTCCGTGTTTCCAGATGGATTTGGTCAAAAAAGCAGCCACATATGACCCTGGATTTCCCCATCTATCCCCGCCATCTTGGATTGTACTCACAGATACTCAGTTTTGATAGAAGTAGGTGGCATTACTTCCAGGGAAGAAATGACAATATCGTGTGTGGGTGGGCATGTACATTTAAGCTTAATTTCCATATGAATAAGCTTCACTTACCACAAGAGGAAACATTTGTGACAGAAACAATATTTTGTTGATAAAAATGTTCCGCTCAGCTGCAGCGTCACAAACCAGTTCATCGCAGGCACCCGAGACCTTTGGCTCAGGGCACCTTCCGTTCGTCACCTTCCAAGACACGGCGTCAAGGCACCTAAAACAGCAGACCCCGGCAGGGCGGTTGAGCAAACTAACCAAATCCATTACGCTGAAAACACGAAACACGTGGCCGTGAAAGGGAGAAATTATTTGAACGGTGGAGCCCTTTGAAGTCTCTCTAGGCTGTCACCAGTCAAATAAATCCTTGACCAACCTTTTCAGCTCTTCCCACCAGTGGACTTTCAGTGACGGCGCTCGGCCGCTGCTGCCATTCAGCATTACTGGTGTATCTCAAACACACCCTGCAAATGCAAGCAAGAAAGCCCAGGTTCCTCTAGAAAGCCAAGATTTCAAGCCTCCTTCATATAAATGTATGAATTTAACTGGGTATATTATAAACAAATTCAAACCGGCGGAGAACCCAATCTAAACCGACAGCAAGATGCCCCCCAGCCTTTGACTGCTTCATGACTGTCGGGTCAATGCTAACGTATCTGGAAACCACATCCACAGCATGCAGCCTTGCAAAGAGCCGTTTACAGATAAACAAATGACAGAAACCCCAGTAGTTTGGGGCGGAGGGAATTATCTACTGAAAAGGAAAGCAGACAAAACAGTACTTTGAATCACACGACTACAAAAGGACTCAAAGCGGAACATTCGGAGCAAACCCGGCGCTTTGCTTGAAGATACCGTAAAAGCACTTGAAGGGTATAACAGGTGCTCTTTCCTTCTGCTTTTTGTCAATGTGGTGCTGAAGCAACAATGAAAGGGAAAAAGAGGAGAAACTAAACATTAAGCCTTTTACACGATGACGTCATTCTCAGTCCTCCCTGGTATGCGAACACATTCCGGGACACGGGTACGAGGCCTTCAGGCGCGGCAGAGAAAAGCGCCGCTGGCCTCACAGCGACGGCAACTCCTGTCCTGAGCGACAACTGGATCGATGCTGAATGGCGTGAGAGACGTGATCCTGAACATCTCGCCTCCTGTTCACCGAAGGCCGGTGATCACCCTCAGGTCTCCAGCGCTGACACAATCCAAAAACACAAACGCATCCAAACGGCTAGATGAGACAGGGTCCAAAGGAAAAAAGCACAACTGATCAGAGATGGACCAGCATTCCACGTGACAAGATGCAGACGAGGGTGCCGGGTGAAGGAACGTGTGAATGGGAAACTTTTACAGCCAGACTCCTGCAATTTTAACAAACACATGAGCGGATTAGAAACCCACGGAGTGAGCGTAAATCAGACCGTCCCACCAAGACGACAAATTGAAATCTATTATTTAAGCCACAGTAAAAGAATTATGAGCAGAAGTAATTAGTCCTACAGCGCCTGGAGTCCACGTGAGTGATTACGCGTGATCAGGCAGCCGCTCGCTGCGGCCTGACGGCTTGGGTGCGTAAACACACGGCCAAGGAAGGCCATCGAGGGGGGGGCCAACCAGCAGCCGTAGGGAACAGAAGCATCCAGGCACATGTGGGGGTGTTGTCTCCTTCTGGAGAAAGGACAAAGATCAGCCAGGGAGGGGGTGAAGCCGGTGAGGTGGCGGCTTCACAAGGAACGCAAGTGGAGATGCCGTCTTCTACCCTGCGTGATTTCCGCTGCCAGTCACCACAGTTTGCGGGGGGGGGGGGGGCAGGAGCTGAATGCAGGCCCCAGGGAGCCATTTTCCTTATTTGTAGGCATTGCTTGTCAACGAGGTAGCGCTGCCCCCCCCGGGACCGGCAGCAGAGGCCCTCCAGCTGCAGCAGAGAGGGACGGCACATGCCAGATGGCACTCTAGGCTGAAGTCACTCAGCCCGGTTTCACACACACACACACACACACACTGCACCGTGCATCCGTGAGGCTCCCGAAGCTTCAAGCCTGCTCAGAATCCACCTCCACGTCCCAGCAAGTCTGCTGAGCGAGATGAAGGTCCGGGCAGCTCTCTGTCACCGTCGGGCTGATGCAGCAAACAGCCGGACCTTTCGGATCGAGTGTGACACGACCGCACCTTCAAAGGCGGTGACAGAGCATTTGAACCCCAGGGCCGCCTTTGATGTGCTGCGCTGAGGCGGCGACCCTCTTGACATAGATAGAACACAATGACGTGTACAATTTCCAAAGAGCGTGTTGTCACAGTGCGTTCCAGTCACAGCCCGTATCCTGAAGAGATGCTCACTGGAGCACCTAGGGCTGACGTCTGACCAATCACCCAGCTTCGAAATGAAACACATTCATCAAACTCAAAAGTCTGATTACTGGCCAAGAACATCGTAATACAAACCCTACAGAACAATCCTGTTGTACTTTTGAGACCCATATTGCCCCCAAATTACAACTCCATTTCCACGAGTTTGTTAAGGTATCTCCAAGAAAGGTAAAAATTAATAATACTTGATCCCTGCCTCAAAGTCACTCCTTTCTTAACCACCAGTTACTAGTATAAGAATCCAGTAACAGAGCTAGTAAAGGATGACTTTAGATTCCCACGTGGAGCATTCACCAGCACGGTCTCTCTGACCGCAGCGGTGGACCTCCAATCCACTCTGCCCTCTCACCATGGAGACGAGACCCCCCCCCTCGCCACTCAGGAGTTAGGGGACGCTCACTATCAATCTTCCAAAGCCTTTTTAGTCACAGCACGAGAAATAGCAGCGACTCTACACTATATTTCTACCTTCGTATTAATTAACATTTATTTATACGGGTTTTACCTAATTTAGGAATATAGCTTCCAACAGACGCAGCGGTAAGTAAATCAGGCTGCATCGACGAGCCACTGGAGCGCAGATGCTTCAGAATTAATTACAGATCATTGATTGGAAGACAATTTAATACGAGGGGATTCAATAAGGGTCTACAGGGGACATCAGCGGCGAGACGTACAGCCAGGTGGGAGGGCCGCCTCACTATGGTAACGAGAGGAAGACCCACCAGCTTCGTGAAAAGGGGGGGGACGCAGATGCAGAGCTGATTGGGCCCTGCGGTGCCCCCTCCCCTGTCACTTAGCATTTCAAAACATATCGTTGGCTAACAAGGTTGGCCCCTCTGAATTATGGCCTCTCTCATGCCCCGACTATCCTATCCTAGAATCATGCCTGATTATATGTAAAGGTTATATTTTAAGTAGTGTCATAATCCCATTAAAGGAGAGGAGCCCGTCGCGTAAACGGCACTCAGTGAGCTCATCAACCGGTATGTCAGCGCGATTCAGAAGCCATGCTCCTCATTCAGGTTTCATGGGACTGAAACCCAGGATCCCGTCACAGAATTTCCCAGCTGGACAGCGTATGCATGTTCCAAAGAGCATTGTGATAAAAAATCATTAACACTGAAGTAACTGTGGTCAGCTATGTGTGAAACGAATGACTCCCAATCCCGTCAGAAAGAGTCACTTGCAAGAGGATGAATTTATTGGTGTGTTGGCGGAATCAGCCAGAAAACATCCTCTATTGTCAGGACTGATTGTTTTTACCGAGCGTCACACTGCACCACCTGCAC
>JAODUD010000001.1:14597081-14618378 GCA_026784285.1 Stomatorhinus walkeri | reverse complement strand
GAATGCCATTTTTGAATAAATAATTTTTCATCCCCAAACTTTGTAAATTTTGTTAAATTCCCATCCCTTCAGACTAGGTAAGATGCACCCCCCGAAAGCCCTCCTTCAGATTCCATTTTTAGAAATGTAATTCATGTACTGATGCTGAGTCCAAGGTGTCCCTGCCCCGTGCCCCATTCCTGCTGAGAGCCCCGGGCTCAGTGTAACCCAGGACCGGAGAAACAGTTACAGGAGAGAGACAGATGGAAAAGTACGACCAACCAAGTCAGAAGGTATAAAGCAGGCAAGCACAGACGGACACATATTACTCGGTACGCAACACACATTATAAGAATAATTGTGCTTCAGATTATGATAACAAATTGGTATACTGTTCACTGAAGGTAATTTTCAGTAAAAAAAATATTTGGATAAGTTTATTGATGAATATATCCAAAGGACCATTTCATGTATTGCTGCAATAAAATATCTAATTGTATAAAATCTTAAAATTTTAAGATGTTTGAGGAACATGAAAAGTTATCCACGGTCATTTATTCTTAAATTACAACCAAATAGGATATATCGTAATATGTTTAATTACAAACTACAAAATTATTTCCCTTCCTTTTCACACAATGTATTCAAATCGGTATATGTATTAACGTTGTTGAACTTCTGCACATTTCCCCCTCTGGATCGCTGATCAATATCAATAATTATCAAAATGACAGTTATACATTGGAACAATGTAAACATCTGTTTTATTTCTTTTGAAAAGTTTAAACTCCGGTATAAAAATAGCTAAAACGATTCCTTGGTCGCTAAACATATACCTTAACATAAAAGAATTAGAAAAGACAGGATATATTTTAATGATTTTCATTTTTATTAATAAAGTCAGACATTTCAGTATGATACGATACCCAGACCCTCATATGTAGACCGGTACCCTAGTTTGGATAAACCGGAAGCGCATTTTACCTGTAGCTTGATTGACAGTTGCGTTGAACGCTCATTTGATCATGATCTCACGTCTAGGTCCCACCCCCACCGAGAGCCGCGAACTCTGACCCCTGGCGAAAAGCGCCTGGAAGAGCGGTGCCGTATTTCTGCCTCCTCCGTAGAGACGAGCGAGGTCTCCATTTAAACGCGGCTGAACGCCGAGGGATGAGATTTGACTCCTCGCGTTGGTGATCCGGCTGCAGAATAGGGCTTCGCTCGTCTTGACGAAGTACAGCGATCGCGGAGACGAGAGGGAGATTTAAAAAAAAAATTGGAGCGGGGAGGAAAAAATACGCGGCGCTGAGAGAATAATACTGGCACGTAGCGGGGCGATAAGTGCTAACGTTAGCCGCAGCTAGCAAACATGGCGAGCGCCTCGTACCACATCTCCAACCTGCTGGAGAAAATGACGTCCAGCGACAAGGATTTCAGGTACCGGCGCCTGGATATATGCACCCCGCTCTCAGACTGCTCTTCCTTAGCAAGCTGCCCCCGGTTTTCTAACACTTTTGTAGACGTTTTTCTCCTCAGACGTAGGTACCCGGCCGGCTAGACACGAAGCCTCGCTTAGTAGGCCCAGCCTCTGTTTATATTTTGGGAACTCATTCGTTATGGATGAAATATCAACCGTACTTATTTGAGGGCTACTAATTATTGTTTTTTCGGATGTTTTTCTTTCTTTGGGTCTCCTTTGCGACTGCTCGGTTAAGTCGCTTCGTTTCACCCCGTCGTAGTAGAAGCAGAAGGCGGCGGAACGGGGCGCGTTAGTCTGGCTTCGGCCGTGAGCTTGACGGCTCCCGCCCAACAGCGTGGCTCGGCCGGTTCCGTCCCGCAGTCGTCGAACCGACCGCCCGGTCTGAGCCGGTGCGGGGTCTGCGGTGAGCGGCACGGCAGGATCTCTGCAGGCTGCTGTTGGATGGCAGGCGTGTTCATTCGCACCGGTTGTAGTTAGAGATCCACTAGCCTGTAAAAGTAATTCTAATACTGTGCAGGGTGACGTGAAGCACTTGGTGCTAATTGGGCCTTTTGAGAAGGTAACTGTCACTGAAGGCGTGTCTCTTGTGTGAGTATGCGGTCAAATGTGCCGCTTGTTTCTGCAAAGTTAAGCTTCTTTTTTTTTGCATTCCCCATTCCCCTTTATTCATGAATTGGGTATTGTCAGTTTTATTTTTGGTAATTTATTCGTTAAACATCCCTTTCAAATAAACATTCGGTATTGCCCTAGGGTTGAATGGTGAAATGGTCTGCCTGTCCAGTGGAAATTTTTCACCCTGCATTATTAGTCTGTAGAGGGAATAGCAGTCATTCGTGCCTGATGTACTTCAGATTTGTTAGCCGCACTAAAACAGCACAGCATTGACAAAAACTCCCGAATCCTAAAAACGATCGTCTGCAATGTGTATTTATCATCTCTTTGATAGGAGTCACTGATTAACAGAAAACGCAACAATTATCCCCCACTGCTAAACTATATGAAGATCATCTAAAGTACAAATTTTATGGTGTGTAAGATAGTAAATGTTGAACGAACGAACGAACGGAGCTCGGGTCCGTAAGAAATGAATCAGATGCTGCCCGTTTGTGTCCTTGACTGTAACGCCCATCCGTCTGCTGCTTTGCAAGCTAAATGTAACGACGGTAGTCATTAAGGGCGATTAAAACACAGCTGTCACAACCCGCCAGCGATGTTATTTCAATGTCACGTTTAAGGCAAAAGTAGGAGGCTGAGTCGCGCTTTTGAAAAGTGCAGTGCGACAAAAAAATTGTACTATTGATGTGGGTGGATGAAGCCGGTCTGACTTTAAATTCTTATCACAAAGAAGAGACCCTTTTCAGAAAGGCTGCTTCATTCTGCAAGCACAGCAGGTTGATGAAGATGGGCCTTGTGCCGCATATTTCATTTTGAGATGAGTTCTCGGTGTATGAAACAGACTGTGATTGGGGACAGAGGCCCTGTGGTGCTCCTGTGTGCAGGAGCGCAGATAACGCAACAGTCCAGCAATGCAGATGGCAGTAAAGGTGCACTCTGATAGATCAACAGTGAAAGTGACAAGCCAGTTTGCTGCTCTGTCACATGATTTGTACCCAAGTTCTGTCTCACGCTGGATTGTTTTTGTGGGGTTGGAGATTTTAGATGTGACTCTTCATAATTTCATTAATAAGTATGCTGAGTGGAGAAAGCATTGTCACTGTTTTGCAGGCTGCACGTGTTTTGGGCCGGTTTTGGGAAACTGAGGCTGGAACAGTAGCGATTTAATTTTGTGCACAGCAAGAGAGGGAGAACGAGGTGTTGGGAAAGCCAGGCATGAGTTTTAACAGTTTGGTGCATCATTGTGTGGTGTGAAGGATGTTAGTCAGTTACTGTATGCAGTGTTGAGGTGGCTTAGGTGAACTGTGAGTAGGCTCCGGGGGATGTAAGTGCATCATATATGCTGGTGTGGAGTTCGGCGGTACTGGAACGAAGGCAGGCTGCCCACCCATCCTGGCCCCAGGAAGTCTGTTCGAAGTAGCTGTCATGGATACTTTTGCCTGCCGGTTGATGGAGGTGCGCGTCAGGGCCTGGTTCACGTCAGGGCCTGGTTCACGATGCGAAACCTGCTGTCACTAGTGCGGAGTTATTGCACAATGAATTCAAGCGCCAAAAAAGATGGATGGATCTACAATGTATGGACAACTTTTTCAGCCATTCCCTTTTCAATAAACCTGGCCATTACAACTATAGGAAATTCTGTGATGTCCCATTCTAAATCCATCGGTATCAATATGGAGTTGGTCTCACCTTTGCAGCTACAAGTGCTGCCACTCTTCTGGGTAGGCTTTTCACACGGTTTTGGGGTGTGTGTAGAAGTAAATCTGTGTCATCACAATTTGAATTTTATATTCCACTGAAATTCTAACATTGAATATTTATGCATTGGAAGTATGCATCGGAAATTCGATGGTCCGAATTCACATGCAAAAATACGAGGTTAAAAATATGAGTTATACATGCGGGATACCAAGGCTAAGCAATCGAATCTGTGGCTGCGTTCGACTTGGGCTTAGGTCTGTCTGCAGCTGATGTGGTCAGGCACTGATGTTGGACCTGAAGGCCTGACTCGCATCTTCTGTTCTAGTTCATCCCAAAGGTGTTTGGGGTTGCGGTCAGGTCTCTGAAGGCCAGTCAAGTTCTTCCACACTAAACTCTCCCATATCTTTATGGACTTGCTCTGTGCACTGTGACACAGTCATGCTGGAACAGAAAAGGACCTTCCTCACACTGTTCCCACAAAGTTGGAAGCATAGAATTGGCCAAAATGTCTTGGTATGCTGAAGCATTAAGAGTTGCCTTCACTGAAACTAAGGGGCCTAACCCAGCCCCTGAAAAACAATCCCATATCATTATCGCTCCCTCTACCAAACTGCACAGTTGGTACAGTGCAGTCAGGCTGGTAACGTTCTACTGCCATCCACCAAACTCAGACTCGTCAATCAGGCTGCCACACAGAGAATCCTGATTAGTCACTCCAGTTTCCACTGCTCCAGAGTCCAGTGGTGGCGTGCTTTAGACCAGCAATTATCAAGCCATGGGTCACGACCTAACTTTCGGTCCCAGAAAGTTCTGAAAGGGTCACGAGGCAGAGTTGGAAATATAACCATTTTAAAATCAACCCGCTCCTATGCTATGATAAGATTTCTCAGCCCCAATCCTAGACTTAACCTATATAAACCGGTCTTGGGTCTGCAAATGCTTTGTGCAAAACTAGTGAAAACTGAATCAACCCAAGAAGCCAAACCACAGATGCTTAATTCAAAATTCACTGGCACATACAATCAAATTTGTGCGATAGGCATTGATTGGTGTGAATGTCAGGGTGCACTGCGTGCTTGTTCGTGGTGTTAATTTAAACCTGTACTTGGTATAGGGTCACGACTGAGCTGGCATGGTAAAGATTGGGTCTCGGTGTAAAAAGGTTAAGAAGCACTGCTTTAGATTCCATCTGACACTTGGCATTGCGCTTGTTGATGTGAGGTTTGCATGCACCTGCTTGGCCATGAAGGCTTGTTCTATAGGGCTCCCGCAGTTTTTCTACTGGCATTTGGAGCTCTGCAGTTAGAACCAACAGAGCATCGACAACTCATGCACTATGCATCTTAGCACTCAGCGACCTCACTCTTGCGTTACGCGGTCTGCCTTTGTCTCCGTTGTTCCTGAATGATTCCACTTTGCAATAATACCACTTACAGCCTACCATGAAATATCTAGGAGGGAAGAAATTTCACAAACTGACTTATTGTGAAGGTGGCATCTTATTACTGTGCCACACCTGAATTCACTGAGCTATTCAGAATGACCCATTCTTTCACAAATGTTTATAAAACAGACTGCATTGCTAGCTGCCTTGTTTTATATATTTGTGGCATTGGGTCTGAATGAAACGCCTGAATTCAGTGATTAAGAGGTTTGTCCCGGTACTTTTGCCCATATAGTGTACCTGAAAGCGCAGGTGCCTGACTACCACGATTACATGCCGGCTCATATGCCCTCGACTTGTGGATTGAGTAGATGTTAAATTTGTCATTTAGCGAATTGAATTCAAGTCACACGTAAGTGATTGTTCATTGCTGTTCACTGAAAAGGGAAAGCTGACCCAAATGACAGCGATTGAAATGTGCTGTAACCAGTCGGGAGTCTTTAGCAGTAATGAGTCTGCGCTTTACCCATTGGCGTAGAATATATATGCTTGTCAATGCAACATTCATGCAATGCAGTTATTCTGTATATGTGGCCTTTTTGGTGTTTTATCTTAATATGCTTTTAACAGCATTGGCACTAATTGCTGTCCTGTCCTTAAGCTCAGTTATTTTTTTTTCCCCCCCAGTTTGAGAAATGTCAAGGAGCCATAAATTAGCATGACACTAGCAGCAACTGTACTGATCGAAATGGAGACATTGATTGATCGTTTATCCTGGGGAATGGGTAGGCATTACACCCTCCTCAGGGTTTTGTATTTAATTAAGAATATGCAGGATTAGGCCTATACTTGCAGTTCTTGAGTGAACTTTCTGGCGTGTCCTGTTTTGATAAGTTGTCGAGCTCATGAAATCACTTGGGGCGCTGTTCATCTCAGTTCTTCATTTTGCAGTTGTCCTTCCGTCTTGCCGGTCTCACAATCCCCTCTGTGGCAGAACTGTCATCGCATTTCTGTGCAGCTGGACGGGATTGTGTCCATGGAGTATGCGCACGTGTTTCCCGCTGTGTGTTGCAGAGATGACAATTGGTGATAATGCTGAGGGTTTTCACGTGTTCCTGTCCGCTCTGTCTCTCCTGTCAAGTACTGGGTGCATGTAGTCATTCAGTAGCCTTCGTTCCTGAGGGTTGCCCTAGTCAGGTCTTCCAAGGTTTACCTTTGTTGGATAAGTAAGAGCATCCCGGAATGTCAACCTTACTGGGAAGTGTTCAGGTTAAGTGTCTGCCATATCTGCCTTTTTTTTATGTAAAAAAACGTGTCGATTTGCGAATGCAGCCAGCCTGATGTGTTTTATTACTCGTAGACGTGTATGTGTCTAATTATTGTGTGATTCCCTCCAGGTTCATGGCCACAAATGACCTCATGTCCGAGTTGCAGAAGGACTCCATAAAACTCGACGACGACAGCGAGCGCAAGGTGGTCAAGATGATCCTGAAGCTGCTGGAGGACAAGAACGGAGAGGTGCAGAATCTGGCCGTCAAATGGTAGGCGCTGTGCACCTCGTCGGCGATCTTCTGCATGGAGGGTCACGGTGTGTTTTGGGGGAAGCTCCCCTCCCTATGCCTATACACTGGCAGCTAGCCCTACTCCAGAGGGCCAGTCCCATCTTCATATGTGGTGTGCTGATGTTTAGTGCAACCAGCATCCTGTTATCCTCTTCCTCAACTCGCTGGTCACTGTGCGTGATTAATATAATTGCTTAAATAAATTTTGTCTATCAATGTAATTTATTGTTGAAAAAAGCACATAAATGAGATCATCTGGATGTTTTCCTGCTCTGCCTCCAGTTCCTGGTGCGTGTCGTCTAACTCGCTTGCGCAGTTGCACATTGTGCCGGAAAGATAAACGGCCGTGTTTAGAGCTCAACAGCTAGGCAACGTTAATGTCAGGAAGTGGGAGCCTTTATTCTGTAGACGTACGTGGCAGAATGTACTTTCCTTTGTTCAGTTTGTCAGGAGGGTTACTGTGACGCCACAGTCGATATTCCTGAGAACAGCATTAAGTATGAAACGGATCGGTGCTGTTGTCAGGTTCAGATGAACATGTGGTTTATCACTGAACGTAGGGTGTGTTTATTTTTTGTAGTGTCATTTTGATCGTGAATCCCTGTCCCCTGAATTTTTGCATGGTGTGTTTTCAGTATTTGCTTTAGAGATGCTTAAGCAGTTCTGCATCGCTCTTGTTTGCCGGTCAGTGGATCAACCGGCGCATGGTGCTTACACCTGGTAGTGACGCTGCTGCAAATTACTGGATGTTTTTTTTTTTTTTTGCTCCCTCTACTTTAATGCTGGTCATTTTGCTGCCTACTCTAGCTTGGGGCCCCTCGTCAGTAAGGTGAAGGAGTACCAGGTGGAGACCATAGTGGATACACTGTGCACGAATATGCTGTCCGATAAGGAGCAGCTCAGAGACATCTCTAGTATCGGCCTGAAGACTGTCATCGGGGAACTGCCCCCAGCTTCCAGCGGTGAGTGTCATGGTGACTCCCCCTGGAGCTGGTGAGTGAGCGTGGGTCCCGGGAGCAGCAGAAGGGGGGTTTCTCCGCCTCCGTCTGGAAGGGAAGCACCATCCACAGCTGCTTGATGTGCGACCCAAGAGCCGTTCTAATGACTGCACTCAGTTTCGTCAGTCACTGAGGTCTTTGAGAGTTCTTTGTGTTCCTTCCATGATATCCATGTAACTGGAGATGGAGCAGTGTCTAGGCATTGTGGCTTGGTGGAGAAGGTTCCCGGCCGTGTTTGCATACTGTAAGCTGACTGCTCCCCACCCCACCCTAGGCTCTGCCCTCGCCGCCAGCGTGTGCAAAAAGATCACGGGACGCCTCACCAGTGCCATCGCCAAGCAGGAGGATGTGTCCGTGCAGCTGGAGGCTTTGGACATCATGGCTGACATGTTGTGCAGGTGCGGGGGTGGGGTGGCGTGGGGTGGGGTGCACGTCAGCCTGTCTCTTCTCTTTGGTGCGGGTGGTCTGAGAGTGTTATTGAATGGCGATTCTGCCACCTCAGGATGTGACGATGCCATCTGCCTCTTGAAATACTTCAGCCATTTGTGTGTGTTTATACTATTCTGGAGAACCAAGGGCACGTGAAGGTCACTGCCATCTGTAGTGGTGCTCTCAGTCTCCTGTGGCTGCCCTGATCCCCTTTCTCAGTTGTGGGCGATTCATGGATTTCTGTGCTCCGGTAGGGGGGACTGGGGGCAGATTCGATTGCAGGCTGTCTTCTAAACCAAGTGCCACTGTGTCACCCCCCCCTCTCCGCCTCACAGACAGGGCGGCCTTCTGGTGAACTTTCACCCCTCCATCCTGAGCTGCCTGCTTCCCCAGCTGACCAGCCCCCGCCTGGCCGTGAGGAAGCGCACCATCATCGCACTGGGTCACCTGGTGATGAGCTGCGGCAGCCTGGTGTTCGTGGACCTGATCGAGCACCTGCTCTCCGAGCTCTCCCGCAACGACACCATGTCCACCACGCGCACCTACATCCAGTGCATCGCCGCCATCAGCCGGCAGGCCGGCCACAGGATAGGTGAGGCCGTCACACACCTGCTTCTGAAAGGCTGCGTCACTGGGGGCAGCATCGGTATAAATGTCTTATTTCACTGATGTTTTAAAATGATAAATTTACCCCCCACCCACCCGCTTCCTCAGTTGTCCTTTTGGGAATCATCAGATATACCGTAATAGCTATATCTGACGCATCACATCTGGTTGTTTGCATATCACAAGTGACTTTTTTTCAGACAGCATTTCTACCTGTTTATTGGTCAAACCTTACCGGGCTTCCCCATCTGATTGGAGCAGGGAACCTTCCAGTTACACGCCCCCGTCATTAACCCCTCTGCCCCGGTGTGTTCAGGAGGCCTGTTACCCTGGGTCTGGAGAAAGCTGCCTTCACGTTTACCTACATAGAAATTTAAAAATACTCTTAATTTTTGTCTCTCTGTGGTGCAGCTTTTGGTTTATCTTAACAGGGGATGATGCAGTTCTGTCGTTTCATGGTTCCGTGCTTCATGTCTACCCATGAAAGAGCTCGAGTCGCCGTTACGATTTTCCACCTGAGAGCATACAAGGGTGCCAGCCTGGATACCCCTGTGTCCATTTTACAGCAGAACCAGCACTCATTTAGTGATGTTTCCCTGGGCCTGACGAGCCTTGGCAGCCCGTCGCTACACCAGCAGAGGACTTTTCTGACTTTTCTGATCCAAAAGGACGACGAACACAACAGAAATTAAGATGCGCAAGATTTGGTGCCAGCCGTCACATCCACTGTGTGGTTATCTGTCTGTTTTAATTAAGTTTCTTTCTTTGAAAGTGTCCCCTTGCAGTTCTGTACCGGCTGCTGTAGCCTTTAATGGCAGTACATGCGATGCTCTTCTGACCCGTGATGTCAAAGATCAAACTCGGGGCCAGTTCATACATTTGTCAATCGATGGGCTGCCACAGCCCGATTCAATCTCATATCCCATATCTGCCCAGTTTATATCAGTCTAGTCGATTGTAGGATTCCAGCACGCTACAGTAAGCCTGAGGCACATGGCTCGAAACAACAAACTATCAAGATGTCAGCCATGTGGAATGTCTTTATATTGGAAATCAGTGGCCTTACAGCTACCTGCAATGTTTGCAGAGCCGTCTTCTCAAGGGGAGCTAGCAACAGAGCGTCATTTAATGTAATGAATCTAATTAGGCACTTGCTGAAACATCATAAGGAAGAACATTGCAAAATGGTGAAGCTTACTGAGCCGGAGAATGCAGCGGTGCCTGCTGAATGTGTATGTATATTTTAAATGTGTGTTAACCCTCGAGTCGACGGCATCGCTGACGATGCAGAGTATCTTTCTCGCGTATTTCAGTTCATAACTAACTGAAATCTTATTATAAAAACATGAAAAAAACGCTCCCTAAATCTGTAATCGGTCCTCTTTTCAAAACGTCCATTGTAGGAAGTATTAAAGTTTTTAAAATTAGGTTAAATCGGCAAAAAAGTAAACCATGGCACCATACTTTACCTGCATCGGGGGCGTGCAGTACCGCTGTCACCCGAAGATCACTATTCACATTTCTACATAGCCGTATTGGCGCATATTCAGATCACATTCGCATGGTAATTTGATGAACAACGCAGCAGTGAAACGGGATCCAGATCCAGCGCCATAAAAGGGGGGTGGCGTGGCCAGGTGTCAGTGGCTCATTCATACACATGCTACATAATCAATGAAAGGAGCCAGAAATGTTGACATGTTAGGTTTTTCTTATTTATCCAACTGAATGTGCTAACCACACCATTTAGTCATCGTCATGTAGCCAAGACTTTGGTGATCAGATATCTGGGATCAAAACAAACTGCCACCATTGCTTACTATGTACTTTTTATAATGTTTCTGCAAGTGTTCCAAACTGCATTTTGCAATGTCTGTACTTTGATGTCAAATTACAAACTTAACATAAATCTGACATATTTACAAAGTACACTAAGATAAAGATGAGTTTAATGCCAAAACAAATATATAAGAAATAATTTATTTGCCATTTATTAAGTTTATGATATTGAATGAAACGTGTGACCATGCCCCAGTCAGTGAAAGTGTTCCCTACCCCTAGACTCCAGAGGCTTAAAAGATGAGATTGGCACTCAGAATTTGTAGAGATGTGCATATTCAATGGATTGCATTGGGGTACCAGAAAATTGTGACATGCCTGCTTCTGACTCTCAGGTGATGTCTGAAAAGGCGTCACTCAGCCTATTCATGCGTAACGTTCCTCTGAGTCTGCGCCTCTGTCTCCTGGCAGGTGAATATTTGGAGAAGATCATCCCATTGGTGGTGAAGTTCTGCAACGTTGACGACGACGAGCTGAGGGAATACTGCATCCAGGCCTTTGAATCGTTTGTCAGGAGGTCTGTTCTCTTTTCCCCTCACTGCCTGATGTCAGGGCTCCAGTGGTAGGGCACCGACGTCAGTTGTCAGCGCAGTTTAATTGAGCTGTATAGTATCAGCGCTTGTGGGAACCACCTTGTGTGTGAAATTCAGTGAGGTTCAGTGCTCGGCCAGCCATAGAACTGCAGGCGTCTGATAGGCCGGAGTGGGCTTATCTGTCTCTGTAGAGCAAACCTCGCAGCTCAGGCTCAATCATCAAGTGTTGCCCTCGAAGACAGATGCACTGTGAGTGATAGCACCCACCTGTGCCCCCTAATGTATGCCCGCTCGCCCTGCTTTTTCCCTAGATTCCCCTGCTAGCTTTTGTTTTAATCTCTTAGAGCACGTGCATTTTATCGGTGTGATCGTATGTGCACGAGCCGGTAGATCGGCAGTGAGATGGAAGCGCACGCGGCTTTGACCTCAGGCACGCTGCCGCTTTCATGCCGCTAATCGTCTCTTTCGACAAACCAAAGGCTCTCTATGGAGGCATAACATAGATTTCTCCTGCAGATGTCCGAAGGAAGTGTACCCTCACGTGCCCACCATCATCAGCATCTGTCTGAAGTATTTGACCTATGACCCTAACTACAACTATGATGATGAAGACGAGGATGAGAACGCCATGGATGCTGACGGCGCGGACGAGGACTACCAAGGTGCGTAGATCGCCAACCGAGATGTCCAGTATCCGAGCCCCCGCTGCGGCACTGATGGGCTGTCTGAGGGGGCAGGGAGAGTATATAAACATTTTGGAAGAGCTCCCTTGGAACGCCTGTGCTTGTCATTTTCATTTGCATGCTCTCTGCTGCGTTAAACGCCCTTCTGTCACTTAATAGTAACTGTTGCCGGTCTCCTCCCTGATGGTCATAAACTGCGTGCTGCAATGTCCATCGACCGGTTTCCTTCGACGTACCTTTGCTGCCGTTTTCTGGGCCGATCAATTGTGTTTTGTCCTTCTGTTGAGGTTCTAGGCGTACTCTTATCTGCCAGGTGTAATACACTCTCAGATGTTGCCCGCACTCTGTCCTCTCTGCGGTTGAATGTTTACAGCTATGTCTGAATCACTTCCCTGTCCAACCGTGACATTTTTGGAGCCGGGCGGGGTTCTGTTCACACCCCCGGCCCAGCGGGTCGCGTTTTACTCAGCAAATCGATTTTTGTTTTTTTTTTGTCGTGCCTTTTTAATAATTCATGCAGCCAGCTGTCCGCTGTGCTGTAAATGCCCTCTGGGGGTCGCCAGCTGCGGTATCTGTCTGAATCTGAATTATGGTAGGGGCCCCTCCCCGCCCCCAAAGCTGGCGCCCTTAAAAGGCTTTATGGCTGTGGGCAGGAATAGCTAGTGCAGTGTAGTAGGTCTGTCAGAAGCAGATTTTGCCATCCAGCTCTTGCCTGAGTTTTGCCGCCATGTCTGAAAGGTCCTCCATCCTCCGCCTGCACGGCCTGCTGCTGTTTCTCAGGAATCCCCTCCGCTTCGCCGGGCTGAGATCCTGTGTGTATCACACATCTCTACGCCGTAACGTGCCCCTTCGCCTTGGAAGTGGGAGGAGAGGTTCAGTGAGATGCTCAGCTTGGGCTGCGTGCAGCTTTCTCATTGCAGCAGAAACTGCCCCGTCAGCTGGTGTGACTTTAAGCTGAATAAATCTCCCTCCCTGTAATGATGTGACAATTTAAAAAAAAAAAAAAACAACAAAAAAAACTAGCATGTGGTGTGAGCTGCCGTGAGTTGGGATTCTCCTGGGTTCCCATCCTTTGCCGTCTTAAGGCCTGAGTGAGATTATCTCATGGACAAAAAAAAAATAAAGCCCCGCTTTTGTCAGCCACAGCGGGTTTCTTGCCCCCCCTCCGCAGCTGTGATTTGGGATTTACTGCTATACGGTGAGATGCAGCCACATTTGGGGGGTGTGGGCCGCAGGCTGCGCTCTGTCCCTCCCTCCCTCACACCTGCCTGGTCTCGTACGCCTCCCTGTACCCCCCACCCCTCACAGGCAGCGACGACGAGTACAGCGACGACGACGACATGAGCTGGAAGGTGCGGCGGGCGGCCGCCAAGTGCCTGGCAGCCGTGGTGAGCACGCGGCACGAGATGCTGCCCGAGTTCTACCGCACGGTGTCGCCGGCGCTCAGCGCGCGCTTCAAGGAGCGCGAGGAGAACGTCAAGGCCGACGTCTTCTACGCCTACCTGTCGCTGCTGAAGCAGACGCGGCCCGCCCAGAGCTGGCTGTGCGACCCCGACGCCATGGAGCAGGGCGAGACGCCGCTCACCATGCTGCAGAGTCAGGTGCGCCCCCTGCTGGCTGTGCCGTGCCTTCTGCACGTCTCTGTGGAGCTTTGCGGGATATTCCATCACCATCAATCAGACTGCCAATTTAAAAGCACAGGCTCACATTTTCCTAAGTTGGTGTTTGTGATTAGCTGTCACAGGTAAGCCTTTAATATTCTGACAAAGGCCTGCATTTCTAATTTCAAACATGAATAATGTAGGTTAGGGCTGGGTGATATCTTATCGATATCGCGCATGCGCAATAATCAGCAGGGCTTCAGATGACAGGCTTAACATTTGGCCGGGTGCCAGCTTTTCAGTGCTATACGGACATTTACTTTGCAGACTTTGCAAAAAGTACTACCACACTGCGACATCTTTTTACCTTGTTTATCCAGATGATCTCTTCTTTTAAAAGATGTCGCGGCTGCTGCTCTTCACCACGACTTCAGTGCATATTGCACTGAGGTATACCAAACCGGAGTATACCGAAAGAGTATGACGTGGTGTGCTCCGCTAATCGAATTTAAGAAACAAAGTTTATACAGATTACTAACTTTTGGGTATCATAAAATGCATCTCAACGAGCCATGCTACTAATCCTCTTACCAAATTATGGGTGTAAATTAGTGTCCGTTTTTCACCGAAAAGCTGGCGTCCGGCCAAATGTTGATACGGAATGATAGGAGAACGTAGGACTCTGGTATGAAGGGTGGTTCACCTGAAGCCCCCCCTGCAGTGTCCTATGGAGTTCGCGAGGCTGCTTGGCGTTCCTTCTGCAGCTGAGCTGCCTGCCTGCATGTTGTGGCTTCAGGTGCCTATGATTGTAAAAGCCCTGCACAAGCAGATGAAGGAGAAGAGTGTGAAGACCAGGCAGTGCTGTTTCAACATGCTGACGGAGCTGGTCAACGTCCTGCCCGGAGCCCTCACCCAGCACATCCCCATGCTCGTCCCGGGTACGACTGTCCACGCCTCGCATTGCCTCTTAGAGCCTGTCTGGGGGATGTTTGTCACTGATCAGGGGTGATCGTGGGGTGTTTTTAAAGGTGAAGAGCCATAATCCATACAGAAGGCACAGCCTCATTATTAGCCAATGATATGTTTTGAATCTGTGAATGACAGGGAGGAGTCACTGTGGGGCTTGTCCGCTTTCAGCGGGGACCAGTGGGCCCCCGGATAAGTCGAAATAATGGCTGTAGATGTTTATGGTTGATATATATCCTTGGCAGGAATCATATTCTCTCTCAACGATAAATCCAGCTCCTCCAACCTGAAGATTGATGCCCTGTCCTGCCTCTATGTGATCCTGTGCAACCACCAGCCCCAGGTCTTCCACCCCCACGTGCAGGCACTGGTACCCCCTGTAGTAGCCTGCGTGGGGGACCCCTTCTACAAGATCACCTCGGAGGCCTTGCTGGTCACGCAGCAGCTGGTCAAGGTCATCCGGCCGCTCGACCAGACGGACGCCTTCGACGCCTCACCCTACATCAAGGACCTCTACGCCTGCACGATCAAGCGGCTGAAAGCAGCCGACATCGACCAGGAGGTGAAGGAGCGGGCTATCTCCTGCATGGGCCAGATCATCTGTAACCTGGGCGACAGCCTGGGCTCTGACTTGCCCAGCACCCTGCAGATCTTCCTAGAGCGGCTGAAGAACGAGATCACCCGTCTGACCACGGTGAAGGCCCTCACGCTCATTGCCGGCTCACCGCTCAAGATCGACCTACGGCCCATCCTCGGCGAGGCCGTGCCCATCCTCGCCTCCTTCCTGCGCAAGAACCAACGGGCACTGAAGCTGAGCACCCTGGCGGCGCTGGACATCCTGGTGAAGAGCTACAGTGACGCCGTGACGCCAGCCATGATCGACGCCGTGTTGGCCGAGCTGCCGCCCCTCATCAGTGAAAGCGACATGCACGTCTCCCAGATGGCCATCGGCTTCCTGACCACTCTAGCGCGCGTGCACCCTGGCTCCTTGTCTAAGATCGGCGGCTCCATCCTGGCCGAGCTCATTGCCCTGGTGCGGTCTCCCCTCCTGCAGGGCGGCGCTCTCAGCGCCATGCTGGAGTTCTTCCAGGCCTTGGTGGCTACGGGCACAGCTAGCCTAGGCTACATGGACCTGCTACGCATGCTTACGGGCCCCGTGTACGCCCAGAGTGCTGCGCTGGCCCACAAGCAATCGTATTACTCCATCGCCAAGTGTGTTGCGGCGCTGACCCGGGCCTGTCCCGCTGAGGGCCCTGCTGTGGTGGGCCAGTTCATACAGGACGTGAAGAACTCGCGGTCCACTGACTCCATCCGGCTGCTGGCCCTGCTGTCCCTGGGAGAGGTTGGCCACCACGTGGACCTCAGTGGGCAGCCTGAACTAAAGGCGGTCATCCTGGATGCCTTCTCCTCCGCCAGCGAGGAGGTGAAGTCGGCAGCTTCCTATGCACTGGGCAGCATCAGTGTGGGCAACCTGCCGGAGTACCTGCCCTTCGTGCTGCAGGAGATCTCGGGGCAGCCCAAGCGACAGTACCTGCTGCTGCACTCGCTGAAGGAGATCATCAGCTCGGCGTCGGTGGCCGGCCTACGGCCCTACGTGGAGAGCGTGTGGACGCTGCTTCTGGCGCACAGCGAGTGCACCGAGGAGGGCACCCGCAACGTCGTGGCCGAGTGCCTGGGCAAGCTCACCTTGATAGACCCAGAGACGCTGCTGCCAAGGCTCAAGGGGTACCTACTCTCAGGTAAACCAGCAGGGGGGGGGGTGACCTTGAGTGCATGAAAGAATCAGCCCATGGTGTGCTTTTTGGGTGCTTTGGGAGATAATTATACCTACTGTGCTCAAGAAGAGTGAGGAGTCCTAGAAAGATGGGCAGAGATGGTCCTACTGTTTGAAGATCACTTGGCTGGTTATGGGTCGACTGTGCGGTCTGCCGTGGAGGTGATCGTGTTCTCGATTCAATCCTCCCAGGGTCGTCTTATGCACGGAGCTCGGTGGTGACTGCTGTGAAGTTCACCATTTCTGATCACCCGCAAGCTATCGATCCTCTTCTCAAGAACTGCATAGGTACCTTGCTTCACTTGCCCCTCTCCAAGTGGAACAGTTCCCGCAAAATGTACCTTTGCTGCATATTAAATGGGAATGAAGCGTGATTCTAAGGTGTTATCTGCGGTATCTTAACTTATCCTAGTAAAAAACCTATTTTGATCTGCAGAGTATTGTCCTTGGACAGACCTGCATGAATGGTGAATGGACTAGTAAGGTTCTGTAACTTGTACCAGGTGATTTCCTGAAAACGCTAGAGGACCCTGACCTCAACGTCCGAAGGGTGGCTCTGGTGACCTTCAACTCGGCAGCTCACAACAAGCCCTCCCTCATTCGAGACCTCCTAGACACCGTTCTTCCCCACTTGTACAATGAGACCAAAGTTCGCAAGGAGCTCATCAGAGAGGTGATTACCCCTCTGATGGAGTCACTGGAGGCTGCCTCTGTTATTGAGGGTTCTGCGGCATTTTCAGCCTCTGGCATTCCTTGAATTTCAGGTGGAAATGGGACCATTCAAGCACACTGTGGATGACGGGCTGGACATCCGGAAGGCCGCCTTCGAATGCATGTACACGCTGCTAGACAGTTGCCTCGACAGACTAGATATCTTTGAGTTCCTGAACCACGTGGAAGATGGGCTGAAGGACCATTATGATATCAAGGTAACGTTGACCACGGCTCCTGCATCGTGTTGTGAAAGGTTATCAAGGCTTTACAAGTAATGATAACCAGAAAATTGTGGTGCAGCTTATTAGATGTGGTGCAGGAAGTTGCTGCTTGCAGTAGAGTTGGCACCTTGAGCGAGTACATTCTGCGGGTCTCTTTCCCCAGATGCTCACATTCCTGATGCTGGCCAGACTGTCTACGTTGTGCCCAAGTGCAGTCTTGCAAAGGCTTGACAGGCTGGTAGAGCCTCTGAGGGCTACATGCACCACCAAGGTCTGTACACTCTTCTGTTTATGTTCTGATAGACTGTGTTCATCCTCCAATGAGCTTGCCATTTGCCTACGTTATCAGTGCAGCCTTCAAAAAAACAGCTCGCGTTTGTTCTTCTCGAAGAACTGTTAATTTGACACATACTAAATTTTCTTCAAGTGTTCAGTGTTTCAGGCGAAGCATGTCCGGTATCGGAGATCAGCACACGTCATCTTTGCTTGTAATTCCTGCCCTCCTTACTGTGGGCCTGGCGGAAACTGCAAATGTTGTGCCCGCAGGTGAAGGCCAACTCGGTGAAGCAGGAGTTTGAGAAGCAGGACGAGCTGAAGCGGTCAGCCATGCGGGCAGTGGTGGCACTGCTCACCATCCCCGAGGCGGAGAAGAGCCCCCTGATGAGCGAGTTCCAGTCGCAGATCAGCTCCAATCCCGAGCTGGCGGCCATCTTTGAAAGCATCCAGAAGGACTCCTCCTCTGCCAACATGGAGTCCATGGACACCAGTTAAAAAAAGGAAGAAAAACACAGCATAAAGAAGAGAAATTCACCCATTTCCATAATTCAAAGCCTTGGGGACCCTTTTAATGTTCCATGCATTGCACTGAAATATCGGTTTAGAAATGATGAAAAAAAGCAAAAATTTATTCAAGAAAAACATAGTGATAAGCCTTAGAGCTTAAACAAATGTCCCCCTCCCCCATAAGAACTGTACGGCTGGCCACTTGTTCACAATCACCTTTTTTTGTCTAGTGTTTATATTTACGGGAATCTGCAGCTCTGCGTAGGTACTTCCATGGTGCATTCCGAGGTTGAGTAGCTTGCGGTGAGATGACAAGTTTTCTAAGGTTAGCTTTAAGGTGCTAGTGGAAGGATGAGAGAGGGAGGCGATCGGGTTTCTGACGTTTCCGTTTCTGGACCACCTCTTTTGTTTTGCATTTCCTGTGCTGTTTGCTACCTGTTTCTTGGCAGGTTTTGTTTTGTACATTTCGGTATCACCCGCGACGCCGACCACGGCGACCTTCTGGTCCGAATGTTGGCACGAGAGCCGGTGGCGGTAATGTGGGGGAGGCTCTGCAATGTAGGATGTGCCGCATTAAAGACGTACGGTGTTCTTGGGGAACCGCTATCTGAATGGTGTTTGTGTGGGTGAGAGGGCATTTCTCTCTGTTTACAATGGTGAGGAAGCCTAACTGGTAGGATGGGGACGCCCTAGCTAGGCCACACGACCCCCTGCAGTGGTGACGATTACAACGGCACTCTCCAGAGTGGGCTTTGTGTGAGACAGGACTAGCGCAAGGAGCTCATTGCTTACAGAGAGTAGAGTGCGTCCGTTTGCCTCACCGCTATATTAGTGTTCTTTAATGTGCCACCTGAACGACACTGGGAACAAGCCCTCAAGTGATGTTTGTAGCAAGCAAGCAGATCTTTTTTTGTTTAAATCCTTTTCATGTGTTGATCATCAGTTCTAACCAATTTCCCGAGTGCAAAAAAAGAATCACTTAAATGATCAGCATATAAGCCTCTGTTATAGCAGGCCGCTTTCTCCCCTATGCGGCTGCCCCCTCATTTCTATGGAGACCAGGTTAAGGAAGTCAGCGATTTAGTCGGTCATTCCCTCTGTGGTTTAGGACCAGTGCGAAGAACGAGGCTTCAGGGCTCTGAACCTGCTTGTTCTCTGGAAGAACGCCGTACTCCTGTGTTGTGGAGAAGGGTATGTCGGAACATACATCTCTCATATCTGGAAAACCATCCACCAAGAAAGTAATAAAGTGTATTTCTGCCTGCTTTCAATTGCCTATATGCCACATTTTTACAATTGTCCTTGCTAAAGGTGACAAATTAGAAACAATGCAAGAACCTACAGAATTTTCAAGATCCCCTCTCAAATAACATGCAGCGTTTTATTTTAAAATCTTGATTAAAAATTGACATTGTGTCAGTAGTTACTGTCATGAAACACTTAACAAAAAAGCCTTCTGTGTGTGACTGACAGACCCCTACCATATCCACAATTGTGTGAATTTAGTATGGGGGGGCAACTTAATTGAAATACAAAGGTCTGTTTATTGGGGTAGGGATTTGAGTTGCTGCCGAGGATGTAGGCTGATGATTCTGTTTCTGAACTGAGGGAACTGAATAGGCCATCCTGTCGTTTGAGCTCCGAGAGCTAGAATGAGTTGGCATGGACATAATATAGGTCATAGGTTAGGAAGGCCAGTGGCTTTACTGCTGCTCTCCTTAGAAATGGTACCACTGTGGATGTAGGTGGCCATCTGACCGTTGCTCCACATTCTGTGCCAGATTTGGGGAATAATTTCTTAAGCGTAGTTATGGTTGTGGTGTGTCTCGCAGGTGGTTTTGTTTTTCCGAGTCTGCAAGTCCAACATTAGGGCTGACGGGGATGGATGCTGACCTTTGCGCTGTTCCCTGGCTCTCTTGCCAGGGGCGGCGACATTGGCGTCGGGGACAGTCGAGCTTCTGCTCTGACGCCGCTGCTTGGGCTCTGCTTGTCGCCCGGTTTCTGCTGCTGATGAGAACTCCCAATTTCATTTTCCACACTAATGAGTTCCACTAATAATTTTAAACACCAATTTGCCGCTTCGCAATTTACAATAAAGAGCGAGGGAGAAAGGCGGTCATGGTGGTAAGTCCGTAATGGAGACGGGAGTGGGGAACTTGGCCCCCTTTCAGTGGGGTGTTCGTACCCTTTAAATGCCAAGGTCTCCGTAGCAGATTGCGGCTGCCTGTACTTTCCTGGTACTTTTCTGTTGGAGAGTTTTGTATGTAGTGAAACCCACCACTTTCAACAGTTTCTGGGTTTTTTGACCTCCCAGAACCTTTGAAGGTCATGTGACTCGTGCAGGGCAAATTTTTGAACACGAATGTCAGGTGGAAAGCTGAGAGATGCTGACCAGCTCTTTTTGGTACTTGCCTCTGCCTCTCGTTGATGGTCTTCCTCCTGGGCTTAAAGTAACAGCCACCGCTGGAGCTGTGAATTTATTCCTGGAGGTGTGCACCGTGTCTCCATGCTCTCCTCCAGGAGAAAATTCATGCCAACCCACTGCTGGGGTCCCAATCCAATCTCTCGAGAGCTGCTTTGAGTTACTGCTGGGAGACCACTATGTGGAACTGAGACATCTGCTTATTGCGGCTATGTCCGTTGAGATGGATGACAAATCTCAAACAAACTTAGGTTTTCCATGAATGTCTGGAGCCCCTCAAGTACCCTAACTTTGGCTGATGTGAGAGTTCAGGTTTTCACAGGAGATACCAGGGGCATCGCATTGTCCTGACCTGGTCACGGAAATGACTTCTCTATGTGTTGATAATGTTGGGGGTCCCGAGGCTGTGTGGGGTTTTACGCGTTCCTTTTAGGTACTTGTCTCCAGAACAGTGTTTTTCCTAAGAGCCTCTGGCTAAGTCTTCGATTTGGGTTACTGATCACCTCCATTTGGAAGATCTTCGCTTGCCATGGTTGCATGTCAAGGAGTCTGTAGTTTTGTCCTGTTCATCTAGTCACCAATATAAGCTCCGCCTCCGGGGACTTTATCACTGAGGATGTTCAGAGCCTGAAGTCCTTTACAGTGGGGAGCTGGTCAAACCGTTGGGAACAGCCAAGGCTGGCTTTGATTTCTGCAGCCTCAGAGATGGCAAGCCTATTTAGTGATTCAGAGACCTGCAAATGAATAACACTGCTCCTGATTCTGCTTAATTGGTAATCAATAGTGTACGCATAGTTACTGCTGAACACAATTAGCGAAATATTTAAGGTAGGATGGAGTGGCACAAAACCAAGGTTCCCTTCCCACTTCTGTCGACGGCCTGTGTGTTGTCATCCACACCCCTGCATTTTTGATGTAGTACATCCTTGAATTCTATTAGAACACCATTGTGCTTATATCTTCTGGGCTATCCCCATGCGATTAAATTGGGGGGGGGGGGGGGGTGG
>JAODUD010000001.1:14560291-14584920 GCA_026784285.1 Stomatorhinus walkeri | reverse complement strand
ACCTCTGTCATCATTTTAAGTGGGAGAACTTGCACAATCGGTGGCTGACTAAATACTTTTTTGCCCCACTGTATATAGAGCCACATAAAGGATTTTAGACTTGCTCTCCACACTAATAGGGGCATTTGGATTTCTATTCTATTTAGTCACGTTATTGAATGTATTATTGAAACTTGCATTTAAACCAATTTCAATGGATTTTACAGTGTCTTCATCTGATTGTAATTAGGTGTTATTTAGAATTCAAGGAACTGAGTATTTTAAAGGAATAAGCTTACCCACAGATAAAGACATCTTAGCCATTCAATTCATCTTTGAGCAAAACTTCAGACCTGAAACAAGCATGTCTGCTGGAAAAAGAGGTAACAGCCTCTTAGCAGTGATTGAAACGAGGCTGTCTTAAAGTTCCTCCATCCCTAGTAGGCTCAGATTATTCTGTGTACCCTGGAGCAGTGTTGTGTGGCGGCACAGATGTGCCTTTTACGCCCCCCAGGACTGCTGTGAGTGAATGCACTGCTCTGTGAGCAAGGTCACTTAAACAGAGCAGGCAGTTAGAAACTGTAATAGTCATTTAAAATGGAAAACCTGGAAACCGGTCAACCGGAAAGATCCGGTCTCCATTTAACTTTGCTGGGATCATCAGCTGTGTTTGTTTTAGTGTTTTTAGTTTTTAGTGTTTGTTTCACTGACTTCATGATGCGCAGCTTTTGCAATCACAGGTATAAATGTTTAAAATGGAGTCCCACATTTTGGTTTACTTTTATCTATTTCACAGATACGTCTGTCCACCAAGTGACGTACAAGTGAGGACCAGAGCGCAGAGTCAGTCGGCATCCCTGATATGATCATTATCCAAACAACAGCATTTGTACCAACAACCTTCCGGGTAGAAGCCCAGATCCCTAATGCACTGATCTACACCCTAACACAGACTGGTGGTGATTTGGTTAAATTAAAACTAATGGTTATAGTGTGGCTGGCGGCTTCCTCAGAATATCTGCTCTGAGGCCCAGGGTCAGTTTGGCAGTAGTGAGTGAAGCAGGCGCTCAGCATTTCGTTAAAACCCCCCAATGCAAGGGGAAGGTGTTAAAGCTGGCGTTTCCGTGCCAGCCCCTCTCTTGGTGGCTCTCTGAAGGCACACACGGCATCTAACCCTGGAGCCAATGTGACGCGAACTGTAGCTGACATGTTTGTCTCTGATGCTCTCAGATGCACGTTTTTTAAATCCTGCATTCATACACAAATGCGCAGATCAAACGCTTAGGTGATGTTTATGCAAACGCTTTCGTTACACGTGTCGGCGAGACCTTAAGAAATTCCCCCTTGGATCCCTGCCGAAATATCACGTGTCCCGTTGACATTTCACAATGAAGCGACTCGTTTGTGTGAACCTGACAGCTCGGTCTCAGTCGCTCACGTGTGAGATGGCGGCCCAGGTTCTGTGTAGGGGCACGTCTCACTACTGGAGCGTTCTGCTTCCCATCAGAGTGGGCCAGACACCCAGTGCCCTTCCCAGAGGCCTGAAAACATACAAACAAATCAATGTACTTTTGGGTGTCACTTTGAATGTTATAATATTGCCGGAAAAGCCTGCAGAACAGTTGATTGTAAATAAGCTGATGCTCCTTTACATTTCAATTGGACGATTAAAGAGCATGAGAGATACACACAGACCAATGAAGAGCAGGGCTGCTGCCATTGGCCGGCCTTCGCACAGCAGCCACTGATAGGCCCCTTCCTATAACACGATGTATCACAACCAGGGTCATAAGAAAGGCTTGGATACCTGGGCAGACTCAAAGGACCCATATTCAGGGGCCCCTAAATGTGAAAAATATTATGTATATGCTTAGGGAACATTATTATACTCTCAGCAAGTTCTACCGCAGAGGACCCGTGTTTCTTTGAATTGAAAGTGGCAGACCTCATGGGATAGGGGGCTCAGGGTATTTTTGTCAGGGGGCCCAGAATTTCTATCCACGCCCCTGATTACCACTACAGGGCGTTGGCCATTCTTGATCACGCGCTTACCAGACCCAGCTGTCAGCAGCCTCTGGGGTTTGGGAGGAGGGTGCATGTGAGGTTTATGTACGGGTGGGGGCTGATCGGCAGAAAGAGACGGACTAAGGTGTCGCCAAAGGCCGACCTGAGTGTGTCTGACTCCGCAGCCCCAGGCAGAGGCAGACACCGTGAGCAAACGAGGATGCACCAGCGGGCATGACTGACACGGCTCCGTCGCTAATCTGATCCTGCCTGGCCAGTGGAGGAGGAAATTTCAGGTCCAGAAAGTACAAATCCAGACCAAGATTTTGTTTCAACCTACGTGTTGCAAACTCTATGACTGTAACCTGTTATACTCAACTGGTTGGTTGAAAAAAACTCTTGTCCTGGATTTGTACTTCCTGAACCTGAACTATCCACCTCTGCTGGCCACTGAACTGAAATAAGTTTACATGGAACGCTGTAATACAGACACACTTTCTCCATTCCTCTAAGACCCTGAACAGTTCTTCCAAACTGTTGTATTTTTATTGCTCTGTAATGATAAATACCATCTGTGGAGCGATCCGGTTTGTAGCGTGTCTGGTACGTTAAACCAAAAGCCCTCCATTTGGAATCAGAATCGTGGTTCTCCGAGAACCAGACCAAGAAGATGAAGTGCCCCCCCCTTCAGCTGTGACAAAAACAGAGAAGGCAGATTGCTTTGTATTCCTGATGTTCCTCCACAGCCCTGCAGACAGGATCAGATATGAACTCGGCTAGACTCCTGCTGTCAGAGGCCTTTTCCTCACGCAGCAAGACAGCATCACAGGTTCATATCCCAATACAAACCCTGTAGCAGCGTGGGGACGCCTGGTGCGACAGGCTGTGTGAGGAGAAGAGGTCCCTTTGGGGGGGCGGACAGTGCCACGGTTAGTGTGAGGAGAAGAGGTCCCTTTGGGGGGGCGGACAGTGCCACGGTTAGTGTGAGGAGAAGAGGTCCCTTTAGGGGGGCTGTCAGTTCCACGATTAGCCCCCAGTCAGACCAATGTCTGGAGCAGTGTGTCCCAACCCAGTCCCTGGGCATCTCCACGTTGTCGCTCACTCCCAGTTCCCTGCCAGACATTTTTTGCAAAAACATGGGCTATCTGGGGTTGCCCAAAGATTGGATTCAGAAGCATTGGTCTAGACTCCCGCATCCTTTACTGTAACAGCACTTGGCCACTTGGGGGCATGGTGGCTAAGGCATAATCACTCAGCTGCAGTAGACTAGAGGCTTCTGTGATGAGGAAGTTCCAGCTGTCCTAACTCCATGCAGGAGAATGATACCTGGACTGTGATTTCACCTTTTGCTTCCACGAACTGTGAATCTGTATTCAGATGTGGCAGATGTACGTCACTGCCACTGTAGTGGAAAGAGATTTGGGGGATTATGTAACATTCCACCAGTTTGATATTTAACAAGTCAAATATATAGCCACTGATGAATTACAGCATAGAGATCAATCCAGCTTAGTGGAGAGGTCTGACACTCATAAATCACTAGCAAACAAATGAATAAATAACTAAATCTTACTATTTTTAGAAGCCTTTAACATTGAATTATCAATGGAATAATTGCCTCATTGTTACTCTCTGTGAAATAGCACTGCCACTCCATTGCTCGTTAACAGTCCTCAAATGACATCAACTGATGAGCACCTCCTTGAGGGGACACCTGAATAGTATCTGGCGTGATTTGATTAAGACCTTGGGTGTGTAATCTTGCTGTCAGGAGTGACTTTGGAGTGATTTCATTAGCAGGAATTACAGCTGATGGGGCGGCTCTGTCAAAGAACCCGGGGGGGGGGGACAACGGCCGAGTGCGTGTGGAGGAACAGGGCGGGTTCTGGAACATTCTCCCTTTGCGGAGCACTTTCTATCCACCTAAGCACCTAGGAAGTGATGATTCAGCTAATTATTAAACGGCCACGCCGTACCAACGCTGGTGACGATTCAAGGTAACGTGTATGTGGCCCAGGACCCGACAGCAGTTTTTATGTTTGCAAACGATAAAGTCTGCGGAAGTATTTTATAAATAGAAAGATCTATCCGTTTTCCTGAACCGGATTTTTAAAATAGGTTTGCGGTGAGCAAACACAAGATAATACGCAGGGGGCAACCCTGGACAGGATGTCAACCCATCACATGTAAGCTTCCCACGGGGCAACCAGGGGGTCAGCAACTCACCTAATCCACCTAAAGTCAGGTGGGCTACAACACAGACACAAACTGAATTAATAAAAAGTTATATACTTGGCAACCTTTAGTTTTTTCTCTGTGTTTTGAACATACAGGAATCTAGTCACACAGAGGTTGCGTTACCATATGTCTTCTTTACCCTGGACTTTGCTTCTTTTTGGACTTAAAAACGGCCTGAAACGTCTGTGATTTTGCTTTGTTTCACGTTGACACTTGCTTTTGACAGTCAGAATACTTCCTGTGTGCGTATTTGCTTTGCCTTTACGCCTCTGCTTGCATCCTGCTGCTGGTGTCCTCTTTTTTGCAAAACAAAACGTGCTCACCCTGCACAGAGGTCACAGAGGTCACGCGCACAACCAGGAAGCTCTAAATGTTACAACAGGACATGCAAATCCCATCGAAGCAGCATTAGCAGAGCTCTTGGGTGATAACACAGTTCCCATGGTCACGATGAGTTGGGATAACGCTTCCTAAATTACCCTTTAACTTTACAGCTCGTATCCAGCTCGGAGTCCAAAGCGCAATCACATCACCTTAAATGTTGGCTCTTACGGCCCCTTTCTGCAGACCTACTCTGAGTAACGTGTTTATTAGCTTTTTTTCCCGACTGGAGACACATGTTTGGATGTGAGCAGCGGCTCAGAAGCTCTCCGGTGTGCCAGCTCCCCGATGTGGCAGTAAAAAAGCCATAATGAGGCGATTTGTCTTTCATCTTGTTGTTGTTATAGTGGCACGGGTTCCATAGTGTTCCATCCGCTTTAATTGGTCCTTGGGAGAGACTCGGTGGTTAGGAATCGTCCTGAGGAGGAGAGAGCGAACAGAGCTGTTTTCTGTAGCCTGATTCATATGAAATGGGTTCTTCAACCAAGCATCTACACAGTGCCTTTGTATTACATTTATTTAGATGCTTTTGTCCATTGTGATGTACAAGTGAGGATCAGAGTGCAGAGTGAGCTTGGGTCCCTGGAGCAGTTGGGCTTGAGGACCTTGGTCAAGGGCCCAGTGCTGACATCACTGAGCAAGCCATCCAATCATAGGCACAGAACCACATGCCCCCATGCAGTAGAGTGACACATATGTGTGAGATATTCCTGTTACAGTACAGCTATTTTAGACACGGTACCTGCATGGGTTCCCACTCCCAGATCTACGTTCTTTACATGTTCTTTACAGTTTCCAAGGATTTCTTCTGGGTACTTCAGTGTCCTCCTGAAAATCGGTGGAATAGTCTCTCTAAATTGTCCATAGTGCATGTGTGTGTTTGTGTGTGATAATTCACCCTGTGATGGACTGGGATGTTGTCCACAGTGTCCCCTTCCTGTCACCTTCTGCTCCATGGGACTCACTCCAGGTTCACAGTCACCCTGTGATGCATGGATGAAGTGGTTATAGAAGGTGGATGGATGAACAGATGGGTACATGGTTTTTATATTGCCGTGCAAGACATTGAACCCATTGGCGCGGTAATTACTGTGATGAAGGGCTGGACTTCATGATTGCTTCCTCTAGGTACAAGCTAATGCCTCAAGGTCCATAGATTTCCAAAGATGAAGGTAAATGAGGTCCAGCAGGGATGTTCACTTGATAAGATGAAGTCCATCATAAGAATGCAAAACCACAGCTTTTTTTTTTTTTTTTTTTTTACTAAGTAGTAATGATCATTTACCCCCATGTTCCATCAACAACCCAAGGGATCCACAGAGGAGCAGAAGCATGAAGGAGTCTGTCTGCGGGTAGCTCATGCAGCCAGTGAGTCAGCACTCAAACATCAGATGTCTCCAGTCAGCGCTGGGAGATGGGGGGGGGGGGTTGTCTGACGACAGAGACACCCAATGAAGTTCTCAGACATCTTGGCAAAATGGCCGATTTGGTGGTAAGAGCCTTGCTCCAAAGCTTTTTGAAGTCCTGCAGATTCCACATGACCCGTTCATGACAGGTGATATTTTAGGCTTTAGCAGGAACAAACGCTCATCACCTGCAGTGCTGCCCCCCCCCCCTAGGGAGCCCAACCATGACCCCACGTCAAGTGGCAGCTTGATAAGATGGGGAATTCACAAAGTAGCTGTCATTGTAGGCTGATTTTTCACTAAGAAAAAATGAAAAAGCCTCCTGTCTCTCAGCACCACGCGTCCCACGCAACGTTCCTCTCTATCTTTCGACCAGATGATTTCAGCCGTCGCTGTTCTCACCTCTGCTCATTGAAGGTGGGCAGCTTTTCTGTAAATTAGGTTTTAATGTTGTACTTGACAGTTGCAAAGAATATCGTCAGCACAAAACCAGGCATCTTTTGCTCAGAGGCGTTCTGACATTACGCTGAAGGGGGTTACACTCTGAAATCTCCCCGTCAGTTTTCTGTGACAGTTTACTCATGGTGAGCCTGCATCTCATTGAGCTCTGTGTATAAGGAGGCGGACACACAGCATCAGGTGACAGCACTTAAATCCAGGACTACTATTAATATCCAAAGATCAGTAAAAAAGCATCACTTTGACTAATAAATCTCACACTCTACTCCTACACCTGCTACTCTGAGACACAATATGCTCAAAATATGTGGGGGAAAAACATTTAGGGTAACATGTAGGTTGCCTTATTATTTCTAACAGGATGTGAGATGTGCAGTGCACCACCAACAGTTTGATCTGCCCTGTATGACAATCTGCTTGTAGAACATCCAGTCTGTTTGCTAATGCCCACAACCGTCGGACAAAAATGACAAACATTCCACTTGTCTTGGTCTCATTTTGTGTAATATTGTGTGTAAAATTTAAAAAAAAAAAGAATAATACTGAGTTTCCAGTGAGACTGACACAAATTTACTGTAAACTAACATGGCATGAGTCAGTTTTTTTGTGATTCAGATCTTTGAAAAGAGATGGTGTGGTGGCTTAAATTGCTGTTTCACAGATGTAATGTGGGGAATTCTGTATCCGCACTGCATGTGTAGAATTTGCATGTTCTGGGCACTGCACGTGTAGAATTTGCATGTTCTGGGCACTGCACGTGTAGAATTTGCATGTTCTCCCCATGTTGCACGACATTCTCTTTATTTAGCAAGCACCTTTTCCTAAAATGTCTTCCACACAGGTGCAGCTCCTTCTACACTGCACACCTTCCACAATACTGTGCTGTGATGTATATGCTGTGCATGTGAAGCTCTTCTGGAGTCCCACAGCCTCATAAATATAAAGGGACACTGAACCACTGTTAACACAAACAGGGTTTTACTGGATTTCAGTCAATGTGTATTTCTGTCTTTTGTGACTTGGAATAAGATTTACCCTCTTTTTAAATTACCAATTATGTATGAGTTTCTGTGTGTCTGTGTTTGAGAGGGAGAGGGAGAAAGAGAGAGAGATTAAGGATGACCTTACATTGCTAGCTAAATCCATAGCTAACCTATGTATATAATGTATATATATGATGCATTGGAAGGCTGTGCTGGTCCTAATTTTAGGTCTGAGGGCTATGATTAGGGGCTCTGTGCCTGCTGTAGCCTTTCATGGTCAGCAGAGGAGCTGAAGGTTGCCATTGTCTTTCAGAAGATACCCACAATGCAGCCATCAGCAAAGACCTTGCATGTCTAGCATCACAATTCCTGAATTGTGGCTCCAGTCTCAAAACTGGTACTGAAATCAAATGTCCAGGTGTCTAACCTACCATTACTGTCCTAACAAAAAGCACAGTTATAAATAAAAACATCATACGTAGTTTGGTTCTCTGCTGCCAAACATGCTGAACAGAGCTAGTAAACCATGTTTGCATTAACTGGATTTACCGTTTATTTCAATGTGGAAATTAAGGGGAAAATCAGTGGAAGAGTCACAACAAAAATACAGTAATAAATACGGGGATTTATTTTTCAAAGTCGGATATATGTCATCCGTATAAACCAAACGACACGTACTCGTCATCGGTGGGTGATTAATTACCTGTGTTGTAGTTGTGTGCGAACAACAAGAAATAATGACGCATAAAATGTGTTCATATTCAGCAACATCAAACAAAACAAAACACATCCCGCATGCTTTTCAAAGACTGTTCACCCGACATTAATGCAGGGTTAAAACGCAACACTTAGATGTTCAGTCGCAAAGATAAACTTCACATACGAACAGCGGGCCCGTGTGACAAAATTTACGACTGAAATATGTCGATATTTGCGAGGGACACTCTCCCGCGCCACCTAGCGGACGGCACTATATTGCATGTCTCATAACACTGTAGAGATATCCCGTGAATTTTTATAACACGTTTGAGGCGATATACTTTAAGATTTAGACGAGATCTTTATATAAAAATATGGGTTATTATTTAATAGGAATGAGAAAGTTTCTACCAAAAACAAACAATTTTTAACTAGAAAGTGTTTTACATCTCCCGAGGGAGGGACAAGAAACCAAAACAGTTGCGAGACTGAGTGTTCCTGAACAATTATAAAATTTTTATTGCCCTGAGGCAGAACATATCACTGTTTACAATCATTAAAAGGCTAGCTGGCATTATTATTTTTTCACGGGGTTTGTCTTGGATCGATTGGTATTGCACTAAATGTTCAGCAAAATAAAGGCTGCACGCTCGATATGAACAGTGTCCCCCCCTTACCTCTCTCCCATTCACTCCCACTTTGCATGGCGAAACCCAGGAGCCGAACCAACCACATTTCGTGCGCACCAGCGAGAGAGAGAGAGGTACACACATAAAGATTACAAGCCAAGATAGACGCTCCACCACCGCCATCGGCACAGCGCGGACCCCAGCGATCGGCAGTGCCTAAATGCTGCACAAGCTGAAGCTGTGGACTTTTTATCCCCTTGTAACTTTCCCTTTGCGGATTTCCACTGTTTTTGCCATTTGCGACGTGCGTCCTCGGGCGATGGTGGCGGGATCTCCGGGGTTGTGGGAGCAGCCTCACGGCTTGCGGCTCGGGTTGAAGTTTCAAGGCTGGATGTAGCTGATTGGAGTAACAGAGTTTTATCCGAGAACGGAGAGGGGGGAGGAGGGGATAATCCGAAGCGCCTCTGCCTATGTGTGACTCTCCAGCGGCCATGTTAACCAAGAAGCCCTGCGCTGCCGTCTATCCGACCGGTAAGGGAAAAAGCCAAGGTCCAGGCAGGCAAAAGACGTATTTAAAAAGCATTTCCCTAACTATGATGGCCTGATGTTTTCCAGCCTTTTTGGACACATTTCACTACACATAAGGGTCGGGTTTTTTCTTGACCTAAGCGTTTCTTAATGCTTTGTCTGCAATTCTGGTATGCATGCTGGTTTTATATTTTGGTGCCATATCAACGGCGATTTCCTTATTACATAGCTTTATGTGGGAATGGGGAAGGAGGCGGCGTGGTCATGGTCTTCGCGAGGAGCTGAGTGGTCTTTTTACGCCCATTTTTTGTTAACAGCCCTTTCATATGTGCTTAAATACGTGGGTATCTAGCGCCTCGTTTATATTTTGTATTCTTCCAGTTTTCTGCATTTAATACTCACCTTGAGCGATTTGTCAACTTTGTTATTTTGACTGGGGTGGTCTATTATTGTCCGACATTATCGGGGAGTGAAATTAACAGACAGACATTGCTGTATGAAATAATGCATTTACTTGTAATAAAGCCCGAGATGCCTTCGATCGATTACGAGATGATCTCAAGATGTTGAATAAAATAATATTCAGTGAATCAAATGTATGCAGTGAATTCGGTTTTCGATGATGGGGCAACGTTATGCATTTTTTGTACATTTTCGCAGGCAAAGGGGGTGAGATTGTCTGCCAGCTGCAGTCTTCCCCCGGAGTCGGCGCTGGGGGTCTCCGGACCGGAGCTGGGACCGACCCACCGTCAGCCGTCACGTTGCCCCCCATCAGGAACACGGGCCCCCTCACGGTACGGAGCACGCCCGCCGCTCTCACTCTGCCTTTTGCCTGCAACGATCAAATATTCTCCTTTTAGATCCCACACTCTGAAAAAGACGAATTATTTCAAGTTTATCCGCCCCGACGTGCTGCCAGCGCCGATACTGTAACCATCTCCACCAGGAAACAAAGGTTTCCAGTGATACAGCAGAACGCCGCTTCATCCAGACGGATTTCGGCTTTATACCAAAAAATCATAACCGTAGAACACACCATAAAACCTGATCAGTATGTGTAACATACATCAAAGCCGTCGGAACCAGTTTATGGTTGGAGTAGTGACAAATATCAGTGATCATTATATTAAAGCTTACTGTGTGTATAACATAACCGAGCTTGGATTCCACACAATAGAAATGGAAACATGTAGATTAAGACGAAGGAGCGCAATAAACAGGAATATGTGTATTTGCATTAATGCCACATTAATATGTGCTTCATCATATAAAACGACGGCATCAGTAGGACAGGAAATTATCACACCTCTTTCCTATGAGAAGTAAACATAGTATCTGTCAGTGAATAAATTGTTTTATGGGTGTGCATACACACCTGAAAATAGCCGTTCAGCTGTGAACAGAAGCTGTCCCGCCTCCTTTTATTATTTATTTATTTTTTTAAGCTTGGACGCCCTGCTACAGGGTGTGACAGTGAAGTTCTTACCTGTCGACATCTTTACTGGTGTTCATTTCAACAGTCATGGATATTCCAGTCGGAAGCCTCATTCAGGTTTTCAACCAGGTTCATTTGGGTTCAAACAAGACTGGCTGTACTGGTTTGTTAATTTGTTGGTTTGATAACTGTACCACTATATCTACTGGCTACCTAAAGGTGAGTAACGTGGGCTAGATCCCATCAGGCTGAGAAACGATCCCTTATGGAATGTAACTAAATAATAGTTAAGTTGAGCTTGTCAGAATTAGCAGATGTGCTTCTTAGAATTTTTCTTTACCATTCGTTAGATCTGCTTGGGGTGTAATTTTATGGGGATTTTCTGGCTTTGCCACTTCCTCTCCTGCCATGTGGTCTGCACTGCTTGGCAAATTGACACTTTTGTGAAATGGGGGGGTGAAATTGTGCATTTTCATTTTTCTTCACTTCTAAAGGTAACTGGGACAAGCAAATGAAGGTTCTTCTGGGTTGGGTCAGAGGAACATGCGTGTTGCAGCCCAGTATATTTTCGTAGACAGTTTAACTGATAATTGCTGGTTGAATCACAAACCTGGGAAATGAAAGCAGGTTGGTGTAATTTAACTCTGGAGCTTTTATCCTCAGTGCATGCAGACTGGCTGATAAGCGCTTCTCTTGAGTGTTTTTGGTCACGTCTTAATTTGCTGCGCGTTGTAATCTCCCTCCTCCTGTGCATTTTAGCATTGCACCCAAACTTGCAACGGGTGCGCGGGCAGGGTGTGAAGATTAGTCTTGAGTGTGCACACCGCTGAGTGCAGCTGTCATTCTATGTACCTCTGTTGTCATTGCCGAGGGATCAGTGAGGTTTGTGTGTTAGATACACCAGGGACGGTCTGTCTAGAAGCTTATTTGTTCACTGTGCTGGCCTGTTCCCAGTAGCCAAGCCTAGAATCCTTTACCATGAGAGAGGATTCACATTTGCAGAACCTGCCTTTTGTTACCTTGTCCTAGCAAAATCTTGGCAGTTTTCCTTGATCTGTCGCCAGTAATTAACCTCCAGATGGAGCTTGTTGGGAACTTGAAAACAATGAACAGCGAATTCTATGGGTGATTTATGACAATGGAAGTCGGATCGAGGGCTTGTGGTGTGTGTGTGTGCTATCAAAGCGGCGTCCAGCTGTGTGTCTGTCAGGGTGACCTTCAAAAACCCCAGCTGTCTGCATCATCTTTGACCTAATTAATGGCAAATCCGATGACAAAAACCTGCTTTTTCAGCATTAGTATATTTTTACCTTGCAGCCCGTGTTTGCGTATGTGTGTGTTGTATAGTTGGGCGTACTCTGCCGAAGGCGTATCCTGGATCTCTGCCGAATCGGGATCTCCATGTCCGCTTTGACCTCGTGGCGTGTTTTGCGAGCGCTGACCGAATGGTGTTTCACCTTGACGCTTCAGCCTCGTTGGCCGTGTGGCGTCCCAGAGCATATTGTGTTCGTGGTCCAGGCGGGACTGAATCTTGTCCCCAGTGGTAACCTTGAGCTGGGATTCCGTTTCATTTTCAGAGTGAATCGTTAAAACCAAGAGACAAACCTTTTAGCAGAGCTGTGAGCCAAAGTGACAGGATACCTCTTGGATCCACAGTGAGGTCTGGTTAGGCTTCTCTGGTGGTTTTTTTTTTTTTTGCTTTGTTTTCACCATGTCTGCTGACGTTCATGCAAGTCTGCAGATGTTTTTGTGTGCTTTTCTTGTAACTTTGTTAGTCAGGCTACATCATCTCATCTTCACACTGCTTTTCCTGGTCAGGGTCGTGGTGGCAGCATGTCGAGAATGTCGCAGTAGATGTTATTTGCCATGGTTGCAGATTTTAGCCCATTTGGCAGTGTTTCCTGTGGTCTGCCGTTGGACCTTCCTTACAAGATGCCCAAAGCACATCACTTGACTTATTGTGATCCAAAGGTCCCTCTAGATCTCTGAAGTCCTTACCCTGTCAAGGAGAGTGAATCTGGCACGCCTAGGGAGAAACCTCATTTTGGCCACTTGTATTGGCCAACTTGTTCTTTCAGTCACTAGCTGTGACCTCACTACTCACCGTCATAGGTGAGGATAGCTATGTAGACTGACTGGTAGCCATGAGCCTCCCACCGCCAACTTTAATACCCGCTTTATCCCCCACAGAACTGGCACTAAAGAACCGCTCTGCCTGTTATTTTCTCGTTTCCTCTTAACATCACTAGTAAACAATATTGTATGGTACTTCATCTCCTTCACTAAGGCCACACCCCCTCACCTAAAAGGAGCAATTCGCTCTTCTCCCAAGAGAATTCCATGACCTTGCGCTTAGAGGTTGCTTCACAAGCTGCATGCATGCTGGAGGTCCCCGTTGATGAGGAAGACCACATCACTTCTTTTCCTCCTCCCCCATTCCGGAGGCCCTTGCAGTCACCGCTACGCCTTGGTGCCCCATCCTTGAGCATTATGAACAGGAGAGGCAACTAGACACACCCTTGTCGGAGGCCAACGGCCGCTCTAAACAGCTTTGGTTTTTTTTTGTGCCAAGTTGCAGGCACTTTTATTTCATCCATACAAAGTACCAGAAAGCATGCAAATTGTGCCCAATATCCCATGTTCCTGTAACACGCTGAAACATGCAACCATGCGTCTTCTGGTAGTCCTCAAACCATGTGTAGTCTCTCTTGGCATATTCCCATACCCTCATACAGCTGTGCGAGGGAGAAGAGTTGGCCCACTGTTCCAAGGCTGGGCTGAAATCTGCATTGTTCCTCCTGAAACCTAGGTTCAGCTCTGGGGCAGAGACTTCTCCCTAGTACCCTGGCGCAGATCTTTGTAGGGAGGCTGAGAAGGGTGATGTCCCAATAGTTGGAACACACCCTCATTATTTAGTTATTAGGTCATTTTTGCATTTATAGCAATGAATGGAAGTATGTCTGATGGTTATTAAAGCCTTAATAGGAATTAATGGAGTGATTTAAGGGTGCAGACCTAACCTGGAGATTGCCAATTCCATCCCTGGAGGGTGCCCAGCTGTTCGGTCCCTGGCAGAGTACTTAACGTGAATAGCTTGCTTAAAACAACCTGCAGTATACAAGGACAGTTCTTTTTTTAATGGAACTGTCTGCTAGCTAGTTTGAAAAGCTAAATGAGTCAGTCAGGGTTACAATGGGACATCCAGAGTAGCCTCAGTTTTGCATTTGTTTTGGAAGCTCTCAAAAGAACGGACAGACTTCTGGGAGCTGCACCCTGCCCTCGTTATGTGCGGTGAAGCTTTGTGTAAGTAGGTGGCGATAGGGAGCGCGGAACAGCTATCTTAGTGGACGGACTCTCGGACAGTTTGAGCAACAGAGCCCTGGCTGGGAGCGCTTGACGCTCCTTCCTCAACATTACGCTCTGCTCTGGCAGAATCAGATGATTAACACTGCGGCAAGAGATTTATCTGTGGGATTAGCGGCACGAAAACGGTGAGATCGACTTGCCGGGTGGAACGCATGGGGTGGCAGTGACAGAGAGAGAGAAACCGGCCGGTCGCATTCCTGAAGAGCCACAGGTTCTGCTGGCTTTGCCTCAATGTCATTCCTAATGACATTAGCTGCAAGGAGAGGGTGTTCTCCGAAACTCGCATGACCAGGTTTGGCTAGCCGTGGTGTACAGCAGTATCTGCTCTAGTGTTCTGTGGTATTTTAAGTTCTCAGTGTGTGTATACAAAAGCACAGGGTAGGTGCTTAATATTATCTGCTAAATATTCATCCTTTTCAAACTTTTTTTGGATGCATCCAGCGTCCTATTAGTAGAAATTGTAGAAATTATCCTCAGTGACACTGAGATTATAGGTCAGTATTGGTCTGCTGAGCTCTGAAAAGCTTAGTGTTGTAGTTGTAATGATAATTATGCCTGGCAAGCTGTTGGAAAAAGGGCTCTTCAGCAAGGCCTGGAACAAGACTACACGGTAACAAGTAAAGATGTGCAGAAGAGAAATGAGGAATGGAGTTCAGCCTCGGAATTCAGATTAGCAAACAAGCTTAACCTAATCAAGTAGCTAATGATGTAATGGAGTGCTTTGTCTATTAAATTCTGTATCAGGCTTGCAGTTTCTTCCCGTTATGCTAATTTCAACAACCCAACAGGGGGACTAAACAGCCTCGGACAGAAGCCGCAGGATGTTGTGTGTGTGTGTGAGACGTTATCAAGTTATCAAGGAAACCGGCTTCTGAGAGGAAGTTGGAGATTCGTGGAAACAGGAAATGCACACTTCTTGATCTTTGTGTACATTTAAAAAATTCCTCATTTAGCAAAATCAGAAGGATTCGACCTTAGCCATCGTAGCAATGTCCTGTGTTATTAATTTCTCTCTTACTAACGCACAAAAGTAGCAACGTTGTTTAAAACTGTGAGCGTCATCTAACCCTCAGACATTCATTGTCATAAATCAGCCTTAGTATACGGCCTGAATTATGTACACAGCTCATTGTTACAAAACACTGGATACGAAAGTAAGACAAATGTACATGACATTCCAAGTAATCTCGAGACTCAGGCAAACACTCTACTTAAGGCCCGTTGAAAATAAGGGTATTGCATTCTGATATTAGGCCAGAAGGATCATGTAACATTTTAAAGCTGGCCTGCAAATTGTTTTAAATAAATTTATGCTATGTTTATGCAACATTGCTGGCTGACTTTGTTTTTGGGACACAAGGTTGGGGGGAGGGGGGACGGATGAGTTTATGAAAAAGACGACTAATGAAAGTGGAGTTTTTGTTTCTGAGGCTGACATTTTTCCATTTGGAATTTCACACAGGTAACAGTACCATGAAGAAAGAGCGTTTTTAAAATGTGTTTTATATTCTGTGCTAATGGATAGTTCACTTTCCCATATGCTGTACTAAATATTTAAACAGCACATGAACGGAGGGGAACAAAGGATGGTATTCTAGGCTAGTCGCTGATAATTAGCCGCACTAAAACGAAAATCTTGACTGATTTCTGATGTCGTGATAGTGAGTTTGCTATCCAGACAACACCCTGGGTTAATTTTCAGTATGTGAAAATATGATAGCTGTGCTTGTTCATTAAAAGCAAGTGTAGGCATTATATGTCATATAAATGTTTGATGTCATATAAACTTACTGCTATTTGTCATTTGTGTTGTGTTGTTTGGGATTAGCTGCATTTTACTGGGGGTGTATTTGTTTGTCCGACAGCCCATTTCCTGTAAGACTGCGCGAGTTGGTAAGGCAGGATGTACGGTTCTTGTTTCAGAGTTTGAATCCCACCCCATGATGCTGGGGAAAGTCTAGTAGAACCATACGTTCTGCATCCTGTTTATATTGGTTTACGTCCTGTCACTTGCCTATAGGTAGGTGACACCACATGAGTCATGATTTCTGGTCATGATGGATGTTGCATCACAACAACATAGTGCATGTAAACTGTGGGACAGGTGTGCATGAGATCTGCCTGCAAGCTTTACACGGTCCTGGCTGCTCAAAGTGCTTGTAATTACAGATGACCTGAGATGGTTTTAGCCTCTCTTAAGGTTGTAGCCGGAGGATCTCTGGGGTGGGGGACATGTCACCTTATGCCTTTTTAACGAAGCTTGTATAAAAATGATAAAATATTATCTCCATACTGTATGTTTTATTGCAATTTCAACCAACATTTCTAATTGCTGCAATTGTCGGTTTTTCTTTCAGATTGGGGGAAATAAGCACACAATGAATGACCACTTGCACATTGGGAACCACCAGCAGATACATGTCCAGCAACTGTTTGAGGAAAACAGCAACAAACGGACACTATTGACCTCACTGCCCAACGGCTTGGTGACAGTGGACCGGACGGGTCTCCCAGTGCCCGACAGGCAGCTGGAGGCCACCCAGTGTCGCCAGGGCAGTTCCACCTCCCTCAAGTCCTCTGATAGCAAGACTAAACCTGTCTCTCTAACACCCGAGCAGGCAATGAAGCAGTACATGTCCAAACTCACGGCCTTTGAGCACCAAGAAATATTCAACTACCCGGAGATTTACTTCACTGGTCCAAATGCCAAGAAGCGGCCCGGTGTGGTTGGGGGCTCCAATAATGGCGGCTATGATGATGACCAGGGCTCCTACATCCACGTGCCCCATGACCACATCGCTTACCGCTACGAGGTGCTCAAGGTCATCGGCAAGGGCAGCTTTGGTCAGGTGGTGAAGGCCTATGACCACAGGTCGCACCAGCATGTGGCTCTCAAGATGGTGCGCAACGAGAAGCGCTTCCATCGACAGGCGGCTGAGGAGATACGGATCCTAGAACATCTACGAAAGCAGGACAAGGATTCCACCATGAACGTCATCCACATGTTGGAGCACTTCACATTCCGCAACCACATCTGCATGACCTTTGAACTGCTCAGTATGAACCTCTACGAGCTCATCAAGAAGAATAAGTTTCAGGGCTTCAGCCTGCCGCTGGTGCGCAAGTTTGCACACTCCATTCTCCAGTGTCTGGACTCTTTGCACAAGAACCGGATCATCCACTGTGACCTCAAACCGGAAAACATCTTGCTCAAGCAGCAGGGTCGCAGTGGGATAAAAGTCATTGACTTTGGTTCCAGCTGCTACGAGCACCAGCGGGTCTACACTTACATCCAGTCCCGTTTCTACAGAGCACCGGAGGTCATCCTAGGGTCTCGCTATGGAATGCCCATTGATATGTGGAGCTTGGGTTGCATTTTGGCGGAGCTTCTGACAGGGTACCCTCTTTTGCCAGGGGAAGACGAAGGGGACCAGCTAGCCTGCATCATCGAACTTCTTGGAATGCCTTCACAAAAGCTGCTGGATGCATCCAAAAGAGCCAAAAATTTCGTCAGCTCGAAGGGCTACCCTCGGTACTGCACAGTCACTACCCTGCCGGATGGCTCTGTGGTGCTGAACGGAGGACGCTCACGTCGGGGCAAAGTTCGGGGTCCCCCTGGGAGCAAGGATTGGGTGACAGCCCTCAAGGGCTGTGATGACCCTCTCTTCTTGGACTTCCTCAAACAGTGTCTGGAGTGGGACCCCTCTCTGCGCATGACCCCCAGCCAGGCCCTGCGTCACCCCTGGCTCAGGAGACGCTTGCCGAAACCCCCCACAGTGGACAAACCCCCCATGAAACGAATCACAGAGGGCTCAGGTGCTATTACGTCAATTTCCAAATTACCTCCGACTTCCGGCTCAGTCAGCAAGCTGAGGACTAGTCTGGCACAAATGACTGATGCCAATGGGAATATACAACAAAGAACAATGCTGCCAAAACTAGTCAACTGAACGTCAGACACGTTCTGTACACTAATTTATTTTTTAAAAGGAGACATTTTTATTTCCAGAGGCTGTAAGGAAAGCGAAACCATCCTACTGCTGGACGTCACTATTATAAGTGCGATCACCGCGTTTTAGGGTTAGCGCTGTGTTTTAGTAATTATTATATTGCTGTTTTTATTGCAAATCTTTATAAATCTTGAAATGGTGAAAAGGAAACAAGGCTTTTGGGTTCTTATTAGAGGGCTTGCCAGGACAGGGTTGCCAACACTTGTGCAGTCAAGCCAAATAAATTATGAAGCCCAACTGTTGTGTAGTGCAGTCGTTAAGAGCAGTGACGTGGCTGGCCACGAGGTAGTAAGACTGCAGTTCCGAGTCCTAAGGCTCTGTGGGGCTTTTCTTGGTTCTCTCCTCTCGTTATTGTACGGCTCATCTTATAAAGGGGAATAAAAGTTACCTCATTTCTATTCAGGTAGCAGAAGGACAACCTTTTGCAAGGGGAGGGACGTTTTGAGCGATAAAACTAGAAAACGGAAGGACTTTGTTACTGGAAGGAAAATATCGAAGGAGGTAATGACAGAAAATGTTTCGTTTGAAAAGTTTACATGACTTGGTAACGTGCCTAAATTCTCTTGACATTCCTTACAAACAGGAACTGCTAAAAGTGGCGTGGTGCGTTTGTAGAAACACGGGGGAGAGCAGCGCTAATGCTAGGCACTGTTGCCGTAGCCTTTTCTCATGTCTCATTTGTAGCTTGACTACAAAAAGTTAAAAAATGTAATGTTTTTTTTAACAGAGCAGGGAAAACTACTCTGGTGCTTTACCTTTGTAATTAAGGTATTTTTTTTTCATTTTTATTTTTTTTTAATTCGAGTCTGAAACATGGTGGTTACGAATTCTGCTTTACCTTAGCTGTTAGCACGCTAATGCGCTAACGCTCCTGGTGGGTGGCCCCGAGCCTGACTCGGCTGACACACGAGTGTTCACTGTGAAAGTGAACGGAAGGGGCCCGCAGGTGCAAACCCAAGGCTTGTGACTCTGAAGCTTCCCACGCGGGCGGCCCCGCCCCGGAGTGCCCGTCCAGAGGGAGCCGGTGCTGTGTCCTCCGATAACGTGGGCAGTTTAGAGCGCTTCGTTTCTGTTCCCTCTGTCCAGGTTGTCCACTGTAGCAATGTTTACCGTCCCCTGCTGAGTTTCTGCTTTGGAAAATTAAGTAGGGCAGTCTTGAGTGGGCTCATAAATGTTTGGCAGGCTTTAAAACCCAAAATAGCTTGTTCCCTTTTCCCTTTTTGAGGCCAAAAGGTGGCGTAGTATTTCGATGTTTTGGATCCCCTTTGTTCAATTAATTTATTTTTTTTGTCCTTTTGCTTGACGTCTTTTTAATCTAATATCCTGTTTAAATGATTTCAGCTATGCACTGTTCATTAGTGAACACCTAGCCAGATGTCTGTCTGGCGTTTTACGAGCTTTTGTCTCGAAAGGAAGTGAGAGCTACCATTTTGGTTGCATTTTTGACACGTTTTTAAATAACTTTTGTTGACTTGTTTTTAGAGCTTCATATTTATTTCGTACGCATTTTTCACTGAGGACTTTTAGGAGGAGAAAGGAATACAAGAAAAGCTGTACTGGAAACGGTAGGGCGTTAATGTGCTGCCTCAGCTTTGTTACCATGGTAACTGCAGCGTGCACTAACAGTGTTCTCTTGGAATGATGTCACCTAATACCACACCCAGACTCCTCTGTTAAGTAGAAGGAAAGGAATCCCTTGTTGAGGAGTCTCTATGAGTCACAGAGGGCAGACCAGGGGTTGTCAGGGACTCCTGACAGGCAACCGTGGCAACCGCCCGTGCCTTGCGTCTCTAGTTGCTGATTAACTACCAACCCTCCTTTGTAGCAGAGCTCTGACTAGCATCTGATTGGCTGTTCCCCCAAGCTGTATCTGACCGACAACCAATGAGCAAAGAGGGTGCATATTCACAATAACTTCATTTTGTACTGGCAGTAGTGTGTAAACCGATGCCCTACGGTGTGTAACAATGTGCCTTTGGTTATCAATGCTGTTTTCTTTACAGTAGTTCCCTGTTTTTTAGTGGGGGAGGGGTATGATTTATAGTAGTTATTTAGTGACACTGTTCCTTATACAGATCTGAGTAACATCTGCAGTCTCTCATGATCCGTTACATTCTGAGAAGCAAAGTTGTGTATCGCTCCATATACAGAATGTTTTCATACCCTGTGTGGAAAAGAACTCATTTTATTAAAGTGTCTCAGCACAGAAAGTGATTTTTAAAAAATAGGATCATATTTGAGTCGACCTCTCTCACAGGGTGGACGCTAATTTCACTGTAATATCTTTTGTCTTAACGTGAAGAAACTCAGAATTAAACTTTAAATTTTTAACTTGACACTAGTTAAAAAAATAATCTATACAAACATTTTTACCTCAGACTGTTTATACGTCTATAAGCACCCAGGGCACGTGGGCATGTACCAAAGTGCATTCCCGTCTCGCTATCTGTGGCTACAGCATTGGTAGCGCACACGCTGGATGGCGTTACTTCTGAGAAAAGGCACTTCAAGCCATTCTGTCACTCTAGGGCCACGCATAGATAATGTCTGCTCCCGGGCAAGAGAAGCATTTCGCTCTGATGCGACAAGCCCACGTAGTGTGAATCGATCAGCGCCGCCCGCTTCGATGCACCTGAGGGTTGGCATGACCCATCGCAAGGCGCGCTGGGCAGCGGGCATGAAATCCGACGCCCGGCACGGCTGTAGCACAGACGCGGCGGTATACCAGCTGTGCCATTTCGAAGGTGTGCACCTTCTTTTGTTTGTGTCAAAATCCTAGGGCTGAATCTGCGTCGGCCGCTGCCCGTCAACACCTCGGGCTGCGGCTGGCGTCTGGCGTCTGTCTGTGTGTTTTTTTTTTTTTTTTTTTTTTGTTACAAGACTGAGAAACCAATCAGAAAACTTGAGTATTTTGCTGGAGTTATGTGTACTGTACATATGAGGTTACTCTAAATTCACCGTGGACGTGTATATATCGTGTTTTTTTTTTTTTTTGGGGTTTGTTTTTATTTTTGCTCGTTAAATGCTGCTGAAAACACTACAGAATTGCAGTAGTGGGTTTAATCTTGGCGGCCAGTTTTATGATACTGTATGTATTGTACAGCTGATGAAGTAAACTTTTTTTCTAGTGGTCATTTGTTAAATTTTATTGTTGTGGCCAGAAAATATTAATAAAAAAATTTATGTGCATATTAACAGATGGCTGGAGCATTGTTCCTTTCTTGTGACGATGTGGAACATGGTGTTTCATTACAATTGAATATGTTCTTTTTTAGAACCAATTTGTCGCATGTGGTATTTACCATCTAGTGTTATGTCCCATCATAGTTAATGGAGAACAAAATCTTATGGGGTGGGGGGTATTCATCCCCAGTAGAGGGAACTTTCCAGCTCTTCCCAACAGACATGTGGGGAGGGGGTGAAATAATAGGTGTCCATTTAGGAATAGGGGGGTCTGTGTAAGCTCTGGGTCTGCACTACACAAACCATGAAGGCGAAAAATAACGGGCCTTTTTTGGTGGATGCGTAATAAAAAAATGAGAGATTTTTGAAATTAAATTACCTGCTGGATCATTAACAATGTCCAAGTTACCATGGGAGGGGGGGCGAAGCATTCAAGCTGAAGCACTTGCATCTCAAGTACCCCGAAAGGTCAGGCGCATCACAGTAGCCGTCCACAAACCTGCTTGTCAGCTTGTGTTTCTAAAAAATGCCTCTGGACAAAGAGGACATGGCAGCCTTTAACAGCACAAAACCACAGGCGTACTGTGGCGCCTTGAGGGCCAGCGGCAGGACCAGCGGATGGTCACGTCCCTTTGCATCAGGTCAGCTGATGTGTCATGCTAGTGTCTCCCTCTACAGCTGGCCGGTGTTTCCAGCACCCCTAAAAACCAGGGCTATAGTCTGTGAGGAAATACCCACAATGCACTGTGAATTATACAGATGTTTCTCACAATGTCTGTTACCAACTGCTTGTAACTTATGACTCTAGCAATGTCTGCAAAGACTGAAGCAGACATTAAATAATTACAAAATAATTTTAAACAGCAGGCATCTACAGTCATGTTCACTTTATGCTGCATTTTGCTAATTGCAAATGTCAGCTGATAATGGTTGCTAGGATACTGACACAGAGCTTTTTGGAATGTAGTGTCTGAAACCATCAATTTGTTTCACTTTCCGATACAGGAAAGAGTGAGTGAGCGAGTGAACCAACCAGCCAACCATTTCTAATACACCCCAGGCCTGCTGTTAGACATTCTCTGATGAAAAGATGGTCAATGTCTAAACAACTATTTTAATACCCTTATTCTCATGTAAGAAAATACATCGCTAAAAAACACCATTTACAAATTAGTTGTGTTTGCAAAAAGTATCTGAATTAATCTTTAAACGTTAATAATCACATGGATAAGTGTGGAGTGAAAAATAATGCAGGGAATAAGTCAAACGAGGGCCAGGCGTGAGGTAAAGGTAATTTGTGTGCTGATTTAATTAATATCCCATTAACGGGTGTGGCTCTTGTTAACTCGTCACTGCACAAACTCTAGTTAGCGATCGAATTAGCAAAGCATGGCCTCACAGCATTCCTGAAAGTGATGCGCTGTAATAAAGAAATATTAATTTGTGGTTATTTATTATACATGCCTAAGAAGTGACCTTGTTTTCACTGTACAATAGAGCATAGCCCTGCTTCTAAGAAGATAGCCAGCTCTTCAGATGAATTGCTGAAAAACGGCGATCAGCTCGATGAAGTGTGGAGTGTTTTTTTTTTCTACTTTAAGTTCCTGCCCCAAAATCATTTGCGTGTTTTTTTCCTTACCTCTGCTCAGTCTTTTGCAGCATATTTACTGAGAATACCCTGGTAACTCGTACATCATAGACTCAGTCCAGGGATTGATGCATTTACAGCATCGATTAAAACGGCAGCTCACAAAAAGCAGGGATGGGTCATATGCTCTGAAAATGACTGCGGGAATCTGCAGCATTACATAGTGAGTATTTGTCAGTATATTTGCTAGTCACATAGTGAGTACTTGTCAGTGTATTTGGACGTTAATGTATAGTTTGTGAGGTACCTGAGTACTCCTGAGTACTCTTGCAGTCCTGCCTTCTGGCTGTATCTGAGGTACCGCAGCTATTAGCTGACCTTGGATTTCACATGACCGTTGCTCTCCTCAAAACATTGTGTTGAATCTTGCTTGCTGCTCCATATTGAATGAACCCTATTAAATGTTTAGCTAGTTAGAAAATGTGGTTATAATTTAAAAATGGAAACTGATTACATTAAGGTTTTCTTTAATAATGAATGTTATCCATGAATGTTTGCGGACTTCAGTGTTGACCTGCTATGATGAAACAGTACTTTAAGTAAATGCTAACTGTGACATTATAGTGGAACAAACCATTACAAATGAACTAACCATCAAATACGAAATTTCTACCATGGGCAGATGTCAAACACCGTCTGTTGCTGCCGGGATTTGCATGTTATGCAGATGTGGTGTTACATTCTGAGAATGAGTCCTTATCTGATGTCAACATCTGCTTTACGAAATCCCCTGTATATCTTTATGGGGAAACACCACGGGCTGGGGCGTGAGGGCGGGCAAAGGGGGGGTGATCAAATGGAGCGTCACAACAACCAGTATGGGATGGGGGCCAAGAGTCACTGTCTATTCCACACAGGGGTGACTCTATGATGTGAAGTGACATAAAAGGACCCAGTGGTATATTTTGATTCGGTGAATGATGGGGGCGTGGACACTCTGGGGGCCAATCAGCTTTTCCTGTAGCCACACCCCACTATCAACGCCTGATTGCACAAATAAAGGCATTTTTAAGCTTGGGCCAGGAATACAAGCTCACCTGCAGAATCTATATGTGCCTGAATTTAGTAATTTAGAGGTAGAAAAGAAGTTCGGAAACCTGGGGTAGGTGGCATTTCTGTCTCATAAACTACAAACCATAACAACACAAAACGTTTTGAACTGTAATGTTTCCTGCAGAGGTAAACCAGGCAGTGACTCATGGTTTGTGGCAATCTCCCTCACTTCTGACTTTATGTTTTGCTTTGTGTTATGATCCTGCAATTTCCTTCCCATGGCAAATCAAAAATACCCAAAGGGAGGATGGCTGGGCCAGGGGAGGGGCAATGCAGGGTGGCCCATATGCTGGTTGGCCTGGGGAGGGGCAATGCAGGGTGGCCCATACGCTGGTTGCCCTGGGGAGGGACAATGCAGGGTGGCCCATATGCTGGTTGGCCTGGAGAGGGGCAATGCAGGGTGGCCCATATGCTGGTTGGCCTGGAGAGGGGCAATGCAGGGTGGCCCATATGCTGGTTGGCCTGGGGAGGGGCAATGCAGGGTGGCCCATATGCTGGTTGGTTGCAAATCCTTTTGTTTTTCATAGCCCAATGTGTGGAAGTATTGCGTTTTAGATTAGATTAGATTAGATTCAACTTTATTGTCATTACACATGTATAAATACAGGGCAACGAAATTCGGTTTAGC
>JAODUD010000001.1:14542074-14552294 GCA_026784285.1 Stomatorhinus walkeri | reverse complement strand
CTAGGTTACCTTTGAACTGCTACAAAACTTCGTACACTTTCCGGATGCGCTAGGTTACCTTTGAACTGCTACAAAACTTCGTACACTTTCCGGATGCGCTAGGTTACCTTTGAACTGCTACAAAACTTCGTACACTTTCCGGATGCGCTAGGTTACCTTTGAACTGCTACAAAACTTCGTACACTTTCCGGATGCGCTAGGTTACCTTTGAACTGCTACAAAACTTCGTACACTTTCCGGATGCGCTAGGTTACCTTTGAACTGCTGGACTTTGACTTTTAATGACGGATGTCTTGCGTAACAACAAGTACAGAACAAACCATGTACATTTATCAATATGTTAAACATATTTATCATACACATATGATCATCTGAGCTAAGCGGAGCTTCTTGTTAAGCAGCGGGCCTCTCCCTCCACCAAGGTAAGGCGGGAGTCCCAATACCAAGAACACAAAAGTCATACTTGTGGTCTTGACAAGACCGGTCTTGCTAACTTGCCATCCAAGAACGAACTTGGGACACAATGAATCATGGGATTGATCTGATTCAGTGAGGATGGAATCGATGTATCCTTGACATTTGGGGTGGAGCAAGACCAACATTCGGGGATTTTTACCGTCCTCTGTATTTCTATACTTAGTATTGGAACTGGACTTTGGCAACAGAAGATGATGTGAAACAGGCACATGAGAAAACAAACAGGGTCAAGTACACATATTGAGATTTACCCACAGTGTCCAATGAAACAGCACCATGTCGGAACCTCCCAACACTTGCAGGATGATGGAGTGAAGCATGCCCAGCTCCATTGTGATAACAGGGCCTGTGTTTAAAGCGCTGCTGGGTGGTGGGGAGGAGGGTGTGGGGGGAGATGAGGCAGGACTAAGCCTCCTCTTTATGCATTGGGTCAGGGCACTGAGTGCCAATAAAGCTGAGTTATAACTGCAGCGGTTTGCTGGATAGTAAGACACAGTCTGTTACCATTACTAAACCTGTGTGTGGTGGAATCATTTATAGGTGTAATGTTATACCACTGTTAGCCCTCCGCATGCTCCTTTGCTGTCATTGGTTATGAGTTGTGCTGCATCAGCGTTTCCCAATCCGGTTCTTGGGAACCTCCAAACAGTCCATGTTATTTCTTCCTCCCAGCTACCAGTATGGAGCAAAAATGTGGACTGTCTGGGTGTCCCCGAGGACAGGACTGGGACATACTGCTCTACAGAATATTTAAACCTTTTAGGGTCTTCAATGGCACTCTCAGTTGCATTGGAGGTAGCAGAGCACGTACCACAGTTTTCGTCCAAAGTGTTAAGGGAGTCTGTTACAGGTGAGACCTCACGGTGGCGCAGTGTTTTCTGGGTGGGAAGTGAGTCAGTTATCCTCTCAGGCGTTCTCTACTCGTGGGGCGGAGCGCTTTGCTGCCTCTTGTATATGATGATATGAAACCCATAAGAATTTGTCCTGAGAGTCATTTCAAAGCACTCAAAGTTAATTAGAAGAGGTGCTACAGAGAACGACACCTTGCTTGCTGAACCCAGATCCCCGATCACTCCATCTCTCTTTCGGCATCATCATCGGGTTTCGCATGGATCCTGAAAGCCTGCCCCATGACCCACAGCGCCTCAGCGCTCCACCCTGCGAGAGCCTGCCATAACGCAGATGGCATGGTCCATGCGGTTAGCCTCTTCATCAGGGTGGCGGTCTGTCGCCATGACGATCATTGTTTTGAAACCAGATCGCCGTTTACCTGTGCCCAGGATAGACGCCCGCAGCTGCCGCATGCAGGGGGCGGCACTGTAAATATTGTGTTGTATTTTTATCCTCCTGGCAGCCTTCTGGTTTCAAGCAATCAAACTGTGCCGAGTTTGTCACACTGTACCTGGCTGATTTATTGCAAGGTTATATGCAACATGTTTTATGCAGTAGGACATAATGCTCCAGGTTAGGAAAAAGTCCACTCTAAACTGTACTTGTGACGCAGAAAAATAGCACAACTATGGAAAGAAATATTTAAGATGTGCCTCAATTAAAGGAATCAAATGATCATTTAGCTCAGCAGACTGAAATAGTAGGTGAACTTTCTCAAAAGACTACATGTTCTTTTTTATGACCCTAATGGGAGTTATGTCACCAAGACAAGGATGTTTGGACTGCAGAAACACTGGTGACAGCAAGACCTGCGATTGATTATTTTCATGGCAACAAAAAACCCTTGGAGAGAAAGTGTTTCTCCTCTTTATTCAGTATCGGTTAACATTATTGGATGAAAGGCAAACTAAATGACACTTGTTTGAAAGCTGAGCCACAACTGGATGAAAACCCAGCGTGGTTCGTATGTGACTTTTGACAATGGTATGAGGGGTCATGTCACATGACAGGAAAATGTGATGAGTGAGCCTGTCACGCCTGGCTGTCACACTGTTGTCAGGGTGGTTCGTACTCCGCCCTCAGCAAGTCCCCCACCCCTGTCTGGGGCATTTCTGCGGTATAGATATCCTCAGCTGCTGTCACTCAATGGTGTCATATGGAGCTGTAAGGAGGTGTGTGTGTGTGAGTGGGTACACCTTACCTTGTGGGGACCACAGGTCCCCACAACGTGATGAATACCGCTATGCTAACCCCTGGAGCACCTGGCGCTGAAAGTATTAGCGCTTCTTATTGGTCAGTATGAGGCCTGCTGGTTCAAATCCCAGCAATGCATTTTTGTGCTAAGCTGCTGTATTGTTTACTTGAATGTCTTTGATGAAATAAAGCAAGCAGGATTTTGAAAAGCACAAGCAACTTGATGCAATGTTCTCCAGAACTTCTACCAGGATGTGACTTTATTCTTCTAGATTTTAAAAAGGAGTAAAGATCTATGTGTCAGCAGATATCTAACTGGTAACTGTTTTTGGTCAAAGTGCAAGTTCAGCTATTAAAAGTATCATTTGGTGTGGAGGGAAATTGTGTGAAAGTCTGGTGATGGTGCCTGGGTGATGGTACCCTGACCAATGGCACACGTGTGAAAATTAGAAGAACTTGTTGCCTGCAGTACAAAGTTAAAATAGCGGCTTTACATAAATACATCGTGATAGTAAGCCATACTCCCAAGTTTTAGTCATGCACCTTTCTAAATTGAGAATGTGCAGAAACATCGCCCAACACTAATTGAAAATTACACCATGTAGAGCACAGTTATTTACTTATTCATTATTATCTTGTATGTCTAACTTGATCTGTATAAAGCCATTTTTAGAATCTCAGATTCACACTTTTATTTCACCGTATGCCTGTATACTTTAAATGACGCAGACAATCTTTTAAATTCTAAAATGATGGGAGTATCGTGAATGCTACATTTGTGTATGACATTCTCAGCAAGAATAATGTTCAATATTCTTATTCAATTGTTCAATGTTCTGATAATGATTCTGTCAGTTTTAGGAGAGACTAGCTGCTTGTTTTAAGATCGCTAGAGTATCAATAAAGTTTTACTGTACAATAACTCCAAGCTTTGGTTGCCAGGGGAAATGACTGTTCAACTCTCACTGAGATGGATATCATGCATGCTGTGGGGTTTGTTGATGTTGGGACACTAATGGTCAGTTGCTTAGTACTATTTTCTTTTCCACCAACATGTTTGTTTAATCAACTATACTATGACCCCACAAGTTGCAGACGTGCTAATTCTGAAAAACCCTCTCCAAAGGTCATCAGCCTCCCTCAGAAACTGTACTGGGGAGATGTAGAATAGTGCTGGCTGTTAATTAGCTGCTTTGGAAATAGCCTTTGCTCTGGGGGTGTGAAGATCTATATGGGGGGATGAACTTCATGACAAATTTGTACATGACATGTGCTATGGAACTGATGTCTGTCTGGTGCCTGTCAAGTTTAACCTTGTATAGGTCACTGGCGGTACTTGAATTTTGAATTTTATGCTTCCATAAATCTTTTCAGGCGGCACCAGGGTTAGGTACCGGTGCAGCTGCCACATGCTGGCACTGAGTGTCCAGCAATGATGGATGTGATTCATGGAGCTCCCAGTCAGCCGGGAAACGTGCCACTTCAGACCATGGTGACCAGTCAAACAATAGGCGAGTGCCAATCGGCACATGGACCGGGGACTGAGGGCTCAAAACAGCCATTTCATCAGCCACTGGATGTCCTCTTACAAAGTTTCGCTTCTCCAGACCTCTATTTATAGCGGAGTGCTCTGAATACCACGGTGGATGGATGGTCTCGTCAGTCAAGGCGGACGTGCTGGTTCATGTCCTCACTGCTTTAGTGATAGGATGCATCATGATGGCAGAGGCATGATAATCTTTTGTTCAGCAGATTTCAGTTAGTTAGTGCTGTTTAGAACATTCTGGTGTTCGTGTCTTTGAATAGATGCTTGTATCAAAAGGCAATCAGAGGGCTTTGTGATAACTGCAGCGCTACAGTCTCCAGTCTGGAGCAGCGATGAGTTGTTTGAATTGGCAGCCATTGTAATGTCACAATGCTGAATAGATAAGCAACACAGGATGTTGGAGCTGATATTAGAATGATAGTTAGTGGTGTCATACTGGGCCAGGTACATTGAACAGCTAATGTTTATGGAATTTAATGGAATCTAAATCCAGTTGTCGAGAGTGCTGTAGATCCCTCTTTCTGTCAGCATGAGAGTAAGACACCATACAAAGGTATAGTCAGGTGTTAACCAAAAGCATTGCATATCCATATAACTAAGATGCCCATGGTTTAAATGCAGGTGTCATCTGCAGACTCTGTCACTACATCCCGCTACTACTTATGAAATCAGGAAACTGGTATCTGAATAATCTGCTGTAGGGCTGCTGTGCTCATACACTGGCGACCAAGGCAACCTGATTCAGTCACACGTTGCACGTTTGCTCCCTACGCTTGCCACCGTGTTGACATTATGTTTGTGTAAAACACTCACCAGGTGTGTCTGTCATACTGACTTTGTACGTTGATAAAAATGCATGTTTTTTATATCTGCTCTTTGAAGGACTTTGTCTAATACATGTATGTAAATTCTTTTATCTCCCTCTGCACACACAGACTTCCAGAGTCAGATTACACTACACATTGTGTGCGCGCACGCGTGTCTACATTCCTTAGTGCATTTTATTTCCACCGTTGCTAGTGACGTACATTATGTTAGCCCTGCTATTCTCTGTGTATATTTGACGGATGTTTTGCACCTCATCCGATCCCCACTGCATTCTTTCTAAGCTGAGATCTTCAAGGCGTTTTAAAAACTTGGACCATCTACCTATGAGTTGGATGAATCTGGCAGAAATCAGAGAAGCCGATCCAGGTGGAGCAGAAGCAGGTGACGGGTTGGCCGCCGTCCTGCCCACCCGTTGGCGCTCTCTCTCGCATAACCACGACTCCGCTTGCCCCCTGACGTCACGCAGCTTGGCTGCAGGAAAGCCTGAGCTGTGTGTTTAGTTAAGGCCGTGCCCCGTTAATCCGATTAGCCTAATCAGGCACCGAGCAACATTTTCCATGCTGCATTCTGCTGGGTCACCTGCACAGTGTTACCTGCACCCTGCTCAGGGTGAACTGACCCCCATCGAATCAGAGCTGTGTCTCTCCAGGTCACATCACCAGACACATTTCGTTATAGTGGAGGCCTGAGCTGCTGTTTGGCTTGAGTATTACTGGCCATTTCCTGTTATTATACCACAAAGTCCACGGAGTGATGTAGGCGTGAGCATAAGGCTAATTTTGGTATTAAACGGACATGAACGTTTCAGTGCTTGTGTTTCAGCTGAGACGATTTGGTTTGCGGTAAACAATGAAAATTACATTTCCCTTAATATTCAGTCTATGACTCAGCTGGTTATTCAGATCCAGCATCGAATACACCAGGGTTCCCCAGTTTCAATCCAGGAGGGCCAGAATCTAACAGCGTTTGCAGATTTCCCTGCTCAAATACACCTACTAAACCTGGTAATTAGCTGATTTAATATGTATTTTGAACAGGGGAATCTGCTCAGAACACTTTATTTCCAGTGTGAACATACTGGAAATAGTTGTGGTGAATAGGCAGACGACTATAGTTAACAGGACACGGTGCAAACAGGAATGAAGACAACTGTTCAGCATAAACAAGATTACAATAGGATTAATAATAATAATAATAAGTAAATAAAGAAAGAAAGAAATTAATATAGAAATAAATTCGGAGAAACATACAGTACGAACAATTAATACAAGCACATGGACCGCTAGACCTCCAAAATCAGAATTGGGGATCACTGGAGCATGTTTTCTCCAAAAGCTACGTTTGCATTGAACGTTTTTTCTGTGTTTATGCAGGTCATGGGCTGCACACAATGGCTCAGTGGTTAGCTTTCTGTGTGTGTGTGGGTGAGTTTACATAGGTCTCATGTGGGGACATTTTTCAAGTCCCCATTTGAATAACCTCAATATAATACAAATCTGCGATTGCAATCAAACAAGTAAAAATGCAGAGAGTGTTGTATTTTGTTTAGTTATCTATGGGTAAGGTTAGGGTTGGGTAGGGGTTAAGGATGTCGTGATTGGGATTAGGGTTTTTCACACAGAAATGAATAGAAGGTCCCCATTTGGATAGGTACGATAATGTGTGTGTGTGTGTGGCGTTTTGAAGGTCCTCCCCCATGTAGATTTCCTCCCTCAGTCCAACGATATGCAGTTAGATTAATTAGCATCTCAAGAGTGTTAGTATGTGTTTATGTATGTACCTTGAAATGGTTTGGCATCCTTTCCAGGGTTGAACCCCAGCCTGCACTGGGTGGCACAGACTTGAGGTTCCCCAATGACCCTGTTCAAGATGAGCACTTAACAGATGGATGATTTTGTATAGCCGTGTAGATAACATGTCGGGGCTACTCTGTGAAAGTGGAATTTTGTGGAAGTAGAGTTTCTGTGTGTGTTTTCCATTTAGTTGCTGCTTAGATTAAGCTGTTTTGCAGCAGTATAAGACCACGCAGCAAGTCGGTAAATCTGTTCTCCTTTGCTGCCTCGTTTCGGTTAGTCAGACAGCCAGTGTAAGGAATGTGAGAGCCACAGTAGATGATGCTTCACAAAGCGGTTTGCCAAGTCTCCGTCTATTATAGGAGCTCATCGAGACTGACTCTAGGTAAGTGCTCTGAAAGATGGGCGGATGGGTTATATAGACATTCATTGGCTAGCTGCATGTTGCTACAAAGTTGGAGCTGGGCAGTTATTCATGCTAATTATGAAGCCACCTTGATCTTCACTGTTTTCCTCTGGCCACACCTCTGTGACTGGCATTACACATCTGCATGGGATCCCCTTACCAAGTCCATCGCAGCAGCTACGTTGGCTCATGTTTCTCGGTGTCTGCTGGGAACCCGCTCCAGGCCTGTGACTCACACCAAGCCCTTTCGGCGGCCTGTTGTGATGGTTGCATGAATTAAAAATGAGCTACTCTTGGGAGTAAGTACATGCTCATGGGCCACCATGCCGTGAAAGTCCCACGAACCCCCAAAGACCTGGCTTGTGAGCTCTCTCTTGAGACCAGATACTTTACAGCGTTTATATGATTAACAGTGGGAAATTTTGGTTATTCCTTCGTGTCTTTTTTCTTTTGTCCATCCTTTGGTTCTAAATTCTGAGAGCTGCCTCAGGTTGGGCTCGGTAGAACTACCCTGCTTCCAGTTTCAAACATTTGACATATTTATTCGTCCTACTGAGACACATGTTCAGATCTTGCCAAAGTCTTAACCCTCATTCAAGAAGAGTGTCATCTGCACAGACACTTTTGGATAGACAGCGCGGAAGGCTGCTGAGATGGGTAGATGCATGCCAGTTTCATACAATGAACTAACAAGGGCAATTAGGACATTTATGCAGTATACTTTGCGCTACTACAATACGATTTTTACCCAGTGTATGTGGTATTCCATTACCCCAATAAATAGCAAGATTAACAAGGTCGTAATTTCAAATCCGTTGGGAAGCACACCATAAAGGCACTGAGAGTGCCGTCCCAAATGACCTCATGCTACGCCAAGACCTTCACTAGCAAACCTTGATATGGCATTAGGTTACAATGTGGGGATTATTGCACAAAGGTCTCCGCTACCAGGATAGTAGGACCTGTGTATATTTAGTCATGCTTGGTCTAAAGCCAGAATGCAGCTTCGCTTCTAAGTGATAAAAAGACCCCCGGCCCTGTTCACTTTCCTGCCATATCCTCCAACGAATGGCAGCCACATAATTTAATTAAAGGGTTGTTTTTGTTTCTCAATTGAAACAAAGACCTTTTTTGTGTGTAAGCTGCGTCCAGTGACATAACTGTAATTCTGTTTTGCTCGTCGAGGTAGTCAGATGAGTCACTGATGACTGGGTGACCCTTTTTCTAAGGTGGAGGTCAGTGATATTTACTAAGACAAGGGACCTGTCTCCTCCTCCCCTCAACATGCTAATATTGTATTAGCAGCTAATGGAGAAGGAGATGAGTGATTAGATGGGCCAGCTCTTGTGTGTTAGCTTTGCTCGCTTTGTGAAGCCATCTCACCTTACTTTCCCTGGCTGGTCCACTGAGGTCAGGGTTGAGGCCTGAAATAGAATTAACCTCGCAGCTCGCCGAGTGCTAAGAGAGGGAGAGGTGGGTACCCCAGCCCTGCCCCCAGCGGCCTCACAGCTGGGCTCTGTTAACAGAAGGCCAGTAGTGCTGCTAAAGGGGTCCGTTCATGTGTCTAACCACCATGCTACACTTTGTTTCATGCTCTTCACATTAATGTCCGCTCTCAGCATGGACCATGAACTCACCACAAAGTCCTCCTGTCTGTCAATGATCACAAATGTGTCTTCTGTCATGCTACATGCAAGATTTATGGATAGCCATACATAGCCTGCTGGTAGTGGAATTCTGCTGGTACCAGTACTTCAATACTTCTTTACTGCTTAGAGGATACAGACAATATGTACTGAAAGAGGAGTCAGTACAACAATGTGCCTTGTTGGGGAAACTGAAGGGCTAGGTCTCCCAGGGTTATCCGTTTCTGTGCTTTGATCTTAAAGGGTGTGTTGATATCAATTTTCTTTTAGGCTCCTCCTTATTGTTTTATTCAGATTGGAATTATGGGTAATTTTGCAGTTGACATTTGCACCACCAAAAATGTCTGAAAGTCAGTTTCACCTTTATTCACTCGGATCATCTTTGGAGATATCCAGCTGCCAGACCACGGTCATCAAATGTATCTCCGACGTAGTGAGTTTTATTTCTCCGTTCAGCTCTGCACGGTACGGGGTCCAGCTTCCCAAAGATCAGGTATTCATTGGTGCTGCCGACCAGGTGCATTTTTGGGGACTGAGGTAGAACGTAGAAGGCCCTTCGGGTTGGTGCCGAGAGCCCCTGAGCTGTCCCCTTCAAGGCAGGGCTATTTTTGATTGCCCTGTTCTTGCAGCACTGCGACCTTTAAACATGGACAGCATGGTACTCAGTCATAACACTGGTGCAAATTTTCTTATTCGTTCTAGGACTCTTCTCAAAAAATTAAACTCTATCAATAAATATGTAAATATGTAACTATCTCATTTGAAAGTGTTTGTTTGACTCAAATGTGAATTGCAAGTTTGGTGTAATTGCTGTCACAGAATGTTGGTTAGATGTATGTTGTTCTTACACCCACCACCCGGCACCGACCTTTTTATTGCAGCTGACCGGGTTTTCATGTGTCGCATCTGATTCTGCTTTTTGTCACTAGTCATATGCTTTCAAATTCGTGCGTGAATTAGCATTCAAGCCAGCGTTTATTTTTACTGCTGTCAGCACCTTTGTGCGTCTGAGCCATTCACATTATTCACCTGTCGGTCGGTAGGAATTTTCCAAGGCACCTGATCTGGAAAGACCAAGGTGTACCCGCTCAGGAATAGAACCCATGGCAGAACCGATGGTACCACGTGCCGCAGCACTGCAAGGCATGCTAGTGTTGCGACTGTGCTGGGGAAGCAGCCAGGAGTGAGTTTAGACACCTATCAAACATCCTCTGCAGGAACAAAAACCACGCAGAGAGATGCTGTGGCTGCAATTCCCCCGGCATGTGTGTGATGCACAGAACCCCACACCAAAGCCATTTACTTTGTCCCAGGTAGAAGATTGTGGCAAGTCAGGAAAGCATGTAGAATTTAGTGATGTCAGGTTGTTGATACTTCTGTGCTTACTGAAGCATCCTTAGCAACACACAATAAATGAAATACCAAGAGTGATTTGGATT
>JAODUD010000001.1:14492202-14506976 GCA_026784285.1 Stomatorhinus walkeri | reverse complement strand
CTGCATCCTCTCCCTATGTGTGATGCGTCCCAGAATTGCCCCCCCCCCCTCCCCCCCGCCGCTCTCAAACTTTACTTTCCTTTTCATATAAACGTGCTACGTGGCCCAGCTGGGAGGAAAAGGGCCCCAGCATGAAGCTTCAAGCCTGGCTTTTCCCCAGCAGGGTTTTCTAAAGTTGCACTCATTGCCTTGCTTCTTCTACTCTCTCTCTCTCTCTCTCTCCCTCTCTCCGTCTCTCTGTGTCATGGGGGGTCTGGAGCCTACCCCGGAAGCTATGGGTGCAAGGCAGGGAGCAATCCAAGATGGAGTGCCAGCCCATGGCAGGGCACATGCACAACATGCAACAATGCAATATTTTGTATTGACACCTGTTAGCGACATCAAACTACTCATATGCATTTTTTGCTCATATTTATGGTCCTTCTTATTAACATCAGCATCCACTCCTCTCCTCATTGTCTCTGCTTGTTCTTCCGTCAGGTTTTGTGTTTCTCTTCTGCTTGGCTTCCGATGGCTCTGCTGCTTTGGAAAAAAAACCAAAGTATTACTCTTTTTGCCATTTTATTTGAATTATTTTGCTGTAACAACCTGGTATGTAACCTCTTTTTAGTGGCCAAAAATTGATTTATCTCTATGTGTGATGCAGTGTTCCCCCATTGAAATTACAGTTCACACAAGTGAAATATACTCATTTAGGTAGATGATTGTCAAAAAACCATGCAACATAAATTATTTTAAAAATCAATAATTTTATAAACTCAAATTTAAGCCTAATTATGTTGCATTTCAAGTGGAGGAGTGCAGACTGCTCTGAGCCGTAGGTCCTGGAGGTACACAAGCATTTTTTGGTCAATATGGTCTAATGACAGCTACAAGTCAGTGGACTATGGAAGATGTAGAATGATGTCCTGCTCAATTCTTCAAATGTTATTTATAAAGGCTGACAGATTGTATACATCTTCTTGTATTTATGGATGAATGATTCTTTTCCTGGTAGATTTGCTTGGTGTGTGTCCAGTGTGCATAGACGGAGAACAATATATGATTATTGTTAATGATTATTCCTATTACTTAATGGTTTGTCTCTTTATGCTTATTTTCCCTGTTTTCGAGTATTGTTGCTAGGCAACCACGCATTTCACTGCACAATGTACAGTGTTAAATACAACTTTGATCGAATAACATTTTAAATGGTTACCCTTCGTAACATACCGCTGCCATAAAACCACATCTGTCTCCGTAATCACAGGCTACTTAAACATTATAAATGGACCTTAGAGAACTGGAGCTTAAAGTTATGCAGAATGGTAAAAAGCAATCTGTAATTGGACTGATTTTTATTGTTGTGGAGAGATGTCTGTACAAGCAGCTGTGGGAAACCCATTGGCTTTTCTCATTGGTGAAGAACACAAATTTCCAAAATTTCCAAGTTCCGTCCAATTTTTGTTTGCCACTGACGTAAAGTCAGGCTTACTCAATACATCTTACAGTACTGGGAACCAAAACTCACTCAGTCTTCATGTAATCCAATGACAAACTGTCATTAAACTTCCAAAACTTAGGCACAAGAGAAATTTTCGCAAACATATCATGTGGGCTAAGGAAATTTGCTCTTGAGTTGGATTGTGGAGCATGGCAGATTGCATGCTCACCCTTGGAGTCTCCTGGTACTTCAGTGAGATGACTTTCTAATGCATGAGGGCACCGCCACCACCCTCCCCCCACCCAAAACACCTTTAGACCTCACCTGACCTCTCGCCTCCCTTCATGAGGTAGATCCACCATAAGACTCATATCAGTGGCTTTAACCATTGCAAAGTGATTTTATTTGTAATCTCTGGCCTGTGGGCAGCACTATGACCCCGCAACTCTGAATGGCCCTTGGTGTGTCACCTTGCCCCCCTGCTTGTCCTCTGTAATCCCTGGAATCAGCTCTAGCATGACATTGCAATGTGTAAAAAAATAGATGGCAAATACATATTATTTTTTCCTTTGTCCACTTGTTTTGGTATTTTATGTATATTACACTATAAAAATCTGCCTAAAACTTGTCTGTTATCACCCCCAAAAAATCTGCTTGAGGTGTAACAAAAGCATCCATTAGTAACAAGTTTAAGCAGATTAATGCTAACAATCGGTACGTTAACCCTCACTTTTTGGCATTTGGCAATTATTGAGTACCCTGGTCCATAGTAACACATGATTCAACCGGGTAGGCTGACCAGAGAAATAGTATTACCGTAAACAATAGGTAGCTCAGCATTAGAGTGAGTGACCATGAAACCAAATGTTTATCTTTCATCAGCACATTCTGTGTTGGTATGTCAGAGAAAGGGCTTTTAACCTGAAAATCAAAAACTGAATATCTACAGAGGCATTGCAAGGCTGGACCATGAACTCCAACAAGCCTCAACTGATTTTAGTTCAGATGTGTTAAAAACCATGCCCTTATTTTGAGAACCAAGCCTAAGCCCCTGATGTCTTGTGATCCTTGCAGCGCTCCTGTTTATCTGTATAAGTTTCTACTAAGCTCCTCTAAGATGCAAAGCAATTTAATGCTGGTGCTGCACTGCAAACGTTGCAAATGTTTTCTGATTAGCTTTCCACCCTGTGGTGTTATTTCCCCTCACCATGCTGATGGTCCCACCCTCTGCAGTTAGAGTGTGTGTAGGCAGACAACCGGTGGTCGTTGCAACTGATCCAGCATAATCCGGTCCAGATTTCTCTGTTTCCTTGCAGCTGTATGACTCATCAGTTGAGTTTGAGATGACACCTATTCATTTTGCATCTTTCTCGGAAAATTTAGCCCCAGTGTTGTGTGTGTGTGTGTGTGTGTGTGTGTATTTTATTACTGCAGAACCTTACTGTTAGTCATCGTCCACAATTTTTAAAATACAGATATATCAGCTACTGTATGTGATTTTTTTGTATGCTTTTTATTCAGTCATAAGACTGTAAATCTCAGTAATAACCAACAGATCTTGCAGAAAAGTGCAAAAATGGAGTGTCTTGCTATCCACCACTCAAAGCTTCCACAAATAAATAGATTAAATAAAATTAAATATATAATACAATAAATACAGCTACATTAAGGCACATGGGACTGTCAGCATTGGTCATCTAAAGTAGCTGCCTTTGTAGGGCTTGTCGCCTCTTACGCTGGTTCTCATTTGTTTTATGTACCAGCAGGGAGGCCTTCTGGTAAACTGCCATCAGCTCCATCAGTGCCTTCTTTTGCATCATTAAGTCACCTGTCTGGGGGGAAACAAGGAGCACAATGCCATTTAGGTGAAGCTGATTAGGGATGATTAGAATCTGATTCAGCCTCTGCAAATTTAGTTATAATTCCAAAGGAATCCCATGTGTAAAAGAATCTCAACATGCAGGCTGGGATGGGTGAGGCCACATAGACTGTGACTGAAAAATACCGCTGCACAGCCACTTTAAGCATGTACAGTACTTCCAGAGAGTAATTTCCTGGTGTTATGTTATTTACATGTTCAATGTTGTCTAATATGAAATGCATGTTGTATTTTATGTTAATATTATGTTAGGCAGATGGGTCACAGTCTTCCCTCTCTCCCTCCCCTTAAATTATTGATAATTGTATAGGTATTTTTTCACTTTATAACTTATTCACTGTCATGTGTGTCGTGTCATGAATGCTGCATCGTGTGTCCATGAGGAGTATTATTTTGTTATACTGTTTGTTGGGATGACGACAAAGCTTTGCTTGTCTTCACCAGAAAGGATGCTCCATCAATTTTAAAGAGCTGTCTAGCACAGGTAATGTCCCCACGTGGTGTGTGACCCTGGTCCAAACCTTGGAGATCAGGACCTGACTCACTGCATGGATGCCAAATAACAGCATACCTCAATGGCCCAGAGCTCTTGTAGTGTGGTCTTCATGTCCTTGTACTTCAGAAAGTTCTTGTCCAGGACTCCAATTGCACCTTCTATGTTTGCGATGCTGAGCTGCACACTCTCATTCTCAATATTGTTCTTCATTGTCCGGAGGATAGTGGAATATGTGTCAAGGATTTCATGCACAAGCAGCTTCTGTAGGCCTACCTGGTGGAGAAAAGGGGAGGCTTGGCAATCTATCACTGCTCATGTTGAGGCTTTCACCTGTGGATGGAACACTGCATGGTCTGACTTACTTGATACTTGGAGTCAAGATTCTCCAAATGTTTGACAAAAACTGGCTTTCCGAAAACCCGTTTGTCTATTTTCTGCAATGTAAGAAAAGCAGTCACCAAGCAGTATTTTATAAAAGTTGGGATAAATGATTATGAAATTGGGACATATGTCCATCTGAATAGAATTCTTTGCTGAGTAACTCACTCTGTCATGAGTTTGTATACAACAAAGTATTAATTCCAACAGAGAGTAGCTCCTACCTCACATCTTTTAACTTTTAATTTAACCTTTGAGTAGTTTTCACCCTTTGTTATTAATAATTTGCCCCAATGATAGTCATAATGAAAACCAACTGACAATAGCTGCATCTCTTTTCACTCATTGCTGTCTCATTTCAGAATTCTTGGAGCATTACATCAGGAACTTTGTTGGGTGCTACTATACAAATCGTGTTTGTCAAACAGCAGTAGAAGTAGTAAAACATCCTGCTGACTTCCAAGTTATTCCAGCATTACTTAAAAGTGTGAAAAGCACCATTTCATGTTTCTTGGTATTATTCAGCCATCAGAAAGCTGGTTTGTACTTACAATATGCTCTTTAACCTTCTTTATATCTTCTCTCAAGTTTTCTGGTATGTAGGTAGTAGCACATATCAGTCCAAAAGATGCCACATATACTCCAAGGAGGAAAGTGAAACATTGTAGTGAATCCATTTGTCCAATGTGATGAGATTATGTGTGTACAAGTTCTGTTTTCACAACACTAAGTTTAAGCAACTGCTTTCAACTCAGATCTGGCGTGGATTGATGTGTCGTTAGACTCATGTATTTATAGAGTGTGAAGTCAAAGAAATGCCCCATTGATGGTGATGGTGTGAGATTGTGGTTTCTCAGCTGAAGATATTTCCTATCATTCTGGGGAAGTGTTTTTTTTTCTCTTTTTGAAATACATGGTGGTCTTCGTTCATTTGTGGCTGATTGGCTGGCTTATCGTATTCTGTTGACGACGTAACGAAACCAGTATCCATTTCCTAATAAGTTTCCTAGAACTGAACAGCTGGAAATGTCGCCGACTGCTTAAGATGAACAGTGACATTTTATCATAAGTGCTAAATAAAGACCATTATGTCATTGTCTGAAAGTTGCATCCTACATCGTAGATATCCTCGATAATGGGAGACTTCACTTTTCACACTGCAAATCTTCGTAACACTTTAAAAGTTAATGATATGTTTAGATTTAAATTTCATATTTGTTCAGTGTAATGGGTGAAGTTGGACCTTTGCAATGGGTAATCAGAAATCAGAGGTTACTCATAGCCACTTGAGTGGAAAAAATAATTCAGCTGTGATTTAGTGTTTGTTAAAACACTTGGCCATTTTGCCATTTTCTGTCCTTTCTCTACCTCTGAGACATTCATTCTGGTTCAGTATGTCTATTATACTCTAAATACTTGCAGACGTGAGCTGCACAGCTATGAATGACACATTAAAACTTAAAAATCTGATTCACATTCAGTGTTATGATAAAATTAGGTATTTGGCAATTGTTACATGGCTAGCAATTTCTTCCCACATTAATAGGTGGTTTGCACAAGTGCATCTAGCTGGAATTAATTAAAGGAGTAAAATGGGATGTCATTTTATTATACGGTATACTGACTTACGACCAAATCTACTTTCGACCAGTCAGTTGAAACTGATCACAGTCATAAGTCGATGATAACCTGTACATAGTGGGAAATGCATTTTTTCCGACAGGATTTCGTAATGGCTGTTGAACCACGCAGGGCCTCAGTGGTGATATTCATTGGAACTTGCGGTCTGCCCTCTTCCCTACTGTCTCGCGGCTGATGCCCAAGATGGTAACACCTCAGAGGTGCCACCCCCAGTGCCCATATAGTCTCACGACAGACATCAAGAGAATAATCACTGTTGCAGCTTGGTTCTGTTGGTGAAAACCTACTGAGGGAAGCAAGCTTTCAGAGAGAATTTCACATTTCGAATACAGTTCTCTGTGGCAAACGCGGCCAATCTATATCTCATATGTCTCTATCAGCCCTGCTTTTTTTGATACTTGCCTCGTAGTTTTTGGTTGTGTGAGACTATGGTGTCGGGCACGTCCACGTCAGGATACCCAATGGGACTCATTGTGTCCATTTCAGAAATAATATTTTTGAAAAGAGGGGCTTTTAAATTTTGGGCTTCTTGTGTTTAGGATTTTCATTTCTGTGCAGACTGCCGAATGGAATGGTGCACAGAACATGAAATACACACGTAGTATTTATCACCATTTATCACATGTACCATTGCAGGCCAGCATGATGTCCAATGTTAATGCTGATATGGAATATCATGCACACGCAACTGTCGCATCACAAGGACCATGATCAGCTAAGTTGAGACCATTATTTAGGTAATAAATGTTAATAAATCTGTGTAAAGTTTCCCTCCACTGCTTTTGCCTGAGATCTGCATGCGTTCACTAAACCAGTTATCATTCTTGTCCTTGTTTTCTGACTCACTCATAGGTGGTACGGAACGTTTGTAAGAGATTTAACAAAAATGATTTACAAGGAGAAAAGTGAACTGGTCACCAGAAGACATTTGTCTTCCGTTATATGGCATAAAGACAATATTGAGCTAAAGCAAGTGATTAGTCAGCACTGTTTTGTGTTAGCACAGCTCTCAGTAACACCACTAACTCGCTTGTCACCTCAACTCTTTACTTAATATTGCGGCTGGATACGATTATTCGACGTAATCGGTGATGTTGATTATAAAAATGTGTCGACGTGGAATTTTAGTGTCGACTTAGTGTGTAAAACTACGTACATGTTTTGTGACTGCAATGCACTAAGTGATAAGCTAAACATAAGGGAAAGTACTTTATCCCCTCGTGAGCACGTTAACGCTGTCCTAAGAATCCTGCCGGCTTCTGGAGGATGGGCTCCCCCTTTTAGTCTGGTCCCTCCCAAGGTTTCTTCCTTCTCAGGAGTTTTTCCTTGCCACTGTCGCCTATGGCTTACTCACTGGGGGCTTTGGGTGGGAATGCTGTAAAGCACTTTGAGATGACGTAATGTGATAATGCGCTATAATAAATTTGTTGTTGTTGTAGTAAAACAGTCTGCTAACAACTGAAAATTACTGTCCACCTGATGATCTCTTCGCCACTTGAGACCTACAATAGTTTATTTGTTGGACCTGCAACATGATTAACGTTTACAATACAAAGTTGTTCCGCTAATAAGCTGTCTAGTTGTTTCACTGCTGGCACCGTTAAAATTATATCAATTATAGACTGAATTCCAATATAATTTTGTCTAATATCGCTGGTGCCAGCAGTATCGCACTATTATGTAAGGCTAATATATGATTAGCATACACTGGCCAATCGTGTAGCACTTCTTTCATAAATATTAATGAGACTTCTCCTACCACCCTGCAAAAAGGAAATTTGCTGCCCGCGCACGCGGCGACACGGCTTAAGCTTAAATATAAACTACCTGTGCTAGTGTTTGTTAAGAGCATGTTTCTCTAGTTATGAAATCATTTCATGTTTTAGCATCTATTTCATCATTAAAGTCAAACTGGTGTACTGGAATAATTACGTAAAAACTATTGCAGTGATTATTAGCTTAATATTGATCCTATTGAATCCTATTGAATCTCTTGAGATTTGCCTTTTTTGTTAATAATGCTCTAATGTTTAAGAAATGTTTTAAATTGAAATGTTAATGAGAATTTCATATTTGTGCATGTGTGGTGCAGAGGGTGAATTGTATTAAATGACTAACCTAAAAATAATTGCTTATCAATAAATTTATCATCAGATCAATTGGAAAATTAGTTGTTAGATTAGTTGAATAATCGAAAAAAATAATTACTAGATTAATCACTTAAACAATAATCGTTTGAGACAACACTACTTAATATACCAAATTTCTATTTGGCTATAGTTTATTTTAGCTGAATTTTCAACTCCTTCTTTGCTTTATGAATCTCTTAAAAATCTGCTTATGCATATCACAAAAATCACTTCCACTGATTCTGCCGCCCCTGGCTGACGCATTCCTGTTCCCAGCTGGCCAGTTCGCCACGCAGCCACTGTAGCTGACTCAAACAGCCGCTCATGCTCCTGAGGGTCTCGCTCCCACTACTCATCCAGCTTGCAGCTCTCCTGAGCCAGCCAGGCCTCCCAGCTGCAGCACGCCTCCTCACGGCGAAGCAGAGCAACCTCTGCCTGCTGCGTTGGTCGGTCACGCTCACTGCCGCGGTCATGCTCCTGTCAGCTAGCGAGAGGAGAAACCTCGCTGACTAGTGAGCAGTTGGAGTCCGCAGTAACGGCCACTTTCTTTGGTCGCCAGCATTGTCTCCAACAGGGGACCGGTGAGCTGGTAGGGGCAGCTTCAGGACACACGGGTCCAGAGGGCTTCAAAAGATCAGAGTGGTGCCTCCCTAATCACTCCGCTTTCAGCTCATGTGCTGGTGGATCTAGTATGGTCTTCCCGTGCCCGGTGACCCCTCTTCCTGTAGCATCAACAAAAAAGCTTCCTATCCCAAAGCCTGTGATCCCCTGTCGGCATTGTGCCAAAGCACCATTGCTGCTTCTCTAGACCAGGTGTCCCACTGCAGCCCGCACGTCTGCCCGGCTGGAGCAGACATGCAGAAGGATGTTGTGGAGAGCCCGTTCCAGCAGCACCAGTGGGACCTCTTCTGGCATCCCACCTCAAACACCAGTGTGGCTCTTGGCAAACCCAGGCATCATAACGGCAGAAGCGAGACGAGGCAGGTAATCACACTTGCATAAACCAGGGACACGAGCACGAGTATTTACAGTGACAAATACACACAGGCTCGTATTCCTGGCGGGAAAAGCAAACGGCTTCCACAATGCAGAGCCATCTCGCCGGCACTACAATATACTAACTTGCTTTGAAGGTTTTAGAGTGACATCTTTTTAAATCATAATTAACCCGCCAATCCGTCGGTTTCCACAGAGGCTAAAAACCCATGATCAGCCCCACCCCCCCCCAGGTGGCAAGTCTTGGCACCAGCTGTTTAAAAGATTATCTGCATATTGTTTTCACATTCTTTCTTTATTTCCTGGGGGGGTGGGGGTTCAAAATTATTGCTATCACATTTGATTTAAACATCGCACAGCCCTAACTGGTATCAGTATTGGTGAGTATCACAAAGCGAGTATTGATACTCATACTCAATCTGAACTACAGGGTATTGTTGCATCCTTAACTTTAACTTAACAGCATATCATAATGAAAACTATATGAATTTTCATAAGTTTTATGTTCTTTTGTTTTGCTCTGCAAACGTTTTTTGAATGATTTTTTTGCAATTCCAAAATAAAAACTATTCAACATTTTCCATCATCTTTTATTCAAATTTATTAAATTTATCATTCACATCAAAACTTTTCTTGCCTGACCCACACTCTATTAAAGTTACATGGAATCTGGTGTATTGATGACAGTAATGAACACATGGTACAGTATATTTTGTAAATATGTTAAATAAAATAAATATGGGTATAAATAAGCATGTATACAGTACATTAAAAACATAACAATTGTGCAGTCAAATTCAGTTTGGTCTCATATTTTTTCTTTTCCATGCTGCTCAGTTGGTAGGTTGTACGCAGTCTTCTAGGTCTGGATCCCCAGCTCTGACGCTTTCTGGAACACTGTTATGAGCTCTCGAATCGCCTTGCTCTGAACAACAGAGTCGCTAGTCTGAGGCAAAGGAAGAGAAGCCAAGTTATGAGTTATACAGAACATTCCATTCAATTAATTTTTTTTTTTGTATAGCACATTTTCACAACATAACATTGTTTCAAATCGCTTCATGCTATCCCTGCCCAGAGCACTAAGTGAGCAAGCCAGAGGCAACAGTGGCAAGGAAAAACTCTCTAGAAGGAAGAAACCTCCTTAGATGCTTTGTTCAGGGCTTGTAAAGCTACTTGCTTTTTGATAATTCCCTATGCGCCCTATAAGTGCATGCTCACAAACCTGACCTGATGTAATATTTGTTTCGCAGAATTATTTGATGTGTCAAGGTGAACCCAAGCTCAGAGTGGATCTGTATTATTTTTTTGGTCTGTGTTCAGTCTTCGTGGATAAAACTAACCAAAATGCTTGAATACCATAGACCAGGGGTCTCCATCTCCGGTCCTGGAGAGCTATCGTCCAGTAGGTTTTTTTATCATACCCGGCTGTTGATGAGTCACACCTGTTCTCAGGTAAATACCAGGAACAGGTGTGGCTCATCAGAAGCCAAGTGGGACTGAAAACCTACTGGATAGTAGCTCTCCAGGACCGGAGCTGGAGACCCCTGCCATAGACTAACTCTGGCTTTATGGAGTCCACGGTGTATTTTTGCACCCTGACATGTAGGTAGCATGCTCATATTACTTGGACGGCCCATAGATCCTGGAGCTGTGTCTTCAGCAGATGTTCCCTTTGCTGGACGACTTGATTCCTCAGCTTCTTCACCCTGTCCATGATGTGTATGATGCTGCTCCTGATGTCACTGTCCTCAGTGCGTCTCTTCATGTTGGACAGGATGCTGATGTACAAATCCAGAATTTCTTGTATCAGTAACTTCTGTTCGGTCTCCTGGCAAGGGAAAGCAAAGTTAATCTGGTTTTATTGAGGTATTTAAGCCTGATCCAGAATCAGCGAGAGCAAGAATATTCAATGAGCAATCACCTCAGCCTCGCCATCCTTCTTGATTAAGTGCTTGAGAAAAATGGAGTTTCCAAATAAGTCATCGGTAACATTCTGTAAAAAAGATACATTAATTAGACAATTCATTTGACTTGGTTGACCTTAGTTTTTATGAGTTTTAACGCATGCATTTAAATGCTAATAAACTGGTCTACTTGTCTTATTATCACGCACATTTTCAGAGAAATGGCTAAGTTGTCTCTGATAAATACGAAAATCCATGTTTTTTTTTTTTTCTCTTTCTGCTTTCCCATATGACAGCACCCTTACTAAGTACAAGTTTTCTTCAATTAAACTGACCAATATCATTAGGACACAGAACATAATAGATGCAAAATTATATCAAAGGAGGAACAGGTGTAGTTATATGTGACATCACACATTTACGTAATGTTATTAATGTGCATGTTCCATACTAATACTTACAAAGTGCTTGCTCAGCCTTTCAATGTCCGCTGACATTCTTTCTGAAATGAAGTCCTTGCTGTTTGCTACCTGAAAAAATGTCAAAAGCATTCCTAATGATACAGCGAGGCTCCACTTGTGATTCATTGACTCAAAGCTTTGGTGGTCACTTGACGCAAAGACGGTGGGGCGACCAATGTAGTACAGAGCAGAACTGCACACACCACTGCACTTCTGCAATAGCTACTCTGGTTTTTATAGCTTTTAGAGAGATGCCCTGAACTGATGCACAGTGGAGCCTGAGGTTATAGGGGATGCGCTTTGGCTTCTGTGGCTTTTTTTGGAGGTTGTTTCCTTTAAATCATAAACCCCTGTCATGCTACACATGGGTTCCTCGCACAAGATGCTGCCGATGGATTCCTTGGAAAGTCATCATGTGTGTTTCAGTGGCCACATTTTCATGGGGTGTTTTTCGAAAATAATACTTGTTGGGTGTCAGCAGAAGACGATGGACTGTCTGTCCTTGGCTCTCTATTAACACGAGGCACTGTTCTGACATAACTGAAATGCACAAACACAATGGTTGATGCTCTCAATAACATCTTTGGGGCTGCAGTTTACAAAGCAGTCTTTTTATTTATAATTGCCACCTGTCTTGAGAAAGTGTTGGGGTGGTGTGTTAGCAAGCAGCGAAAGCAGTAGTGGATGTTTTATGAAACGCGTAACTAGTTTATTTTGAGTGCTCTATAGCAATAATGCTATTTTGTTTTCTTTATGTGGTGTTAAATAGCTACTTTAGAGTACTTTGTAAAAAGTGTGTCACGTAAAGACCCCCTTCCTGTGTCAACCCATGCAAAGTTGCTTGCGGCTATGCACCGTCTGTGCCTTGTGTTTTGAATGTGAGCTGCCACTGTACACCCTGAAGAGCAATTTAATGTAAATAAAAGTAACTTCTACATTTATGCATCATTCCTTTTCTTGCAAGGATCCTGGTCGAGCATTCAAATGTTTTCACTTATGGAAAAATGGCGATGCGGTGTAACTCCTTGTAATTGCGGAAATGCCAACAAATCTACGACTCATGAAGTAGTGGTTGCTTAACTGGTGTTCGATAGTTACCATGTGACAGCAAAGTATATCATATGGCTAAATAAGCTATAAAGACAGATGAAAATCATTTCTCGTACAGCACTTTGGGTAAAACTGGGGATTAGCTACGGATTTGTTGGGGTCTGCGGCTCATAGTGAAATACATGCCAGTCACTAGGACACTCTTACCTCCTGAAACTGCAGTGGCTAAGGTGTCGCATTCCTTAGCTAAGTGTCAACAAGTCAATTACATTTGTATATAGTGTCCTGCACATCAACCGCAAAGCATTTTGAAATTTAGTATTTTGCTAAATTCGTGAGCAAGTTCATTGAAGCTATATTAAGGACAGCACCCCTCACAGACATAGCATTAGTGGTTGTGCTTTAAAGGGTTAAGCCAAATATAATGCAACAGAATAAGCAAAACCTTCTTTTTGGTTATGGGAGAAATCTGCAAGGCCCATTGGCTGCAAAACCCCTGACCTTCTCGGTATGCTCATTAAGGAGGAAGCTCTTTGAGTGTCATGTGATCACCACAGACTTGCTGGTCTTCTGTCAGGGCTGCCAAAGATTTGTAGCAGGCTCTACAGCGCTGACACTACATCTATACCGCATGGGTTGGGGACTCGGTCTTGAACTTCCACTTTACGTTAATTTCACATTTTCCCTTATAAAGATGAAAGAGGCAGAGATACTAGGAGGAGAATTAAAAATAGATCTGAGGATGAGTATGGATATTTAGGTGACAGCATGCACAGCAGCACTAGCCAAAGCTAGCTGGACTGAAGTAGATTCAAACAGGTGGTCTAAAACCCAGACCTGTATGCTGAGACCTATTATTCTGTGTTGTACTGCCAATATTTATTCCACGAATTATATTAAGAGCCCAATTGAGCAGTCTGTGAGTCCATTACAGCTTGTACACGCTAATCGGCTCACAGCGGTAAGAATGACCTAGACCAGGAATCGGCAACCTGTGGCTCTTCTCAGAACGTTAGCCGCATTCACATTTTCGTATCTTAACATAATCATGATAATACTTTCGTAAAGATTAATTATTTATTTATAGGTTAATATTTTTCATTTAGATATTTCTTTAGCTATATGTCAATGAGGCAGTGCATCGTGCGCTTCTATGTTTTAACGGCATTATTTACATCTTTCTTAAAGTCATTCTCTGCGACAAGAGTATGTCTCCGGTCATCTGAGATTGGATGTACGCTTCAACATTTATTGGGATTCCTAACTTTCATATACTCTTTGTAGTAAATCATCACCACGCCTTCCCAGGTCTTCATAAAAATTATTATATTTTCTCCGATTTCCATATTATAGCCAGCTAAGTAGTGACTACATTTGCACTGCTCGGTCAGTACAATTACAGTAGTAAAGTGGAGAGTGAAGGGCAGACGACTGCAGAGTCGAACGAAAAGGGTTGAGAGTGAAGACTATCGCTTCGGAACTGAACAATGCTGTAATATTAATCACCTTTGCGCCATTACGCGTCCGAGTGATTTAAAACTGAGATGCCCCCCAAAATTGGTTTTCTTTATTTTTTGTAAGTACGTGAACTTTTATTTTTGTGTTAAATGCATATATGCTCATATCACATTTAAAAATTTGATCTAAAACCCCCTTCTCCACCCATTGCGGCTCATTGTAAATCCTGGTTCAGGTATTTAAGAAAAAAGGGCTCTTTGTTTTAAAAAGATTGCCGACCCCTGAACTAGACTTTTCAATGTCTACAATATATGCAATGAGTGAGGAAAGGAATTTAAAAGCCATCCTTAACAAATAAGGAATTCAGGAGAGAGCTGGGTGTTACCAAATGTTATCTGATTCTCCATATATAGTGCTAGAACACAGGCCATAGTGATGTCATCTATAGCTGCAGAAAGCAGAATCTCTGATAAAGTGCCAACCAGAGTTGTGCTGTGATGTGACACATGGCTGCCTAATGCTTTGACAGATATTAGGATAGAAATGCCATCTAAAATTGTCATGAGCTAAAAAGTGCATTTTTAAACAGTTCTTTCCTGTTCACGTAATGTGATTCCTAGATGGCTGATGCAGTCATTTTTATAGACCGGGGGTGTTAAAAGACCCATGAAACGTATTGTAAGTCGACTTCCTTTTCAAGGAAATCACTCACCACATGATTTTGACACCGGAGGCTGGGACAGATTATTCTGTCTGTGGGCATGCTTACTAAACTGTATTTTATACACATAATGTTTATCCATGAAGATATACCTGACAAACTGGTATTTCTCTGGTGCATTATGAAATATAAAGTGCATTTTGTAAAAGTAACATTTATGTAACCAATGGGGAGCCACTCGAACCACCAGCACTGTGTAGCACCAACCTGGATCATGTGACAGTAGCCATTCTGAGCC
>JAODUD010000001.1:14467844-14478070 GCA_026784285.1 Stomatorhinus walkeri | reverse complement strand
TTCCCTTATGGGGACCGGTTTCCTGGTCCCCATAAGGGAAAACTCTATTTTATAAAAATCAGTGACTGCTATGAAACTCCGGTTTCCCCCCACAGTCCAAAGACATGCTGAGGCTAATTGGAGTTGCTAAATTGCCCATAGGTGTAGGTGTAGGTTCAATGTAAGGATTATAGCATAAGATGCAAGATGGCCTTGAGACATAATCCCAGCTTTGGTTCTGTACTTCAATAAGAAAGCCACTCACTGTGGTTTTTGTTTCCCGTGGTAGCATCACACAAAGTAGGAATGTGCAAATGGAAATAACCACTCAATAAAAAATCTAGTTTCATATTGACCAAAGCAAGACTCTGATAATAACCAAAGAGATTCTTTTCTGCAGACTTGCGTTTTCTCTTATATGAAAGGAAAGCATGAATGTAGGCTACAAAATACTTATTTGCTTGCACTGCATGGAAAGGATTGAAAGCCTATGATGAGAAACTCAGGGGAAGTGACCTTGAGCATGGCAGTTAGGAATGACTCAGCGCTCCAGAAACAAGCGTTAGCCATTTGCCCTACTGTAGGGTTTCTGTAAGGTCATGTGGCTTGATTTCGCCCTGTGATGTGAGAGTCTCTGCACCAGCATCATTGCAGAACCTGCTGAAGCTTCTCGATCACGGATAGCGGGGGGGGTGATTTTGTCATGGACACTGTGTTATATTAACTCCTGTGATCATTAACCGATTAATGATTGTATTTCTTTATTTAGGAACATTGAAATTATCTCTTTTACAAGGATTTCAAGGTTAAGAATGTATTCCAGTTGTGTTTAGCACAACTAAAAAACAACTAAGCTCAATAACTCAGTCTATCCCAAATGAGACTAATTTAAGCCACATCTTTAAGTAAATCTGTGAGATGGGGTATGGAAATACAATGATTCCCCTACAATCTGGAAAAACCAGGTGAAATGTTTTGGGTTGTGAAGTGAAGCGAAAAGACATGAGAAATGCAAGACATGAAGATCAAATGCGAGATCACTGCGAAATCACTGCAAGATCACTGCGAGATATCACATAATTTGGTGTCCTCAAAGCCTATGTATATTTTATGCATTTATAAGTCATTGAACTTTTTGTGTCATCTGCTCATCTTCATGTGTCATCTGCGACTTTCACAAAACTCCTGAAAAATCCACGTTTAATTTATTGCATCAACCCTGTGATGGACAAAGTTGTGATGCAGAAAAGCTGGCTGTGTACCAGAACTGCTTGGTTTTCACATATCCTATCTTGTTTTTTCCCGTCTTGCTTTTCTTTAAGATATACACACATATGCAGTTGAGAGCAAAGCTTGGGGTGAGAGCAGGAGTTGCACTCATATGTCCTTGGAGCATTTTTTGAGGAGGGGGCTGTGAGGCCCTTGCTCAAGGGGCCAGTGGGCATGTGATTATTCTGCAGAATATGGCATTCAAACCAGTGACCTTCTGATCACATGTATGGTAACCTATCCCATGGGGCCACACATCACCTCTAGGTTAGATGCCCTACAGCTTCTTTGAAGGCCATAGTGCATTTGCTCTTTCCAACACCGGACAGGATTTTGTGAGAAGGACGTATTATGCTTCACATGGTGCGCGACAAAGCGACAAGGTGCACATCTCCATCGCATCGCATGTTTTCCTGCACAAGCATTGCCGATGTGAAGTTATATAAACACAAAATTAAATGTTGCCCATTGGCATTTATTTATTTGGCAGAAGCGTTGGCCCAAAGCAATGCACAAATAAAGCAGATAATACAGAGCAGGCATAGAGCTGTGGAAGAGCTAATATTTGTCATTCATAAGACGTCATAGGTAAGATAACCAGACTGTCCTGATTCTCTGTAAGTGTATGACCTGAACTTGTTTTTGTTTCCCCGATCAGATATCTATCTGTCTGCTTCCTCATGGGTTTTTCCAGTATAGGATCAAATATAGTTACACTTTTTGCTTCACAGAAGGATTTTTATGAGTTGTAGAGGTAAGACAGATATTTTTTTTAGAGATTTTGTGAGCTTGCGCCTCTGCCACAGAATATAGCCCCTTTTCCATACATCACAAATTAATTCTGTCTTGTAATACTATGATTTAAACATGAATCAGAATTCCCTTCCTAATGCTGGTCCATAGCAGTTATATTAGCTTGATGGGTACAGCCTGGTGATCCTTTAAGTATTTAATAATGTGGCTGAATAAATATTTTGTCATTTTCTTCCACAATTAATTAATAATATATTGTTGCACTCCTACCACACTCTGTACATATAACATTTTAGGTGCAATTTTACATTTTACCATTTACAGATTTTGAATAATCGGAATTATTGTGTTCTTAAAAAATATCTAATTTATTGTTGGAGAGGGCTGAGGTCATTCAAGTCTTTCTATTATGTGCAAAGAACCTTCTTGTAAATGTTTTGCAGTTTCCTAAAACACCATGCCGTGCACACATAGTTTTGGAATTACCAATGACAACTTTTAAAAATTTCATCACAGTGAACTATCCTCAGCTCACAATCATTATGCTATGCCTCTCGCTACCAGGAAATACTCGCCTCACTTGTCAAGGATCATATATCACAATACAGCCATACTTCCTGCATGGGTTTTTCAAGATGGTGTAAATTCCATGTTTGTTCTCGTCTCAAGATGGACCAGTCCCATCTTCCAAAAAATCCCTCCTCTGCTGAAAGAGTCTTAAAAGAGGGGATCTGCCCTACTGTTACAAGAAGAAAATTCCCAGATTTAAGGATTATGTGCACTTGATACATAGGTCAATTTTTGCTCATAAAATAGTAGTATTTACATGCCTGTAGGTGATGTAATTGTAGTTCTAAAATAACATTCTCTCTTTTTAAACAGATTTTCAACATGGAATATTTGTAATAGTTAACAATTGTTGATGCACCCTTCATAAGTTTCCAGTTGACTGACGTGTAATACCCCTGGCATCGCACACAAAGTGGTTATGGTACGGAATGGTAATCCTTTTCTTTTACTAATGTCATGAGTCTTGGGAAGTAAATAGTTAATACGCTGAAGATGATCAAAATATTTCAAGATAATCATAGTTTATTACACACATTAAAACTAGTTACATGGAATAGAGAAAAGCAAGAGTGTGATTTTAAGTGTTACACAAAGTGGTAGCACTAAATCGCCATGAGATGGAGTTGTAGGCCTATGTATTGTACGAACTGATCAATCTTTCTGAGTAATTTTCCTTTCATTTCTTATTGTGAGTGGGATCTTTTTGATCAGCCCAGTGTTTAGAGGAGGCTGTGGGCAGCAATGAAAGGAGTTTGCAAGAAAATGTTACCTGTGAAGATGTGACAGACAAGTAGGCATCAGTGCTGAGGGTTTGACAGACTTGTAGGCCCGTTCCAGCACATTAATGAATGTCGGAGTTTAGGTGCATATTGCATGGGTGTATGTTTGATTTCAATATTGGTGAGGATCCAAATCGGCCCCAAATCCCCTGGTACTCCCACAGTATGGGTAGGGATTTGTCTCTACTGTCCATTCCCAAATCTAAAGTCAGCTACAGTACCCTGAAGTTAAGCTGGCTTTAATGCTGAGATATTACTGAAGGGCCGATTATCTGTATCAGGTGTGTTAAATTAAGGCTGCACCTTAACTCCGCAGGGTAGATCATCTCCAGGGGCAGGACTGGGCACGCCTGGTCTAGACCAACACTGGGCTGTAGCACTCTGTCATTTATATTGTGTGTGATCAATGATTAGGGATGCTGTTTAAGGGGTATTAGCAAGACTAGATCCTCGCTATGCAGTTTCTGGCAAAAACTAGATTTTCAGTCTCAGTGCCACCAAGTTTTTTTTCTTTCTTTCTTCAGAGCCATCCAGGCACGACTACTCGATTATTGGGGAGTCTCTGATGAAGGGGCTACGTGGCTTTCACTGGGTCACAATCCAGTGCCCCTGCGCAGAAGGTTGCTGGTTGGAATCCCAGGACACACAATGTGATATCACTGTCTGGCCCCTGAGCAAGGCCCTCAACCCAAACTGCTCTAGCGACTAGCTGATTCCTCTCACTGAATTGTATGCTGCTTTAAGGAATAGAGGTAAACGTCAACTTTCACCCAGGATTATGTGATGGAACCTGTAGGCTGATTAAAAGCATAATTGTCCTCAACGGCAAGTCCGGTTTGGGGGTGTTAAACCATTGTGACTTTAAGTGTTCTACAATTAGAAAAAAAAAGATTAGGTAAACTGATTCTGTTATCAAGAGTTACATTACATAAACTTTGATTTTTTTTCTTTTGCTTAAATTTTTTTTTTAATGAATGGGGAAAAACTAAAGTCTCCTTTTGTAGTTTTCATAGGACGTGAAAATAATCAATAAAAACTCCGCTGATACGGTGAAGCTCCGATATAAATATCTGGGGGCTTCAGTTAGATTATACTTCAGTCTCCTGTTAACTTTATTGTGAAAGTGCGTTGCACGCTGGTAGAATATGACTAACACCAGTCCAAGGCAGTGCGGGGGAATTAAGACGCAGCGTCTGTGCCCCCCACTCATTTCCAAAGGTGCGTACAGATGCAGCGCCCCCCTGAATGACGCGCACTTCCTGGAACCTACTGGAGATGATGCAGCCGTTCTAATGCAGAAGTGGAAAACACCTAATTTGATCGATTTTTCTTTTTATACTGCACAAATGCACAAACGCCTTTTGAGGTTTGTTATAGGATCTTACTTTTGTATACTAATCTTGCATATCAAAGTAATTAAATGCCCATAAGTAGACTGTAGTGTTACACAACTGCTAAATATATTACGGTTTACTGCATAAAATAACACCGGCTTTCTATTTCTCACAGATGTAACCACTTCAGAACAGAAAACCTGCCTACTCGCTGGCACGCAGCAGTTAAGGGCCGCACACTGTGACTGTCATAACATCGTGTGAAGCAAAACGACGACCGCATTTGTCAGAAGAAATGTCATCAAAAATGCTTTTTAAACTATAAAACACTTAGAACTGATAGGCTACAGACTGCATTCCTTTCGATATGTATTAATAATACAAATTTTAAAGTATTATAAAAAAGAAACATTTTTGAAGCTACGCATGATTTTAAAACGCTGTGCGACTGTAGGTTGGGTGGCAATTCAGCTTTATTAAGGAAATTATCCTATTGAGCTGTCGAAACTGAATACAAATACAGTACAGGCATGCACATACCTCATAGGTTTGAACTTTTATATTAGAAAAAGTTTTAAAAATATACTTTAAATATATAATTACCACAATTGTGGTTACAAACTGTGTACCTTATACAATAAAGGTAACATACCTTTTTTATATTTCCATAATGCATCTCGCCTAGGCTAAAACATGCGTCAACAATAAATCAATAAATTAATTTAACATAAAAAGCCATAAATATGTAATCAATTATTGCAACCAACTGAGCTGAACGTAACAAAAGCATCCTGGGTAACTGATCAATACGTGATACAGCGCATGTCTTCTCAGCAGAACTTGACTAGGAAGTCGAAAAGAATATCAATTTCCCCCATTGCTTTCATCTGCGCCCTCTTCCCCATCTGAAAAAAAGTGAATTAATTAGATATGTTTTTGTTTCAAATTAGTGACGAGCATCGTTCTGAATTGCCGTTATGTTGGAATAATGACCAATTCGAGGAATTAGCCTACCTTGTGGAAACTCTCCTTGAACTTCTTGCTGTGCCCATGGTCATTCACATGCTTAATAGACTGAAATTGGGACGAAAGGAAATAAGCAACGTGAGTTTTCACAATCAGTATATCTTCAAAACCACTGAAAGTATATTATCTTGGTCTGTGGCAATCTAATGCTTGTTGTATCAAGGTTGCCGTTTGCAGCTGCAGATGCGAACCGAAATCGTGTCTAGCGCTGGAAGCTTCTCTTTCATTTGAAGGGAATTATTCATCTGAGCGCGTCGCGCATTGGGCACGAATGCAGGCATCGGCAGCACTTACACAGCCTTTTGCTGTCAGATCCCTGCTGATCCTGTCCAAGTCGGTTTTCACGGTGGCCAAGTCTGGGAATTTCTCCTCTGTGTTGAGCACATTACCAAGGTAGAAGTCGAGGATGTTGGCATGTAGGCAGCAAACGAACAAATCCTGGTAAAGATACATAAAAGTTAAATGGGAATAAAAATGCACCTATTTACGGTAACATGACATTTTAAAATACTTAAGTACATACCGTTTCATTTCGGTAATGCTTTTCGGACTGAATCAGCCGTGTTTCATGGTCATCATCCATCTCTTGCGCCTGTTGAAATAGTACTAAAACTCATTATGCTTGTTGTAAAATTCATGATTCGTAGCCGATTTGCAGAATCTAAATTAATGATTGCGCTTAAAATGCCACAAAGCTGCAATGAGCGTCAGTTTACTTACGGTTCTCGCGATCTCCGATATGCGCTGGAAGGTGCTGTGGTTATCCAGAGGGGGGCTGCGATGCTCGCTTTTCAGTTTGCCACGCAGATGACTTGGAGCAGAATCGCTCCTGCCGGCCAAGAGCATCATTGCAAGAACCACTATATACTTCATCATTCAGATGTTCGGGCAACAAAATGATTGAATTTCTTACAAGGTAGCTTAAAACCTTTTCGGTGTTAAAATGCAATCGGTGATTATAGTCAGTAAGAACTGTACTGCCGCCTTGAATTTTTCCTTATAACCTTCACCTGTCCGTGAACTATTTATACTCTCCAAACCTGGCCCAGATCTCAACGTCACACATCCTTTTGAAGTCATCTCACTTTAGTTGCTCTGAAGTGCTTCTTGGTAAAGTTAAAGTGGTTTGGAGTTAGGTTTCGATAATTTAAATATATAATAGATTGAATAGTATACCGTGAAAACTTTTTCATGTCAAAAATTACGGTCGAAACAAGGAGTGTTTATCAAAATATCTTATCCTGCAGAATAATGACAGATTATGTAGCATTAACTGTCTCCTTGGCTTGTTTGCATTTGAAATTAAATCTGAAATGCTAATTTAATGATATGGATTGTAAAGTAGTAATTTATATGGAATATTTGTGAAGGTATAATAACTGTTATGTTAAACTTCGCAATTAAATTATTTTTACTAGGGGTATTATGTATTTGTACTTGGGGAAATCCACAAACGGGAAGTTCCACATACCTCTGGAATTGTTGTTTTAAGGATGAAACACAGGCTACTGAAAATTTAAAGTTTCATGATGACGGCATCAGCTGTTCACACATCGTTAATGCACATCCGTTTTATTTATTTTCTCCTATCAAATCAGACATTCCTATGCATAAGTTTTAGATACACTATAATTAATACTGAAAACACACAGAACACTCGTTATTTATTCTGTCAAGTAATTACATCGGTAATGTCTAGCACGATTAGGTATTCGTATGCTGTTTGCGAATCGTTAAAAAAAATAAATTTAAAAAACGCACTTCAATACACACTAGGGCATCAGTTACCTCTCACCCGTGTAAAGAATTTTACTGAAAGTAAAAACGCATTTACAGTTTCACAAAGTCTTAAATATTAAAACGTATCATTTCAGTCACATCACAAAAAAAATCGAGTTAAAATCCCATTTATGAGCAAACGATGATCCAAAATGTCGACGGTGGTCAAGTTATCACTGCCATGAGTAAGCCACGCCACGCCGGCCTCCTGCCAAACTAGGTCTTCCCCCAGAACTCTTCTCTCCTCTTCTGGGCTCTGGCAAGGACCTGTGAAGCGAGCGTGCAGGACTCCGCGGACCTGGAGGAGATTTGGGACATCCGGTCGTCTGCGTTTTAAAGGGGAATGGGAGGGATGGTCAGACTTATTCAATCTGAACTAACTTTCACGTACTATAACACTTAAAAGGTCACTGTTACTTTGTTGCCACGCTGTAAACGTACAAGTAAAATGAGACAAGACTAAAAACAAACCCTTTGATTACCATCTGTACTTCTACATGTGATTTTTACAGAGATTATCTGGTTTCGCTACAACTGAAATTCCTCTCCGAGTTAAAACTGGAATACAAGTTGAAGGATATTTATCTTTTGTGTCCAACAGAGAGTGGTTATTACTGTTTTTCACCTAAAATTATAGACGTTGAGTTTGCATGCTTCCCACATTACATCTTCTCATAATTCGAAGGTAGACTGAGACTGAATCTCTGGCAGCATGACGGTGCAGTGGTTAGAACTTTCACCTTTCACCTCTGGGACTTGGGTTCTGCATGTTCTCCCCATGTCATCATAGGGTTTCCTCCAGAAACATGCTGAGATTAACTGGAATTACCAGACTGTGCATGCTGAGTGCTCTGTGAGGAGTTGCCACTCCATCCTAAATTAACTGCCTTATGCCCATAGGCTCTGGACCCCCCACACAGAGGATGGATGGATGGGTGTTGAGAAGGAACTCAATGTTACTGAATATACTTTGTTACCGAAATTCCCTGGTGTCGAAGGTGTCATTCAGAAAGTTTCCTATGTTGTCTGGCGCACTGCAGCACTGCTGAAGTGATGCTTGGAGATACCGCTGCCTGTTTGCTGATGGCGCGGCTCTGAGAACAGAGAAGCTTCCATACCGGATATATGCAGCATATTGCACTGGCTCTGCTTTCACATGACTATGATGTAAATGATATTTCATTCATTCCTTATTTACTTTTGATGCTGCCTACTTACACGTAAACTGTTTTATTGCACTTTCAATTGAGCTTTATTCAGGGGCAAATCAATCTTTTAGGGGGAGGGCATTCAATATCCCCTTGAAAAAAAATAATCAGCATGTCTTACTATTCAGTAGAACAATGGTAGCTTGATGGGACAGTTTTACACTATATGTACAAAAGTATTAATGTGCACCTCTTAATGACTGAATTAATGTGACCCATTCATTACCACAGGTGTGTAATATCAAGCACCTAACCATGCAGTCAGGGTTATAAACATCTGTGAGAGAATTGATCATCCTGAAGAGAATGGTACTATTGTAGGATGCCACCTTTGCAATATGTTATGCTAGACAGTGGTATTATACTATTATACGTGGTATTATTGCAAAGTGGAAGCATTTAGGAACAACAGAAATCAGCCACAAACTGGCAGACTACGTAAAGTAGCAGAGCGAGGTCGCCGAGTGCCGAGGCGCATAGTGTGTAAAAGTCGCCAAAGCTCTGTTTGACTCAATAACTGCAGAGTTCCAAACTGGCTCTACATTAATCTCAGCACAAAACCGTATGCCAGGAGTCCTATAGACTAGGCTTCCAAGTAAAATACCAAGCGTCAGATGGACTGATGTTTGCCAGTAGAACATTAACTGTCTGACTGCATTGTACCAACTGTAAAGTTTGGTGGAGGGAAATAATAGTATGGGATTATTTTCTGGGGTTGGGCTAGACCTCTTACTTCTACTGAAGGAAACACTTAATGATTTAGCATACTAAGACATTTTGGACAATTCTATGCTTCTAACTTTGTGGGAACAGTGTGAGGAAGGCCCTTCTCTGTTCCTTCATGACTGTGTCCCAGTGCACAAAGCAAAGTCCATAAAGATATGGGAGAGTTTAGTGTGGAAGAACTTGACTGGCCTTCAGAGACCTGACCTCAACTGATGAACTAGAAAGGAGATTTTGAGCCAGGCCACCACTTCCAATATCAGTGCCTGATTTCACAAATACTCTTCTGGATGAATAGGCAAAAATTCCCCCAGACACACTCCTTAAACCTACAAACTTGTGGGAAGCCTCCCCAGAAGAGTGGCAGCTGTTATTGCAGGAAAAGGAAGACCAACTTCATATCGATGCCTGTGGGTTTAGTATGGGATGTCATAAAAGTTGCTGTGGGTGAAATGGCCAGGTGTTCCAATACTTTTGTCCATACAGTGTATAACAGGAAAATGTAATTGGCCCAAAAACACGAAGTTTAACATGTTTATTGTGACAATTCTATTTTAGGCTAACATATCTTCCATGGATAACATTTGCTGGAATTACTAAGCAACACTGAGACATCATAACTGACTATCTCCATTGCCTAATGCAGCGTGGTTTCATACTTCAGAACACTAGTTTCCGGATTTCAACGGACTTTGAAATACAGTGATCCCTCGCTACTTCGCAGTTCATTTATCGCGGATTCACGACTTCACGGATTTTTAAATATACAGTAGTAGTAGTATTTCCTAGTCTAAGAACAACACAAG
>JAODUD010000001.1:14440301-14450512 GCA_026784285.1 Stomatorhinus walkeri | reverse complement strand
ACAAAAAAACTGGCAGTAACCTAATAATATTTACCGCGATACTGTGTAAATATTATTCAGTCACTGGGCATTTTATTAGGTACACCTTGCTACTGCCGGGTTGGGTCCCCTTTTGCCTTCAGAACTGTCTTAATTCTTTGTGGCATAGATTCAAGAAACGGCTTGAAACATTCCTCAGAGACTGTGGAGGCCATATGACTGCAGTGAACTCATCGTCATGTTCAAGAAACCAGTCTGAGATGAAATAAGCTTGAGAGCTGCCACATTATCCTGCTGGAAGTAACCATTAGAAGCTGGATACACTGTGGTGATAAAGGGATGGACACGGTCAGCAATAGTCAGGTAGGCTGTGACATTTAAACGATGCTCATTTGGTGCTAAGGGGCCCAAAGTGTGCCAAAACACACCTCCCACACCTTTACATCACCACCATCAGCCTGAATCGTTCAATGGTACTTTCATGTTGTTTATACCAAATTCTGATCTTACCATTTGAATTTTGCAATAGAATCTGAGACTCATCTGACCAGAAACATTTTTACAATCTTCCACTGTCCAGTTTGGGTCAGCCTGTCTCCACTGTGACCTCACTTTTCTCTTCTTAACTGACAGCAGTGGCACCCGGTATGATTTGCTGCTGATATAGCCCTTCTGCTCCAGGGTTTGACGTCTTGTGTGTACTGAGATGCTCTTCTGCATAGCTTAGTTGTAACAAGTGGCTATTTGGGTTACTATTGCCTTTCTATCAGCTTCAACCAGTCTGGTCATTCATCTCTGACCTCTGCTGGACAAGGCATTTTCACCCAGAGAATCACTGCTCACTGGATTTTTTTATTTTTTTTCGGCCCTGGTTGTATGTGGAAATCCCAGTAGATTAGGAGTTTCTGAAATACTCATACCAGCCTATCTGGCATTAACAACCGTGCTGTGTTCAAAAACACTTAAATCACCTTTCCTCCCTATTTTGGCATTTGAAGTGAAGATGATTTTACACAGTGTGCTACTGACAATGACTTGATAATTGATTTAATGAGCAGTTGAAAGAGGTGAGTGAGTGTACGGTACTTACAGAAAGTTTTGGGACAGTTGCTTAACTCTATAAAATGTTGCAAATTTACTGGATTCATAACAAGTCCATTGACAAGCAATGGTTAACGTATCTGCACATACCTTCACACAGTTCATTTGTTTTTAAAACCAATACATTAGCATTTTTTACTGTAATAAGCATCCCAAGACTTTCTGTGAGTTATATTCTATATAACCCATAAAATGGTAAAGTACAGAAAATTAGAATTTACGAGAATAGAATTGTAATTAAATGTCTAAGTGAAGATTTAGAACATGCTTGTAACCTTCCTGATTTTTCCTCAGAGCTGTGAGTGGTGCCAGTATTCAAGTCACAGAGGGAAGGTGCAGGTACCTTACCGCCCCCGTCAGGGCAAACGTTCTCCTGCTGCAGGGGCGCCCCCTCTCTCCCATTCAGTTCCCGGCGTAACCGTGGACCTCGGGGGGGCTGAGCCCCTTTGAAGTTCTTCCTGTACTCGCTCTCCGTGACCAGGGGGTTGGTCTTAAATGGCGGGATCATTCTGTCGCTGCTGTAGACCATCTAACAGGAAGGGGACAGTGTTAGGATCTTACAGGGATCGTGGGAAATATTCAAATAAACAAGGGAAACATGAAATCTAACAATGTGTCTGAGAGGCCAAATTCCTTGTAAATCTGTGAGCATGTACAGTGCTGCCCATAAGTATTCATACCCCTGGCAAATTTTGTCAAAATTACTTTTATTCAACCAGCAAGTAATTTTTTTACGGGAAATGACAGGTGTCTCCCAAAAGATAATAAGACAATGTACAAGAGGCTATATTGTGGAAAAAAAAAAATTCTCAGCTTTTATTTACATTTGAGCAAAAAGTGTCCAGTCCAAAATTCATACCCTTCTCAATAATCAATAGAAAAGCCTTTATTGGCTATTACAGCAATCAAACGCTTCCTATAATTGCAGACCAGCTTTTTGCACGTCTCCACAGGTATTTTTGCCCATTCATCTTTAGCAATGAGCTCGAAATCTTTCAGGTTGGAGGTTCTTCTTGCCATCAGCCTGATCTTTAACTCCCTCCACAGATTCTCAATCGGATTCAAGTCGGGACTCTGGCTGGGCCACTGCAAGACATTAATGTTGTCTGCTAACCATTTCTTCACCACTTCTGCTGTGTGTTTTGGGTTATTGTCATGCCGAAATGTCCACTGGTGCCCAAGGCCAAGTTTCTCTGCAGACTGCCTGATGTTGTCGTTGAGAATCCTCATGTATTGATCTTTTTTCATGGTGCCGTATGAATAATTTTGGATTGGACACTTTTTGCTCAAATGTTTTTTTTCCACAATAATGCCTATTGTACATTGTCTTATTATCTTTTGGGAGACACCTATGTCATTTCCCGTCAAAAAATTACTTGCTGGTTGAAAAAAAGTAACTTTAAGTCAAAATTTTCCAGGGGTATGAATACTTATGGGCAGCACTGTATGAAGAAAACTCTATTAGGCTTCATCCCGAAGGGTTTCCAGGAGAATTGTAATAAAACACCTTGGCAGCTTAATCCATATGTAACTCACAGGTGCTACCTGCAGGCTGCCAGGTCAGTGAGGATAATCAGCTGTTGATCGTCAGCGAGAGCCTTGCAATACTGCTGCAGTGTTCTACCTCTGCGGAGCTGTGTCAGTCCAGGGCTTCCGCAGTGCAAGCCCATCCAGGAAGCACAGTACCTGCTCGGCAGCCAGCAGGGGGGAGCTGCATGTGGCCATCTTCCAGGTGAACTGCCGCTGGTACTCCGACGCCTGGTGCCCAGGTCTCCGCTCAGGAGCCCTAAGGGCTGCCTTTCGCCTCAGTGCGTGTTGGATCTGAGGAGGCACATGGGGCAGAATAACAGTAGAATGAAAGTGAGTGCATTACCGTTGGGGGTGTGAAAGCGAGCCTTCACTGTGTGAGTATGTTCCCCTCATATTTTGCAGGTTTTCTCTACATGCTCTAGTTCCCTCCCCCAGTACAAAGACATGCAGTTAGGCTGAGTGGAATGTGTTAACTGGACAGTGCTCGCATACTGTGCTGTGATAATTCATGTTACAGGGAAGAGGACCACATATCCTTTAATTCAAAGAGCTTCCCCTTTAGAAAGAAAAGAATGTAATTTCCATTAAAGTAATAAATCAATAAAAACAAGAATGATTGCTATCTCATATATAATACAATCCAACACAAATTTGTTAAATTTTCTGAGAATTTTTTGGAAAATGCACAGCGTACAGATTGACATTTTCACCAAAGTTACAGAAGGAGAGGTTAAGAGCACATGCTGATTACAGCGCATCGCCGCACCCACCACACAATGAACCACCTCAGGGAGGAGAACCCAAGTGCAGCCATACAGTGGGTGATACCTCAACACCACACTAGTTTGAAGGAAATGGGGCAGCGTGAAGTTATTCTCCAGTGCCCAGAGTGCCAATCCTGCCACCACCCCCCCAATTTTTTCCCAGGATGTTGGAGGAGCTGCTTAAAGGGCTGCATGTAGATTAACATCACACCCAGGATAAAGCGACTGCAGGTTAAGGGCCTTGTCCAAGGGCCCAAAGGAGTAGGATCACCCCTGGCATTGGTGGGATTCAAACCGGCAACCTTCTGTTCGCAAGCACAGATCAACCTATTTTTGCTTGCAAAGGTTTTTTTTTTACATTCAGGAAAAGGTTGTGAGTAGAGCACTGATGTCTACATGTTGCTTATTCCCTGTTACAGTCTGCAGGAAGGAATTCAAGTAACAATTTCATTGTACTTTGCACCAGTATACTATACATAAGACAGTTTCAATAAACCTTTGAGCCTTGAATCTCTCACACCTCCAGCACTAGGGCTTCAAATCCCGCTTCTAACTTGTACAGTATCTCACAAAAGTGAGTACACCCCTCACATTTTTGTAAATATTTTATTACATCTTTTCAAGGGACAATGCTAAAGATATGAAACTCTGATAGAATGTAAAGTAATCAGTGTACAGCTTGTATAATGGTACAACGAGTGACATGACAACGGGAAGGGAAACGGGCTAACTGGGCACAATTTGGGCATTTTCATTTAGCGGTGTACTCACTTTTGTTGCCAGCAGTTCAGACATTAATGGCTGTGTGTTGAGTTATTTTGAGGGGACATCAACTTTACACCATTATATAAGCTGTACACTGATTACTTTACATTCTATCAGAGTTTCATATCTTTAGCGTTGTCTCTTGAAAAGATATAATAAAATATTTACAAAAATGTGAGGGGTGTACTCACTTTTGTGAGATACTGTATGTCTGGAATTTGCACGGCCTCCCTGTGTGGTACGTTTCCTCCAGGTTCTTTAGTTTCCTCCCACAATCCAAAAGCATGCAGTTAGGTGAAATGACGTCTGTAAATTGCCCTTAGTGAGTGCGACCTGCAGTGCACTGGGATCTCATCCAGGCTACTCCCCAGATATACAAAGCTTGCAGTGTGTTGTGTTACAGGGGTACCAAAAGGGGGGGGGGGAAATCCCTAGAGTATGTTACTAAAACCAATGAAATCTTCTCCCACCCCCACAAAATGGGAGTCATGAGTTTCTGTTATTTTGGGGGTCATATGCTGAAAGGTTTCGGAAACCATGTTTTATTTGATGATCATCTACATGGAATCTGGGGAAATGATGCCTTGTGGAACTTATTATGATTATTATCTATGTTTAATCCCAGAGAGAAGAGGCTGATGTGTGACACTCACTCCATTCAGAACCAGCTCTGCCTCATCCACTGTGACTGGGGGCCCGTTTGCCTGTTGGCTTCCCTCAGCTCCTGGAGGAGGGGGCTCAGGCTTAGACTCTGCACACTGGTCTTCAGGGGGCTTAGGGCCCCTGGGAGCGAGAGGGGTCTCGGGCCCCTGAGAGCTGCACGGTTTCTCCACGGGGGGGTCTGCAAAGCTGGACTTGGGTCTGCAGACCTCTCGAGTCCGAGGCTCCCCTTGTGGGTCCATAGGTGCCTCCCACTGCAGAGATTTGGGTACTTGGGGTCCGTAGAAGGGAACCGTCTTCTTGGAGAGGAACTGGGGCTCCCTGGTGATCCCTACCAGCGTGAAAAAGACACTGTCACAACCAATACGAGACAATGGGGGGGTGGGGGTACCCGTACTTACCGGACTGGTCTGAACGCAGGCCGGCCTGCCGCATCTCGAGCTGCTGAGAGATGCTCCGGCGCTTCACACGCTGACCCTTGAATTTGCTCTGGTACTCGCTGACCCCCTGCGCAAGTCAAGCAACAGTTGGCTCCTGCAATTTTCTTTCTAGCTTAGCGACTGCGGTAGAGATTTTGCAAGCACTTTCCCACGTTTTATTTCTTATCTCACTTTTTTTTATTGAAAGACTATCACTAATCACTAACTGATAAACAATAAAATTCGGTTAAAGCAGAAACCACGGCGTAACTTAAAAGCAATTACAGAGAAACCTATGCTTAACCGTCGTAAATATAAAACGTGCAATCAAATGAATCCAAATAAGTTATGAAAATATAGTTCATATGATTTAAGGTGATAACTTTATATAAATATAACTTGACAATGGGGCAGCCTGCACAATTAAAGATACTTTGGCAGACCAGCAGTTAGTGCAACGTTCAAATCATAAATCTCTTTAATCACTGTCTAAGACGGATAATATCGCCTTGTTCGGCTGCATTAGCGGTCTCAAGAGTTTGGCTAATTTATTCTTGTCCTACTTTCGCTGTTTTTTTTACTACCACAATAGCAGCTACAATCAGATAATAGACCGCCTTAGTCTGTCGATACGTCACGAAATGAAAAAACTACCTGAGAAAATATTTATCTAAACATCCAATCCGTCGATATAACCACGTTTTCTTCAAATTTTACGTGCAAATTAGAACGACTCTATCTGAACACATTTCTGGTTCAAATGTAGCAGCCGTCAAATCGAAAGCTTTTCTGCACACGGAAACAGTGACGCTGCGAGCATGTGCCTGCTGCAAAACACTGATTTTCGGCGAAAGACGGGAGTGTACTGCTACATGTAAGCACAGACGTTTACCTTAAAGTGAACTTTCATTTTAATTCAAGGGCAACGCAGAGGGCTGTAGAAGTAACGACGAAAGCTGTTATTGTTAATATCACGGTTTAATGCGCTCCCAGCGCTTCAGTTACAGTAACGCGTTGCCTTGGTAAAGGTTGTAGCGTCCTTCGTTGTGCACATGCGCACAGATGACGTACTATTTACTATATATATATATAGACAAAGCGCTCCACCTACTGGACATACGTTTGACTGTAATTTGTAGTTTGCGTCGTGTCAGCAATAAGAAGTATTAAGCGTCTTATCTTCTTAACCTGAATGACCGAACGATCAATGGCAAACAATGACAAAAAAGCACGTGCAATTGTTCCATTTAGTTAAACGGCGTCACCGAAGTGCGGCTTGAGAATGGCTGTACCGCATGACGATCGTATACTGGATACATGATTGGAAAATTAATGCATAATAATTTAATTACCAATATTAGTTATTTAATTTATTTTACGATGTCAAATAGATTAGATGTTCACAATTAAATTGTATATCTTGGATGTTTATTTAAGTCAAGACATAGTTTGCTATATCCATGCATATGCATATGAGAACAATAATGCACTGCTAAAATTATTTTTTTATTGTATCCGAATTTATATAGTAGCACTATTAAACTGAACATGAAAAAGATATGTGCATCTATAAAAGGGGCAGCCGTAGAACTAAACGTGTCTGTTCTAACTACTCTAAAATGACATTGTACATATACCATATATAGAAGCTTTGCCATCTACGGCAACTTTAGGGTGCTTAGCGTTAATGTTTATTGGTTCCATATATGGAAAAGTATGCCTGTTCTTAGTATCAGCCCGCAGAGGTCACCGATGGTGCTTCGAAGCAAATGTTCAGAACTGGCAATAAGCTAGAGAAAGGCTTGCGTTGTGGACGCGTATGAAAGTAAGAACGGGTTTTAAAGCGAAATCCGTTTTCAGTGTCCCGCCGATTCCTGGATGCCCCCCGCCTGCCTATGGCAGCTTACTCAGGTATTTCTCTGACAATTTAACCTTAGCAGCACAGGAGACACCCTGCACACGTGGCATCCGACTCATCGACGATTTTAATAGTCCACGTGCAGGAGTGAAAGGAGTGACCGCGGGGCTGGGTGGGGTGCCGAGTTACGGTCTGCCTGTTCTGCGTGTAAGTTGCCTTAGCTCGCTGCCCCGTTGCTGCCATTTAACTCAACATAGAAAGACTGGCTGAATGCTGTTTAACACTCGTTAAATAGTTAAATAACCTCTTGCCTACCAAGACGTACACAAATAGAGAGGTCCTGTGCTTTTAAATCGCCCAGTCGTGACACTTTGCACTCCTGCCCGTTAATGCATATGGAATAAGTTTTCTGCACTGTCTTCATAATGACTGTTAGTCATCTATGACTCTTAGGAACGGACACTGGAAGACCTGTAACAGTAACTGGTAGAATAATCATTTCAAGGATTTATTTATTGGAGCAGTTTCCATCTTGTACATGACTATTTACTTAAAAGCCCCTCGCTTCATGTATGAATAAAGAGCTGTATAAAAGCGGTATGCGTTGGGGTCTCCACTCATTTAAGGTAGTCCAGGGGGTTGTAGGCTATTTGCTGGTTTTCATTATTTTCTTTGGGGGGTTTAAAAACCCCCGTCCCCCCATAATTTACGCCCATGGATACACCCCACCTGTTTTCGTTTATTTTTCCGGTATAATGGATGTCAACAATATCCGTTAAGGTATATTGTTCTTTAATTCGTATTTCCCTTTGTGTTTATTGACCTCTTATTCTGTACATTCCGTGCCACGCTCTTTTCTGCATTCAGTAGTGGTTTTTCTTTAAAGAATAAAGCTTCACCTTACATTGCGTACCACTATGATATTTTTACATCTTTACTGAACTTAAATCACTTTTGAAAATTCACCTACAATAGATTGGATTGCGAACAAAATATGAACGTTTTCAATAAAGCGGATGTTAATACTGAGAGTGGAAAGACTACCGTGTTTCTTCCATTGATTGTATTAAAAACGTCTTCCGATAGGGGGCAACAAACCCCATAAATAATACCACTGTACAATGCTCCTGGATAACTAATAATGCCCACAAATAAATAAAACAAAGGGGAAAATTTATGCTTCTTCCAACTATTACAATAACGATTGGCACTCTTTTCGGATCATCTTTCTGCATAGACATGTTATTAATTACATTTTGTTTGTTAGCTCATTTTCACAATATTGCAATGCCTCAAGGCGCTTTACATCAATCATGTACATTTTCATTAGTTCAATGCATGAAACAATATCAGTAATATGGGTGTTTGCAACCATCACAGAGAATCTGGAGGGATTTCATTTAAGAAGAGTCTATGTTCTCAGAGAATCTATGTTCATCAGAGATCACACACTATTATGTTACCGTTCTCACCGTTTCATCAATGGATATATCATAAATGCCAGCAGCGTGGTAGGAGGGATCATGTGTTGTCAGTCAGCCTTTTTTTAAAATCTTACTGGGTGCTATTTGGTTTTGAAGCAGCGCCCCAGCCCACCCACCGTTTGTAAGTGCTCTCTGTCTGCAGTTTTTTTTCCCTATCATTGTGCACTTAATTACTTTTCACCAATTTCACTGAAAACAGTACAAGCTTCAGAGTCTTTTTATACAAAATTTTTATCTCACGATATGAAAATCAGTGGATATTTAATTTGCCATGGGCAAATTATTTTTTCAAAGGTGGATTTACCATTTAATTAGAAAATAAATGTCTGGGCAAAGTACGGGTTGGGGGGTTGAGTCTACCTTGTACTGTGTGTGTGTGTGTGTGTGTGTGTGTGTGTGTGTCATGTGTTACTCCTCTGCCCTGTGCGTTCACTCCAGGCACCGATTTCTTCTCACAGTCAAAGGACATGCAGTTAGGCTAATTGGGTTATATAAATAGCCTGTAATGTGTAACTGGACTAGAAGTGTGTGTGTGTGTGTGTGTGTGTGTGTGTACATGCTGTAACTAGCTGGCATCCCACCCAGAGAATATCTTTGAATTGTGCTCCATCCCGCCTAGGACAGGCACCAAACCCCCCCCCCCCCCAAGACCTTTACCTGGATAAGCATTAGGGTGATGGATGGATGAATGTTGAAAGGGGCCTTAATACACATTCTCATGCACAGGGGGTCAGTCTCGTAACCCTATCCTTATGAGAGTATTACATTTTTTGCAATATTCCCATAATGATAAGATCAGACCAGCCACTGCGTGAACAAGTAAACTAAGAATCAACAGAACACCAGTGATAAGGTGGCACTCTGTGAACTTGGGAAGTATAAACAACACTGACAATGGTTCGGTTACAAGGGGCTGACAGTGAAAGATTGTAGTACAATGTGATCCTATGATTCTGTAATTCAAGTTATATGATAAAGCTGTAAAAAGGAAAATCTTCGGTAAGTTCAGTTGATCTTAAGTCACATAGACTAAATAGTACTATTTATTTGCTGGTCTGTTTGTTTATCTGTCATCCATCTTATGTGTGCTTATGCTGTACTGTCAGCATTGTCACAAGACTATTTTAATTAGATTATTTAATTACATTTTGAAATATGACTGTAATTTGAATAAAAATAAATAAATAAACAAGTTGATTTTCAGTGATATTATAAATAATGATTTTATGATCTATAGCGTGGCATTGCCCGTCCTGTCCTGTGACCCATAGCACAGAGGTATTCCCACACACAGAGCCATGTGAATATTGTTTTCTCACTGTGATGGCATAAGTCTCCCAGCCCCGTCGCGTGATTTATGGCCTCCTGTCACGCACTCTGTCCGGCTGCCCCAAGTGGAGCAGCCCTGTGCACAGCCTCATTCACCTTCCACCGTAAACAAGGAAAACTGAGTTGCTTCTGTCCCTGCACACTCTGGGAATTTGCCGCACTTTCCTGGGCTTTTGGATCCTTCAGTCTGGATGCAGGCTGGCAGGCTGGCTTTGCCTGCCGGTGAATCACTCAGGTGACACACTCTCACTGTGGCAGAGGGGTCAGTAGGCCCGGAGCCATGGCATCACTGGGGGGGGGGCGGGGGGTGGCACTCACCGAT
>JAODUD010000001.1:14406123-14436338 GCA_026784285.1 Stomatorhinus walkeri | reverse complement strand
AGGGGGTGCGGAGGAGGAGGTGGGGGGGTGGGACAATATGAATGGAACCAGAATGGAGGTCCGGGGGGTTTGATTCTCCTTGGCCACCTCCCTCCAGTGAGAGAACAGGGGGGGCTGGACCCTTGTTGGCATGGCGGCGTGGACCCAGACCACAGGGGATGAGGGGCAGCTTTTTGCTGTGTTCGTGCATGCTGGGGGCCCGCATGCTTTCCGTCTGCTCATCTCTGTAAAGAGGAATATGAACAACGTATGGTACGTGCTGGCAGAACATAGAGAGCTTGAAACAGCAATAACTATCGATTTAAGGAAATAAGGTATTATCCCTCCACGTTCCAGTCATTTATGGGGGGGGGGGCTCTATACACACACACACACACACACACACACACACCCAAGCACATGTATACACATGCGCACAAACACACATATACGCACACATGCAGGCACTCAATAGGTCAATTAGCTTAACTGCATACCAAGGGACTACATGCGAACTCCATACATTGGGGTGGGGGACAGTGTTTCACTCTGAGTCACTGTGCCACCCTTAAAAGTGCTATTTTAAAATGAAATGGCGAAGCTCTTTAGCCAGTATGAACTGGGAAAAGCCATGCAGCGAAATGTCAGCAGTGGTAATTTACTATAAACAAACGGGCTCCTGCCATCAGAGCAACCCCCCCCCACCCCCACCTGCCTCCACATGGTGCTTCTTACCCCTAAGTTCTGTTCTGTGGGTGGCTCAGAGATAACGCGCGAGGCAGCCATGTTTTAGTCGGGGCTTTTTCTGGTTGCGGTTTCAGCACGTCCTTCCCAGTAGCTGCTCGGGGTGGGGAAGTCCAGACCCAGTTCCCAGTGAGGCGCTCGCCCTGCCTTATCTGAGGGCTCGCAGGTCCCACTGGCGGCCTGCATCCGAACCCCCGCTTCCTCTTTCTGCTCATGCCGCGGCAGGAAGTGAGGCTCCGCACGTGTCTGCTCTGGCAGTGCACCGGTCATTCCGGTAACGGCGGAACTGGAAGGCATAACGACCGTGGGCCAAGCAAGGCCTGCAGCAGGCATCTCGACCTCGTAAATTTTTTATTTGATGGCTGACGAGTATTATTTATTCATAGCTCAATCACTTAAATGTATAAATATTACCTTACACTCCTTAACTTGCAAGCACAGTTTGTCAGCGCTATTTTTTCTGAAGTATTTCAGTATGCCAACCAAGAAGCCTTCTGAAATTTTGTTTTTTGTTTCATTTTCAAGGGGAAGTGCTTCTCAAATGCTCCAGAAGTATCTGGAAGTAGAATACCAAAAATGATTAGCAATTTTTTTTTATTTTTGACGATCTGAAAACCTTCAGGTGGGATTAAACACGAGAATCCATCAGCGGGGATTTTTGCTCAGATATTACATATACAACACTATTAACATCTGGATAACGTAATCTAACAATACTGTAACTGATTCAGCATCAGTCTTGTGTTAAGGCAAGCCTCATTCACCACTTCCTGAGCTCAGCTCAATGGTGATGGTCCAAACTTTAATTTGCTGGCTTTTTTAGACTAAACAGCACCAATACGTTGCTAAAATCATTGTGTTTTTTTCATTTACAAAAAAAAGTCTGTTTCATTTTCAGAAAAGCCCCAGTAGTCTAGGTCTTGGAGTCTCAGAATTAAACAATTCAGTCAATTCAGTGAATTTAAAAAAAAAGGCTGATTAGGATGAGGAATACTCTGACATGTCTTGACAATTCGTCATTGGCAATTCAGAGACCTACTGTCGTTACCTAGGAATATGTTATTCTATCCTTAGCATGAAGTTTTCTGAAGTTTGCTATCTCGCAACTTTCTTGCAATGTTGCGGAGATATTGCATTAGCTTTTCCACATAGTCACTCTCCACATGTGACGGATGCATAAAAACTATTAGAGAACTGTCAGGCAGGCAGATTATTAGTCTGCTCTCCGTCTTGTTAGCATATTTAGGCTTTACAACTCTTCTGCCGAAGTCCTGTCAAAGCTGTCCATCTCTGATTAGTCATCTGAAATTTGAACGCAAATTGACACAGGGAGACTCATTTTCAGATCGATATTTTAAAAAGCCATTTTGATCCTCGATGATGAAAGATGACATTCAACACTGATCTACTTAGACGATGGGACCCAATCACTCTGTGTGGATTAGAAACCTGACTCCTGACATTTGAATCTTCGCTCGCCTGCCGTCTCAGGAGTCACTGTTAATGCCCTAGAACAGAGGTGGCCAATCATTTCCAGAAAGGGCCCTTGTCTATGCGTGTTTTGGCTACAACTCCCTAATTAGATTACTAATTAGAGGACTGATTGGCTAAGGAGTCCTCGCACCTGGGTTCGAACAGCTGACCTAAAAGTCAAAAACCTGCATACACACCGGCCCTTCGCAGATAAGATTGGCCAGCCCTGCCTCTTTCTACTCGTTTAAATAAATTTCCCATAAGACGAATGTTCCATCGCGATATTAGGGAAACAGTGAGCGGAGTCAGTCATTCTCAGAATGAAATTTCCGCTCCTGAAAGCCACATGTATGATGGTGCCCTGAGTCCATGGAGCAGTGCAACAATTAGTAAAGCAACTACAATACCCTGATCTTCTTCAGGAAAAGATTCAATCTGTAAAGGTTCAATCTTTAAGCTGACAACTGCCCACCCATCTCTCATGCTGTGTCTTTACAACTCTGCCTGGACAGTGAAGCAGTTGGGTGGGATTGCTGTAACACACCAGCCATACTGGTGCGGAAGCAGACAGCTCTTACACAATGGGAGCGTCCTGAATGGAGGCTACACCCACTGTCATCTCCTTTCAAGCCGCTCATCCTTTTTTTTTTCCTTTTATGGGCATATTAGCTTACGGCTCTTCTGTCGAGATGATGAAAGGTGTGGGGGGCCTACTGGAATTGGCCCGACGCCTCAAACACTGGTCCAGAGGTTGGTGGTGCAGCATGCCCCGCCTCCTCTAGCCTGTGTAGGCTGAGGTCAGAACTATGATGTCAGCAGATTGGGACACAGGAGGCTGCGAGTGGGAGTCACACAGGGAGAAATTGTTTGTGATGGGAGATCCCATGTGGACGGTTGCAGTCGGGAAGCTATTGAAAAAGAACCACTGTTGTTTTCCTTTTTTAAAAAGACGGGCCAACGAGAGCTGTTCAGTCAAAACTGATCCATATGTATGTCATGTACACTTGAAAATTCACTCATATTCCCTGGAGATGGTGAAAAAATGTTTCTCAGCCAGACAGAGAAATATTATCAGACATCTTAAGACCATACAAACACAGGTGTGCCATAGTAAGGTATTATAAAGGCAAATTGTTCTGAGATTAATTGTAAATGAGCAGTGGGTAGTACTGCTGCGCTGTTCACCCATAGTGCACATCCCACCCTTGCTGTGTATGTGTGTGACACTTGCTGCTGACCCATAAGCAGTAATAATAATACAGGGGGCTGGTGACTGGCAACTGGCAACCCTATGAAGAGGTCTCTCGATTTTGCAGTTGGAAGGGGGGTAGTGGTGGGGGGGGGTTCAATCCTGCAATCAGAGATGTTGAAACCAGGGGATGAGGGACGCGTACCTTGCCTCATTTGTCCCCTCACCTCAAAAAATAGATGTCTCATTTTAAATGATTAAGGGGGTAAGTAAGGGGTTATCAAACCTGCAGCTACCTTGTTGCGCGGAATTCTTGCTACATCCAAAAAAAACACATGATTTCTTCTCATTATGGATCCATGTCCCAATTGTGGGTGTTCCCCAATCCCGTGTTACCTAAGATTTCTCTGTGGCCCTGTAAGCAATTGGAAGCTTGTTGGATAACGTTGTTGTAGTGATTTATTGGTTTATTTAAATATGACTTATGTTCACTGTTAAACAATGACATTTTTGTCTTTACATTAGTATGCGTGGCACGGTAGCTCTGTGGATAGTACCTCCGAAGTACATCTCCTAGGCTGGGGGCTCAGATCCTGATTTACACCTGGAGTTTGCATGTTCTTCCTCCCCCAAGACATCAGCAGTCAGGATAATTGATGCCTCTAAATAATACAAAGGCTAGCAGTGTGTGTGTGTGTGTGTGTATGTATGTGATCTGTAATGAACTGGCAGCCTATCCAGGGTGTACCCCAACCATGGAATGCCTGGATAAGCTCCAGGCCCTGCAATCCTGACCAGAGAAGGAAGGCGTAGCAGATAACCTGGATATTAAGGGGCGTGGATAAATCTGAAGTTTGCTGGTGCCTTATTGAATACAATGCTAGTCCTAAATAACTTCTGGTACAATGTGCATCTGTACAAAGGGATATGACTGTAATATTCAGGATGAGAAGCAAAATGAAGTTGACCTTAGTGTGACTTACAGTCCTGACTGACAATGCTGCAAGTCACGTGATCACTCACAGCCAATGGACTGCATGCTAAGCAGACTGCACCCAAACTACATTGTATAGAAAGTTGGGCAGATGCAAAAAGGTAAATTAATATATTCATTTGTATCATGAGCTTACATGCACGTGAGCTGTGTGCCTTTGGATTGTGAGTAGAAAGGGTGCTGAGGCTAGATTTAAACACACAATCTCAGGCTTAGGTTGGGATAAACACTCCCCTACATACCACTGACAAATATGGCTGTTTGACTTTTTTATTTGGAACCCAACCAGTGATCTGATGCAGTTGAAAAGTCCATCCACTAACTGCTTGGTGCAGGGGGTGAAGAGCCTATAGGTGCAAGACAGGGAATAACTCAGTATGTTTTTGGACTGTGTGTCTGGGGGGGGGGTTTTGGACTGTGTTTAGTGCTTCCCACTAAACCTCTGTGCCACACCAAAGGAACTTGGACATGTTTAACAGCTTAATGTTTGACCTTAAACAGTGTTTAGGTCTATGTCCTACACTGTGACTAGTGCTTCAGGTCTCCAAAAGATCTGAATCTGAGTGCGTATTAATCTGAAGTATGAGTCTTGGCCTGAAATCTCATAAATTTTCATTCTCAGACCTCATGTCAATGCTAATATATGTGATTTATGCTGAATCAGTTGAATTTTAAAAACTTCATAACTTATCTGCGTAGTGAGTCTTACATTGATTTCTGGCAGGTTAACAGTCTAAATGGTTTAGCCCAAAAAGTGTGCAAGACAGCATTGAACTTAAAAGTTTATTTCTCAGACAATCGATTGCTTCTTGCTGTCCAGTCACTGAAACATGAGCAGATAGGCCTACATGACACAGTCAGCTGGATGGACTAGATATACATTTACTTGCAAAAAATGAAATTGAAATGATTCGACTGCAAAAAATCTTTGAATCATTGTTTACCTATACAAATCCAATAATGTAATGAAGACAGAAGGATCACTGAGCAATGTCTACATTAAGTACAAAATGGACAAATCAAATAACATAAGATGAAGCTCTCAGCACACAAAAATTAAATATGAACCATAGTTGCTGTCAGTTTTATTACTTGCTGCACCTCCTTGATGACAGGTTGCTCTACAAATATCTTTGTTACTTTGACTTTGATTAAATATCATTAAAATGTATATTATATTTTGAACACCCTACACTATCATATGCTGTCTTGTTTTGGAGGAAGTTGAAGTAATGAGGGAACAGTCACACGGAGAACATACAAACACTGTACACTGTGCACAAAGCATTGGTGAAAATGAACACCCCCTCCCCCTCACAGGAGGAAATTGGGGTGCCTATTGGGGCCCATATGTCCAACAAGGGAAGACCATGCAAACACCTCACATTCATACTGGGAGCGGTCCTTAAGAGGTACTAGCTACCAAAGCCACATGCCACCAACAAATGACAAGGAATTTTTAATACAAATGAAAAACAGGCAACCTCGACAGAAGATGGAACTGGAAAACGAACATTTCCCAGACTAGATATGATTTTAAGATATAAAAAATACAATTTTCGATGATTTGAATGCTGTTCTCAACAAAGTGTCTCGTTTGGGAATGATTTACACTGTGCAATACAGTTTGGCAGCATATGCATTTCAAAATTTGGGCAGAGACTACTTATATAAAAATAAACCGACTTCATGCCAGTGGATTACAGAATCTGAAGACACGCTGCATGTCTGCTGCGCTGTTACAACTTGCTGAAGATAACAAGAACCTCGCGTCTGCTTCAGACAAAGTACGTCCGAGCGTAGCTGACAGCTTGCCCTTCCCCCCTCCCCGCGACCCTCATCCAATTGCGGACGGAGAGGACGAAAACTCGGCTTCTGATTGGCAGTCGAAAGAGAGGCCGCGACGTCATGCAAAAACTCAAAACCTCACCCAAAGAGGCGAGGGCGAGCCGGTGGGGACTGGGGTGCATACGGACGGGATCGACGGACGGAGAGGCACGACGGTAAGTAATCTCCCCACTCAGCTTGGGTTAAACAAGAAATTTCAACCTCTGAAGGCTTTATACGGGAAGAGGCTAGTATGCATGGAATGGGGACGGGCGCTGGAGCTCATGCGTGACAGCGGTACGGATGAGCGGACCGGTTTAAAGCGGCCGATGAGCGACAGGAAGAGAGCCTCAGATGCCGAGAACATGGCGGAGCCCGAGCGAGGCAGGCGAACTCCCCGAGCATTACTGTCAAGAAGAGCGTTTCGCAAGTCTCTTCCGTGCGCAGAGAGAAACTTGCCGGCCGCGGAGGGGTTTATCTGTTCAGCCTCCGTCTGGCTGGGGGGGGGTTGAGAAATGGCGGTGGGTGGCACTGTGGAAGTTACGACGGAAATGGAAAACTTCTAAGGTTTTGTAGTTGAAAAGGCGCTGTGGCATGTCCATTTTCCGCTCGCTTATCAAGGCTGATGCATCTTGTTATAAGTCATATTTCGGTCATTCGGGCGCCATTCGCAGGGTGTCCTGACCAGAGTGTTATTCGCGTTATTATCTTGCATTAAGGCGCACACGTTCGGTCTGGGCGGCCGTTTGCTGTCGATGGGTCCGATAAGGCGCCCCTCTGATAGGCGCCCCGCCCCGCCTAGGGCGCTGCTGTCAAGCGAAGAGAGGAGTTTTCCTCTAAGAAGCGTGTAAGTCCCGGCACGATTTGGGCCGCAACGCAGTATCACTGGTGGGCTTCAGGCGGCCCTTTGACAACGCGGACCTGCCCGGAGCCGTTAAGAACCGAGTGGGTCGTACGAGGAAATGATGGAGCGGTTTCCTGCGTGTCGTGGAGCCGCCGTGTTCCTGACGTGTTTCTGTCCTGGTGGAAGTGCGGGGGGACATGGCGGGGTGGCACGGTCGGGGCTCTTGTGGGATGTGCTGCAGGGTCACTCCTACCTGTGAAGTTTCGCCTGTCACCCAGTTGTGCACTAATTCTTGCCTGCTCCTGCAGCACAGCGGGGCGAGTCTTAACGCCAAACCCGTCGTAACTGTATTTTGGGTGAATTCCGTCAGGTCTACAGGTTAGGTTGTGGTGTGCCCTCGCTTGGCCCGTTCAGCGTTATTTCTGCGAATTGCTGTGGCATGCTTATGTGAAACGGCTTGATCATTATTACCATGTGTGAGACAGGGTCCAGTGTTCTCAAAATATTTTAATGGAATATGCTGTAATAGCATGCTGCCTGATTTCTGGGTAGTTTACTCCTCTTGCAGTTTTCATCAGGTGTTTCTTGTGGTTGGCCAAGAGCATCATATCACAATTCCTCCATCACTAGTTTTTGACTCTGGGCGTTTTTTTGGAGAGGGACAAAGCTTCCTTAGTTTTCTTTCTCCTTTTTTTGTAGTCGACTTTGAATGGAGCTTCATGAGTAACTTATAGCTTCTTGGACACTTGGAGTTGGTGGATGTTAATGTGCCATAGAAGGGTTAATGACTGGCTCTGTATAAAGTTCAGATTCCCTCCCCCCACGTTCTCGGCGTTCGTTTGCTGTGAGGACACTGGGGATCTCATCATGTAGAGGTGGGGATGATCTTGTGTCCCATAAGGAGCACCAGGAAGGAACTCCTCAGTTAGTTGTCATCCTGGATTCTGAGGAATGCTGTTTAGTGGTACTTTGGGAAAAGGAACAATGTTTTGTCAGCTGCTGTGTGGAATGGCAGCTTAAAAATGCTTCTGATCTACAGTATTTGGGAATGAAGATTCTACATTTGTTTTGAGTGCTGTAGGTTTCTTGAAGCTTGTTTAGTAGTGCTGTTCATGTACTTCTAATATTGCTTAATGTGGACTGCTAGTTCTGAGGCCCTGAGAACATGTCACATGATGCAGAAAACGTTTTAGCTGGGCGAGGTCAAGTGCACTCAGAATAAAGTAATCCTGTGGGATCCTGTCTAATGACCAGGCAGAAAATTGTGTACTTGTATGAATAGCCTTGTGAACGGTGGAGGTAAATGGCACCTGTAACACTGACGTGTAGTTGCTCCAAGCTTGTGTGTTATTAGGAGTCTCCATGGATGTGTTTTCGGGAATGTATAGTTGGAGAACTGTTTTCCCTCCCCTCTGATGGGCCTGGAAGTCTAAGTGGTGGGGAAAGCTGAAGGCTGGAGTCGAGCAGTGTTCCCAACCTGCCTGCCGCAGTCTGCTTCCTCCATGGCCGTACCATTCTAATGGAATGTGGTGTGTGTGTCATTTTCCTACATGTTTCCATAATTTGTATCACACCCCATTCACCATTAACAGAAGTCCACAGTCTGCTTGGTGTTTACAGACTTGCGCTCTTCTAATAACTGCGCGTGTGCATGCGTGTTCCTGGCCATATATAGTAGCTGGCAGTGTGAGAGTCCTATTTCGTGTGCTGGGGCATGTGCAGGTTTGGTCTCGTTGGTTCTGTCTCCCGGCTGCTCTTTCTGCTTGGCTACCTGGCAGCCTGTGTGTCGGTTGTATTTGCTGAACTACTGCTGAACTTCAGAGCAGGGCACTGTCAGTGTGTGCAGGGTTTCGCTTTCTTGTGCAAGCACACTTGCCCACATCTCAGCTGAGGGATTGCATAAGTGTCTTCCTGGATATCCTCTGAGGCAGGGCAGGGCAAGCAGATCTGGGAGTATGTTTGGAGACTGCACAGTACCTGACCTGAACTGTTACTCTTTTGTCAGACTGCAAAGGTTTGTGGGTATGTGTGATTGCCACCCATTTTCATATTGATTGTTTCAGCAATAATTCTGAGCATGCCAGACTGCCTGTATATGCTTTTTTCTGTAAAGATATCCTGCATGTTTGCAGTTAATGGTAGACAGGTAAAAGTATTTGCCACGTCGTCAGCTTTTGATTAATCAACGACATTTGTTCCCCTGGCTTTTCAGTGCTTGTCCCTGGATTACCATCTATCAGATCTAATATGGATCGTTTGAGATTAATTTTTCTCCATCCATCTGCTTTATGTTTGTAAGACACTTAATTTCTGCATGCTGGCTTGTCACTTTGAATGCGCAGTCCTCTTAAAACTGTTAATTCTCCTTTTATTGAAATGAGTGAGTGTTTTTCCAAATAAATCCTTAGCAGACTGATGGATTTTACAGCCATCCTGTGGTCAGAACCTTCTGTGGTGGTGGATGAAGTTTTTTTTTTTTTTTTTATTGTGTGATTTCTGGACTCCCCACTGCTGAAATGCTGTTGGTTATATTTCATCTCTGCATTGCGATGCAACAAACTGGAACTTAATCATGCAAATGAGTGATTTATATTTAGCAGTGTAGCACTGTCAGCTAGTACAGCAACAGGGTAGACTAGTCAGGTGTGGGAGAGGATTAAGGCTACTTATTAATTTACTTGTCCTCACAATATCCTAGTACAAGATCCTTAGAATCTCTACTACAGTATTACACCATCTGTACTCTGTTTTGTCAATTCATTGAGTTTGTTAGTCTTAACCAAAACACAATATGTAGCTGTGCTCGTGTTCAGGAAAGAAAAATGTGTGTCTGCTAAGTCACCGCCATGTCTGTTTACTTTTCACTGAAGCAAACGACTGGACAACAGGAGATCAAAATGTCTGCGTCTCATTTCTTTGGGGCTTGCAGGCATGGCCGTATGAGCCGTGCGCACATGGCCATCCACGGTGAGTGGTCTTTGAGCGGCTGTCTGTGGTGAGCGGTCTGGACATGACTCTCTGTGGTGAGGTCTGACTTTGTGCAGTAATCGGCTGCAGAATCACAGTTGCTCCATTGCCGCTGTCATGCAGAGCAGCATGCATACTGATCCCGTTTTCATGTCGGTGCATAATCAATCTACGCTAACAGCAAGGCCCTTTATGGCCCTGAATCAGGCCTCTTTATGTCCAGATCGAAGCTGGGTTCCACTTGTTGCCTGGCACTGTCCAGGACTGAAGCATGTTTGTTTTTTTTTACGGTGCAGTCATTGCATAACATGCATGGTGAAGCTTTTGCCAAAACCTTAAAATTGATCTAATCTGGCATAAAGCTGAAAAATGCCAGCGGTCGTGTTCCGAGCGGTGACATTACTCTGATATGCTTTTCAAAAGGGGGGCAGTCTTGTGTTAGTTTTCCATCTCTCCTATAGGAGTCTGGTTTTATGCTGCCCCCTGGGGTGCAGTTTGAAGGGAGTTTCTGGACATCTTTCATCTGTATACATAACAGTGGAGGAGCTGCCCTCCTGCTCTCACTCCAGCTACTCCGTGTCCCGTGGAGACCCTGAATCTACACTGCCAGGACGAAGTGGCCGCCCTGTGGGCAGGCGTGTGGCGGGCGTCCTGCCTCTGGAGGCGTCCCGGCGGTGCAGCTCACTCGGGAGCCAGCCCCGGAGAAGCTAAAGTGGAGAAAGACGGTGTCTGAAAAATCAGGGCTTTCTCGTTTCGCTTTCTCCATCTCCCCTGAGGATGGAAGCGATCGCTTGCACGCTTATCTGTAATTACGTCGGTATTTTCCTCTCTTCCTGGGGAAGTGGGAGCGAGCACTTTTCCGGTGCAACTAGGCTGCTTGATATGGCGGCGTTTCGTTGAGTCGCCCCGGGGGTCTGCGCCGGCACGCCTCCGCCAGCCCCTGGAATGTTTAGTCATTCCACACAGGCTTGAGTGTCTGCCATGCCCCCAAGGCTCAGCGTGTGACTTCCCCCGCTGGGCCTGTCGCTTTTCTTTACCTGCCACAGGTCATGTGACATGGCATTGATACTGCAATCAGTCAAGAAACCTCGCTTCCCAGCAAAAGAGCAGCATATATATCCAGTTGCTGGGCGACCTGCAGTGGGCTGACATGATGATTCCGGTCTTGACTGCCGTCTATATTGTAAGATCTAGCCTATGCTTTATGAAGATACTTTCACCGTACCCTAAAAAGAGTATGTTTGGGGAATAGTGCTTATTGATGGCAATGGTTTTATTTAAGGTCTGTTTTCATCAGGGGAGAGTGGAGCGGACTTTCATGATAGCTGATCTTGGAAAAAAGAATATCTTCATCTTTTCTGCGCCTCGCCATCCCTGCTCTTTACCGCAGACAAGGAGACTTAACTGCATGTTAAAGCAAAACCTTGGAAGGGTCCTGAGATGTTTTAGAGGGACGACGCCTTCCTGGAAAATCTTGCGTGATCTTTACCAGTTCATTGCAGTCATTGTGTGCATTAAAGACCTGCTCCATATCTCCTGACAGCGCTGGAGGTCGATTGCACGCTGCATGATGGCTCCACATGTTTCCTCTCTCTTCAGGGAGGTGGGGAGCTTCCTGATTAACATTGCTGTAGAACTGCAGCTTAAAGAGCCTGAAGACTAGCTGGATTTGTCTATGGGGACTGGCCTCTTGTTTTCAGAGATGTTGATTTTTGGAACCAGAGTGAGCGCCTTCGGGACAGACTGCTGATTGAAGGGTTCTCAGTGATGTCATAGTCTGATGTCCTGACTGACATGTGAGTACAGAGTGGAAAATGAAGGGCCAGAGGTGGTGAACAGCCACCTGTCGCCAGTGTAGGATTATTGTATTACAGCTGAAATGAAGCATGTCGCGATTTTTAACTCTGAGTTTGAAGCAAGCCAGAGGAAGGCTCGTTAGCGAAGCTAATGGGCAGTGTGAGAAGTGCAGGCACATCTGCCTCCTTTCTGTGGGGACTGTCTCGCTTCATGAATTTCAGGAAGGAGCTTAGTTTTCTTTGATAATGGGGCCCAGCTGGGGGGGGGGGAGGGGGTGGTTTCACTTTCGAATCCCCAAATGCTGTGACTTTCAGAACTGGTGGAGGACTTTTGCTAGGAAATGTTTCGGAGGCCAGATACAGGAACGAGTGGCCTGTGAGTGGCTTACTGGTCTGCCCTGCAAATGTACTGAAAGTGCCAAAAATACTCATATTTCGAAATGAGGGATTTCCTGAATCAGCAGCCTTGAGTTTCTGTAAATTTCCAAAAAGCTGTTCTTTACTTGTAGTCCAGTTCGGTTACTCTCTTTCATTCATCTTTATATACTTGGAACATTAATTGTTCCTTTTGTGATGTTTATTCTGTCCTAGTTGACTTTTCCTAATTTGAACCTTTGTGGATTTATTTTATTTACTTTATAGTGTGTCCCGGTTCAGGCCAACACTGGTAGAGAGACTGGGAGGCCCCAGTGTGTTTGTTCCCCTGATCTGGGAACTTTAAACCATTAGAGCAAAAAAACAAAACAGAAAGTCCATTGCATCATTCTTTTGGGCTCCACTGAACAAAATGCCGGTGGTTTTAGTCTGGAAACCTCATATGCAGACCCTTGAAAGCAAATGAGATTAAGCCATACTCGTACTCTGCCGATGACAACAGTCTCTGTGAAACTGCTGAGTGGTTTTAATGGGCATTATAGAAATGACTTTTTTTTGTAGGGGTAATAACACCTTTTAAGTTTTGTTTTATTTTTTTTAAGGTTAAGTGGAATGCATAGTCCAAGCTAGTTAGTGTCAGATTTATTTTAATGCTTTGGTCTTTCTTTGGTATCAGTGCATGAAATTATTCGAAAGAATCCTCTTGAATTATTTAGTAGTTAAAAAACTGCAGCAAAGACCTGATGTCAGGGTATAGTTGAAAGTGAAGTGTAACTAGAGGCAGAGTGATACTTCCTTACTCTTCTTATGACTGGTCCTCAGTGTAATTGGCCGCAGCCTCAGGAAATCTGCTTTCTCTGTGCTGCACTTTCGGCTGTGTGGCTCCGGTAATTCCGTATACTAGTATTCCCGTAATCATTCGGGCCCTCTCACACTGGCCAAACGCGGCGTTAATGACGGATTACGTTTCTGAGTGATCATCTGTATCCTGTGATGCTGCTGTTTTTTGCTGATTGATCCTCTGGACCCACAATGCTCTGGTCTGCTGGGTTTATATAAGTGGGAAGGTTTGAGAAGCACAGGACCAAGCATATCGATCATTCGCTGCTGATCCTCTCACTAAACCTCAAAAACATGGACCCTTCATAGGGATATATGTGGAGGGGCCTACCACAGTGGTTTATGCCCCTGTCAGACTTGTGGATTGGAGGAGATCCATATGGAGGAATGATGCCAGACTCCTGCAGAACAGTCTCAGACCCATGCTGACTCTGTGCCATCTTGTCTCCAGGCCGACCCAGCTGCTCTGTGTGGCCCGGCAGCCTGTGTATTCGCCACAGAACATGTGGCTTTATGGGGGCAGCATGCTCTTCCAGCATGTTCTTCCAATCTGCTTCTACAAGACAGGAGACCTTTTATCTCTTGGCGTAAGGGTGCGCCACGCAGGATGTGGTTTCCTGAAGCAGCAGGGCTTGGTCGTGAAGTTGAATTGACGCCCCAAATGTGACGACATCTCTATCGTGCAGCAGGCCCCCGCCCCAGAATGTGCCGCAAGCCTGATAAGTGTGAACTGGCCAAGCGCTGAGCTCTGCTTGTTCTAGCTGGTTGTAAGCTGTCAGGAAAAGAAGCTTGGCGATGGAAGGTTGTGCTTGGTACTCGGTGCCTGATCGTGGGCAGAATAGCTCATTCTGACATGCTGGGCCCATGCCTTCATTAGCATAATACCCTCCAATGTAATGTTTCATCCCCTTTACTGCATCATATTGAGGCATAACAAGACTTAATCACTCTTTAATGAACCACTCTACTGATTTGAAGGCAACTCCTCACATCCTCTACATAGAATATGGATATGTTGATGATTTTAAACCTGAATATGGCCCTGTATTTGCCTGAATGGGTCTCGAAGTCCTCAAATGGTCGTATGTGTTCAGCATGGCAGCTTAAGCACTGCTTCTGCAAGACGCTTCTGTGTGGTCTGGTGTCGGCGGCCTCCGATCAGCGGGTGTAGAGCGTGGGTGGGGTGGGCTGGCGCCTCGTCGCTCTGGCATTCAGTGGCGCTCGCTGCATGCAAATTAACAAAAATTCATTGCCCTCGGGCGCTTAATGTAGAATTGAAATGCTGTTGTGTTGAAGGCTCATTAAGAACCAGTTGTATTTCTCCACTTTCCTTCCCATTCACTGTGCCGGCCAGCTCTGATTAGCAATGTCGACCCCGCCCTGCGTGAGCCGGTGACTATGCTGTGCTCCCCGATGAACCACCATGCTCTGGAACCTGGATGGTCGTGCCCACGTCACAATCCTGGGGGGTTCGCGATTACCGGTGTTTTTTTCTCTTTGAGACTAGGTGAGGGGACCGTGCATCTCGCTGGCTTAGCAATGCGAAGAAATCTGGCCTGTCATTCAGGCACAAGTCATTCCCAAATTTAGTGTAAAATGTTAATTGTTTCGATGCTGTTTTGGTTGCCCAGTACTGTTCTGAGCTCCTATTTTTAGACTTCCAACGCCCTTCATCTGCAGATGTGCTCATGAACAGACTTTGGGCTTTTGTTTATAAGCCGTTTCCTACATCCACTTCCTCCGAAATTACACCCAGGGAGAGAATGAGTGGAGTTCATTTAAAAAAAAAAAAAAAGGGCTGATAATTATACATTTGGGTCTCTTATCTTCGCTGATGTGGTGTTCACAGACACCCTCCTCACCCCCCCAGCGCCACCTGCTTGCGTGTATGTGATGGGGTTTCTGGCTAATCACAGCCAACCACCTTTCCTGGCCACGCCCACACTGGGGCTTTTTCCTGAATGGCTGTCACAGCCCCCGATTATCGTCCCCTACAGCCTTCCTCATCCTGATCTTAGTACGTTTTAAAGTGACGTCAAAATGATTTCCCCAGGAAATGCTGCGTAAACTTGCAATTGCACAACTGGCTTCAGGTCCTCGTGACTCTATCCAGGAAAAGTATTTGCATGCATGGATGGCTGGATCTTAGAGACTGTCCATGTTTAAATTAGGGATGGGCCGTTCCACGTTATATTAGTTTTGAGCTGTTTCCGATACACAACTGCCGATATAGATTCCGACACAAGAGCTCTTTTTACTTTTGTTATATTTTATGTATATATTTTTTTTAATTAGTGAATACAGATGAAAAAAAATTGACAAATATTCAATTAGGCTACTACACACATACATAACATACTGTTCCGTCTTGTTTGCATATCTTGTTTTAAACATTTTTGAGGCATTTGCAGTTCAATATGAATATCTTCAAAGCAAGTGTACACAAGTGGAAAATGCTTAATTTTTACACAAGTTTTCTCCCATTGGCGTCAGCTCAGTTACACTTTGTTGCGATGTCAGCCCCTCTTGTATCACAAGCTGCAGCGAATTCGCAAGACAGTCCAAGGTAGCGACTCCCAAATCATCCATTTCTTTTTTTTTTTAGTCTCGCACAGTCGCGTTCACTTTAAGTGGGATTGTCCATTAAACGCTATTCCTACTTCTCAAAACATTATTTTACAAAGATTACAAAAGCGTAAAGTACTCCCAGATCGTCACATCTTATCTTGCGCTCCTCGTACTGCGAAGGGTATGCGCATGACGTCACAGCAGATGGAAGTCACTGTAATCACACCCACTGAGTAGCGAAAAAGACTGAGGGGCAGTGATTGCGTTCGATTTGAATGCTGTAAAAACACTCGTGAAATGGGAAAGAGCTGACATGCGATTGATTTTTAAAGATTGCCAAAAACTAAATAAGTTAAATCGGTCACCCAAGGCTAATACTTGATCCGTCAAATAGGTCTGGATTGGCACCGATACCGATCCGATTATCGGACCGGTGCATCTCTAGTTTAAATATACAGAATAGAGTTAGTGTTGGTTCTTCAGATTCTAACACATGTTCTACACATTTCAGGTATTGTGATTGGCCTGTTAAGTGTTTGTGGCAATCTAGATTATCCCCCCCTCCCAGCAAGGGTTTTGTTGGTTAATCATGTTGTGTAGTCTGCATAGTAATGCTTTACAGAAATTTCAGTGAATACTGTGAGGTGTTTTTAAACCTATTCAATCTAGTGCAGGCTGTGTGGAGTCTAAAACTAGTGATGAGATCACATTGCAATATGTGAAATTTCCAAGACGAATATTGCAATATTTTATAAAAGAAAGGAGATGAAATTACCTGAAACATACTGTAGCCCAGTATAACCTATCTACCAATAGTGTGTGTCAAATAGGTTTATTGTTTTGCTGCGAGTTGTCAACAGACACGAAGCAGGGCCAACAAATGCCATGCAAGTATTGCACACGTGTACATCGCGAAGCCGTTGCTGAAATGAGAGACCGCGCAGCCCTATCTAAAACTGTTTGATTTATGTGCCTTCAGTGGGAAATAATATGCAACTGTACGCATCAACATGTCCTACCGGTAGAAACCCTTCAAGCATCCAGACCTATTTGAGCTTCTCTGAACACTAACAAAGACTTGTGTATTAATGGGGCCCTGTCAGTTTCAGTGTTTGTCTTTGTCGAAGGGCTCGTCTCGGGAGCGCATCCTGTTTGCTCTTCCTTCCGTCTTGAGGGAGCCTCGCCTGTGAGTTTTTGGGGCTGTTGCTTGTATGGCCTTGCAGGACATAAACCTCTGAGCTGGCCGGCCTCCCCGGACAGATCATGCTGCTGTTTTTTCTTTTGAGCATCAGTAAAGGGTGCACAGCTCCTGGTTTGCTCTGTCATTCTGCTCCGGGTTCTAACATTTTGCTCCATGTTTCCAGTTTACAATGTTTGCCCCCCACTCTTGGGACTTGGGATGGAGGGGGCTGGATGCCCACATGGGATTTTTTGGGGTTTCCTTCCAGCTCTTTGTGTCTCCTGTCAAGGCATCGTGCAGTGTAGGTATTTTAGATAATCTCTGCCGTCCCGGTGTTTGTGTTTTTAGAGGCATTTTTCGCGTCCTGATCTTATCGTGCCGGGAGTCTTGCGTGAATAATGCATGGCCGCGTGCAGCTGGCTCTCCGCGCGGAGCTGCTCCGATCCGCGTATCGGCTGCAGGATCTGTCTTATCACCTGGAGCTGTTGAGGGTTGGCAGCACAGCCGGAGCCCAGAATCTCTGGGGGAGGGGGAGCGGAGTCGTCCTCGTCCTCATCTGGAGCAGCTCTGCGAGCTGCTTAGGAAATCTGACTGCATGTGTAAACTGTACGTGCCATGCATACCCAAGCTGTGTGCTGTGCCCATAATACAGAGATTGTTGTATTGAGTTGTATAATCTCTTAAGGCCTTCTGATTATCTCTGTGCAAATTTTTGTTGCTGATGAATTGATGATTCCCTTGTCTGTCTGGACTGTCACTCTTGTGGCCCAGGATATCAAAGTTCCAGCCTCCATACCTTTTTCAAGGGACGCAGTTTGCTTCCCTCTTCGCCTGAACTTGCCGGCCATCGGTGTGCCTCCCTCTGCATCCTCCAGTGGGACTTCCAGAGTTTTCCGTCACGATTCTGAAATCCTGCACTTTGTGTTTTGCGCCTTGCAGGGTTGTTAGTGGGACAGCATGCTATCATTTCATTGTGGTTTATCTTTCTGGTTAAACTATGTAATCATGCTGTGGATAATTGTAATAGACCAGGAAATTAACAGTTTTCCTGTGTGTGTATGTGTGTTGTAAAAATATTCATATTCTGAGGGCCGAATTTCCCCACAATGGCCTAATACTAGTGGTGCACTGATGTGGAAATCTTGATTCATACTGTTTAATCGTGTAATATTACCAATAACCAGCTAACTTGTGAGCCACATGTGCAGGCAGTGATGCGGGTGCGGACAGTGAAACCTGCCAGGCCGGGGAGGGGTTGCACTGAAACATGCTGGTGCTGATTAGCAGAATGACGTTACTTTTATTATTTAAATATCTCTGGAACATGAGAGATCTACAAGCCAGTATTATAAACATGTTGGTGGCCTGTGAATGTGCCAATGAATCCCTTGTCCTCCGCCATGGAAAATAGCTGATCATCCCTTATCTTAATTATTTTATTAGTTTTCTTCAGCTCTGTTGCTGCAAACTTTTAATATTGACTCAAGTTTAAATATCAGCCAAGACTGACACACCGGACTGATGCTCAGTTAATTTTTAACGATTGGCATCTAATACTGATATGATAACCAATATACATTGTGCATCTCTGCCTGAAATGTCACATCAGTGTAAATTTGTAGTCTGTCGAATAAAGTTCTTCCTGAAATTGGAATGTTTATATTTACTGAAGGCTAGTAAAGGGGTAAATTGAAACATCCCTGGGTGTTTGGCGCCCTCGAAGGAGACGCATGCCTGGAGTCTGACTTGAGAGGGACTGTATAGAGATTTAGTACTGTATAAATTAGTGCTCAGTACACAGGGAGCAATCCTGGGTTACGAGAGCAGCAGGAGGTGAGTGGTACCGTCTCAGATCAGTGGCATGTTTGAAAGGATATTTGTTCTCCAGGGAACGTAGAGCAGAGATTTTGCAGATCCACTGGCCTTGCACTCCAGATAAAGCCTTTAGCATGTACTGTTAATGTGTAAAATCCCACTTGAGATCTTATCCCTGCCAAAGTGTCACCTTTTTGATGCTGCTGTAATGTATGGTATCCAGTCTGTGCGTTGTCACGGCAGTGGAGATCCTGTCCTCCCCCACATTCTCAATTTAATGACAGCTCTTTAGATGCATAACATGCAGCCCTGTCCAGATTCAGCTGCTCTTATTTCGTACACAGAGATGCACTGAGCTTTGATCTTTCATAGCCAGTCACAGTACACAGCCACACTGTATACAGCTGCTAACCTTTACCGCCACAAGAGGTTCTTAACTTTTTTTTTCGGTAATAGTCTGTTCTGCATCTTGGGTCATTTGGGCCTAATGTGTGTCTACCTTTTACTAAGTAACGAATTTAGACTTGGAATAAAAATACTTATTTCCTACCACATGGCGACTTGAGCGGAACAGTTTGGATCTGTAGTAGAATTGCTGCTCAGCTACTGTGCAGAACTGCAGCTGCCCACTGCACTTTAAAAGGTCCAGAATTTTTCCTCCATAAGTATTAGCAATGGCAGGTGATTTTTGGATTTGGGTTCTTACATTTAGTATAGTAAAAGAATGATAGTTTATGCAGAGTTATAGGTTGTTGGTCAATGAATGGCACTTTAATTTTGCTCATTATAACAGTTTTACTGTTTGTTTGCTACACCATGCAAAAACTGTGACGAATACTGACAGTCTATTTTAATTTAGCACCTAGCATCAATCACCCAAAGCGCTTAAGCAAGTAACCAAGAAATGTGGCAAAGTTTAGGGTAACTGATTAGCTGAATAGTGGATAAAAGCCAGATGACACTGGAGGACAGGAAACAAACTCTCATATGATGCTGGAGGAGAAACCACTGGGGTCCACAGTCCATTGGCTGCCAAAACCCCCCTGAGCACTAACACATGCCAGGATTGTGTGTGTGTGTGTGTGTGTGTGTGTGTGTGTGCGTGCGCACGCGCGCATGGTGTGATTGTGATTTCATTATCATTTCTTTCTCATCCCACATTCATGTTTTTTATCACTTTATCACAGGCCTTCATCTCCAATGCGCGTTTGAAATGAATCTCCCGGAATGAGGGTTCGAGTAGGTTGCAGCCTGAAACGCATCCCCCCTCTGCGCTCCCCCCTCTGCGCTCCCCCCTTTGCACTCTGACTGACTGCTCCCTGCCCTCTTTGCTACTCTCCGGAAAGAGAAGTAGGAAGAGCTCGCTATTGATTTGCTCCCCCAGTGGCAGACATGAAAAATTGATGGGCAGCTGGCAGGGGGTGGGGGCAGGCCTATAGGTCACGTTGGCATTCCAGAGCGTGCCCCCCCCCGGCGGCTGTAACGAGGTAACTGGCAGCCTCGGCCTTGTCCATCAGCCGCCTCCCCCGGTGAGGTGGAACTCGGCTGTAAGTGGCCTGATTCGTGGACAGCCTTCTGGCCGTTTGTCCTGCTCCGCTGCATTGTCCACCGTACCTCCGACCAGAGCGAACAAGCATAAATCAAAAATCTCTGGGGGTGTTGTTCCTCATTGCCGCTGTAAGGTTTTCTGCTGACACGTGTTCGGCAGGTCGCTGCTCCCCCAGCGCAGAGAGATTTTTCCTGCCCCAACCCTCCAGTACAGTGAATGATTGGTTATAAATTGTGGGATTGTTGAATGGCTGGTGGGGGCTGGTGTTATGGCATCACGCGGCTCCTCTCCATCCACACCCCGGTGTTTCCCTGTTTGATCTGCACAGTGCTGTGCGGGACGCTGCAGGCGTCATATTGCGTAATGACGCCTTAATTGAGAGCCTGGCGCTGGTTGGATGGCACCTGTAGCTGTCGTCTCTCTCTCCCTGCAGCCTGGCCTCCCGATCGCCTCATTGCCGAGCCCCGAGGCCGCTGCCGTACCAGCAGGCCCCCATGCACCAGCGGTCCCCTTATTTCCTCTCCTGCTGCCGAGCCTCTCCATGGTCCTGGCCATTCGTGACAGGATCTCTGGATCCTGCCCTTGCACCTGGGGGTCGGGCCCCGGGCCTCCAGAGGCTCAGCTGGCTGCCGGGTCACCGTTAAGGGGGCCGTGTTGGGCTCGCAGAGTGGGAGAGGGTTAATAGCTCCAGATGGTGTTGTGGGGGGGGGGGGGTACAGGAGGCCCTGTGCTACTTGGCTCTGGTGGACTTCCTGACAGCGGGAGTGTTCTGATCAGGGCTGCCATCGAGCCCCTCCTATTGCCCCCCCTCCCAAAGCTGCTGCTGTTACTGCTGCATAATTGGTACTTCCGAAATGGGAGGGGTGCAGGTTTTGGGTGTCTGAATGGCACTGAAACGGACTGTAGCTTATTGGAAATAATCATTAAATCATCGATGTTTGGTTGCCTGAACATGCAGTAAATGCATTTAACCCTAAGGGGTGCTACTTTTCTACCACACAGGGTGTTTACCTGGGGCGATAAGGGCAGGTTGCGGTGGGTGACAGGGGGAATTGTGGGTTAGTTAGTGCAGTAATGCTTTCGGTTATTCTGTAGGGTCCTTTATTGCAAAAGACTTCCAGAAATGATGGTTGTGGTTGACGTGGACTGTCTGGGGCCCCCTGTGCACCGATTGGGAAACACTGCTGCAGTGTTCTCTCATACCAAAATCCCCTTGAGCTTTATGCCTCTGTATTAAGGTAATCTTTATTGCCAGTGAGTTTTAAAGCTATCCATAAGTCAGTTGATCAGTTCTTCCAATTTAGATGAAGCTTTCAAACCATTTCTTGATTTATTGTCATTTTCCCAAAGGAAGTGAAGAGAGAAGAGGATTTGAAGAAAGCCATGCATGAGATTGAGGGTTTTAAACATGATTTCCCTGTTTCCGTTTGAATAAGTAGTAAAACCATATGCATCTCAGGGAAAGCTCGATGTGGATGTAAAACCAGTATAATTCTTTTTTTTTCCCAAACAAATTGATATAATTTGTGTTTTCAGCATAAGTATCAGTTTTGGTCTATTTTCACATCTAGTATACTAACTACATTTGACTTAAGTCTGGCGCACTGATCACTGTACGCAATCTGGGCACGAGTGCCCCCTCCTGTTTTTCACCAGTACCGGGGGGTGTGGTATGAAAACTCTTAGTGACCTGACTCGCCATGTTGCGGTTATAAAACTGCATGCTCACGAAAGGACCGGACACTCTGCAGGATTGAGTATTGATTCAGCCTTGCCTTAAGAGAAAATGTATAGATATGCTTCAGTGTTTGTATTTGGCAGTGCTGGTTTTCGACTTGCTGATGGGCATCACAGTGCGTCTCTGGCTTTACGAAGGGTAATCACTGTGCACGGTCTCTACATCTGTTTTGCCAAAACTCGTGTCCCGTTTCCCTCGTGTCACCACCCCAGCCCCAGGTGAGTGTGGGTGTACTGTTCAGTTTGGATTCCTAATGAAAGCGTATCCCGATTAGCTGGGCGTCGCGTGATAGACTGGTATTTTCGGTGCCGCTGTGTTGCCATTCGCACCTGTAGATTCCGGCTAAACCTGTGAAGTCGCGCGTCCCTCTGCCACGCGGTCACTTCCTGCTCCCCTCGGTAGGTTTTTAAAAGCACTATTTAATTCGGTGCTTGCATCCAGGGGCCTCAGGTTGATGGTGCGCAGCTGAACATCGTGTGTGGCTGGTCAGGAAGGCCATTTGACTTTTTAGCCTTGCAGAATATCTGCATGCGTAAGTTTTACAAGCAGATGCTTTAGCATGCTCTGCCGTCTTGTCCTTTAATCCCTAAAGTGAGTAATGAATTTAACCAGCACTTAAAAGGTGATGATTACTGGACCAGTGTGCAGAGCAGGCCAGCTGGTTGAGTTTGCAGTATGACTATCATCTCAGGGCCCCCAAATCTTTGCCCTCTTTACCTCAAAAGGCTGCCCCCCCCCTCGCTGATGCTGTGTGCTTTCTGCCACGGTCTCCCTTAGGCTCGGTTATGGGTGCCCTTCACCCAAGCCACGTGGCATGAAAACCCGATAGAACCAGCTCGGGATTTTTTGCAGAGCTCAGCGGTTCTTCCCCAGGGTCCGATGATTCTTACGGGCCCCATGTTGGCGGGTCCAGTGGAACATTAGCCCTGCACTCCTCTCCTATGCTGGTGAACCGGAGCTCCCTGGAGATCCCATTCCCGTCTGTACTGGCTTTGGGTCTCCAGTAGAGCCGTGACTTGCTGTTTTGCTGGTGAGAGAGCACATTTCTGCCGGTGTCTACCGGATGTGATGCTGTTCTGTGCTCATAACGGCATGCATACATGCATAACATTCAGCTCTTGCGAATGACACATGCCCTAGCCCCCAGATTCAGTGTGGTTTGGCCATTGTTTTTAGCGGAACATGGCAGAAATGTCTGAAAATGAAATGTATTTCATGAGTCAGACTATAAGGTTTCAATACCATGTGTTAATTTTCATTTGCATTGTGGCAGAATGTAGGGAAGCCGCTCCAGGGCAGATCTGACCCCCCCTCCCATCAGCAGTATGGCCTGCTTGCTCAGTGTTTTGTCTTTCTCTAGTCTGCCAGCTTTCTATGTCCCAGTTTTTCAGTCCTGTGTCAGCTTTTTATTTTTTTTCAAGGTTTCCAGACCCGGTTTTTGGAGGGTTCTGGCCAGTAAAATTTCTCTGCTAGCGCAAATCAATGGTTTCTCAGGGATTAGAGAAGGCTTTTTCAGTCTGAGGGCATGTCCGCTCTAATACATTTTTGTTTAGTGATGCAAAAACGTTCTTCCGATTTAGCCTTCCGTGCACACTACCGTGGATCTTTTTTTCCCAGAAGCCCTGTCTACATTTACGAGTATCTGCACTAATGTGTTTACAGAAAGATTAATTGTCAAAAATGTTGTTAGGTCTACATCAATGAGTTGGCTCCTGACCCTTACCTGATTAGCTTTCTTCATTTTGATGTAGTTTCCTAATTGTTTATTCCTCATGGAAAAGAAGAATTCTTTTCATTTGTTTTCACGAAAGTAAGCCACATTTAAGCTTTTGCTACCTGGCATAGGTTGTTTTGTTTACTTGTGTGCAGTTTAATCCTGACTTGTGTACATTGTATCTGTTTATAACTATTGTGAAGCTCAAAATGACACTGTGCCTGAGCCAATTTTATGTGCGGCTCCAGCTTATGATAGACATCCAGCGATCGAACATTAGAATGCACTGAAAGGAAGGGAGTGAGACGTGTAGTGACTAAATTTCTAGGTCCTTGTGTTGTTGCTGTGATGGTTGCTTTTATGAACAGCTCTGTTTGTGACACTACAGTAGTGTGATATTTCGCTATTGCTAAATAAAATCTGTGCATTTACTTTAATCTCACACACAACAATGTGTTTAATCAACAGTCAAGCGTTTATACAAAAAAAACAGAACTCTACTAATAATCAGGTCAAAATAAATGACTCAGAATATATACTTTGCCACTTCTAGACCTATAAAATCCATCCATTCATTTTCCAAACGCTTATCCTTCTGGGTCGCAGGGGGTCCGGACCCATGAGCTGGGGAACAACCCAGGAAGGGGGGGCCAGCCCATCGCAGGGCACACTCGCATCTGTGGACACGATCAGGGCAGGGCACTTTTTTTTTTTTAACTTTACACATTGTTTGGATACATTTATTTTCTTACTTTACAAATTTCTGTTTTGATAAATGTGCTTAGATGTATTTAGTACAGTATATGCTCTTGTTTTATCTGGTTCATTTTGTGTTAAAATGCTTAAAAAAAAAAAACATTTAGATGTATTTTTTGGGGCCGGGAACCAATTAATTGGTTTTCCATTATTTCTTATGGGGAAAATTTGATCACAACTCCTAAATTTTTGGATTCGATCCGGAGTTCTGAATGGATTAAATTCGAGTTCCGAGTTACCACTGTATATACATTAACAACCACTCTTATGCAATATATACAATTACACAAATGCTAAAGCTAATTATCTGTGTTGTCTTAAGCTATGTCATTTATCTTTTACATGGAACAATGTGAATGCAATGTGAAGTCCCCCCCCCCAATGCTACTGATAAAGGTAGTATGGATGCAGATCTTTTCTTTCGGAAACTCGTGAAATTTTTTTTTAATCATTACTGCAGGTGTAGCCTGAATGTAACAGGTCACTGTAACAGTGTGATGCCCATAGATTTGCTTTCCCTCCTTGTTTTGGGGGGGGGGGGGTCGCTTTGACATTGCTGTCTATTTTCCTTGGCTTGACTGCTAATGAGCCCACAGTCTGAAGTGTGATTAAATATTTTCTTTAGAATTTGTCTAAAGTGGCTTGAATTATTAACTTGATCTATTCTTGGTTTCATGACTCTGAAGTAGTGTTATAAAGTATCGATTATTATTATAGCCGAAGATTGTGAAAGTGAGCGGGGGTCTGGCCCCACAGCCTCTCATTTCAAAGCTAAACAGCCCGATAAGAGACTGATTACGGGAAGTACGATACGCTGACAGGGTCTAGGCGAGTCTCGCGTTCCTAAGGTGCTTCCCTTTCTGGGTTGCCGTTTACTTCCTCGTACGATCAGACGTTCTTACCCCCCTCCCAGCCACGCTGAGTATGCTTGCATGGTCTCCTGCCCTCTTACCCGGTGGCCCTGGCACTCTGGTGTTCAGCACGGTGAGCGCTTGTTCCGTTCTCTGCATACTCCTCGGAGACGGTAACCCCTGAGGTCAGGGCTCACGGTGCTTAACTTGTCCTGATGACGGCGTGGGGCCCGTTCACCTTCACTCTCCACGGTGTCTTATTGTCATCGCCCTGCCTCATCAGCCATGTGCTTTATCTGCCCGCAGTTGTCACTGAGCATGAGAAGAAGATAACAACAACATTTTCTTGTCTGGTATAGTTAGGGGACTAATGGTGATTATCACCCATATGGGTCAATGACACGCTGTTCCCTGTCATGCTTTCTCTGTACACTGTTTGCTGCCACGCTTTTGGTGGCTTCACAGTTATCTTGGTAGGGTCTGACTACATAGCAGCTGTGTGTGCAGCGTTTTCCCCACGTCAGGCCTCGGCACTGAGCTCACTGGAGCCGGCAGTACCATAATGACTCGTTTGTAACAAACCCAGCCTGGGACCGGGCTGGAGGCCCTGTCACTCAGGGAGCCTTTTAAGGGGGGGCAGCGACTCCCACGAGGTGCTCTTACACACGCCGTCCATAAGAGGCCCTTTTTGGTCAATAGTGATGGTTTAATTTAGAGGTGGGTCCTTTTTGCCATTCTTGAGTGCAGCTGAGCCCTAGAGCTCCAGGTTCTGCACAACTGCAGCCTGGTGATTGGAGAAACCAGGCTTCCATTTTTAAGTTGCAGGTGAAGAGCAACATGCCAGCTCCAAGGCCTCTGAGCTTGCGCCCCCCTCCATCTATCTGTGAGGGTCCTCATGTGAGACCCTGCACCGCTGCCCCTCAGTTGCACGGCGGCTGTATTTTTGGCAACTTTCCGGGTGTCTTCGATTTTATATGAGCGGCCCTCAGAACAGGAAGGGCGGGGATCACGCCTGCAGAGAACGCCCACCGGCGCGTGTGTCGAGGGCTGCAGAGTATAGCAGAAGCCAAGCGTGCGGTCGGCGTGCGGCTGTGCGATCCGGCATGCCACCTCGGTATCTTTTACCGATCAGCTGACTGAAGGTGGCGTGGGAGTATCCTGAGTGACAGGAAGGTTTCTCACCGTGAAGCAGGAGGGGCTGAACGCACAGGTCAGGGCCAAGTATCTGCTGGAAGGGACGTCGTGTGGAACAGGTCAGTGTTCCACAGAACCTATCCTAATGCGCTATTATATAGGGAGTTTTTTCATTTGACTCGCGCAGCCATCTGTGTGTCATTTGCAGTCATTTTCTTTTTCATGTAGCTGTACATGCTCAGCCGGTCGGGCCAGAAAGCTTTATGCAGGACTCTGTGCGTTGAGATGCACCCATTGTTTCGGCCAGCCCATACAGCGACAGTCGGCCATCTGCCGATGGTTAAAAATGAGCCAATATTTACTGCTGATAATTCCCTTTAAAATGGTGACCCTTATTGCTTTGCACGCCCGTGTACTAAACAGAATGTCTGCCGTGTGGAATAGTTTTGATGTCGTTAAAAGTGCGTTTTGCAAATAATGCTCGTCTAAAATTTCGCAAGGAGGATCTTGTAATAAACATTTCAACACCTCAAATTTGATCGCTCACCTTAAGGCGAGACGAAGAAGAGCGTGAAAAGTTTCTGGGAAAACAAATCTGTTCCAGTAAAGAAGGCTACACTGCTGCTGAATAAAGGTAGCCTGTCAATCATGCAATCGTTTGATAGCAAAGGAAAATTCAGTACAGAAGTGTGAAATCAAAATATTTTGAAACCTACTACTAGTTTTTCCAGCCTTTCACTGTTGTGTTGTATGTTAGTCGTTTTCTTACCAAGACACATACTTTTTCATATTTATAGAATGTAATTTTATTTTTTAATTTATATTAAGTATAAATTAATATATTAATTTTAAACTTAAGCAGAACCTCCCAAACTGTTTTGAAAACTGACAGACTATCTTCTATCAGTATCAGCTAGAAATTTCCTTATCGGTGCATCACTAGTTTAAAGTAACATGTTTGCAGGTTGCGCCTGATAAGCAGCATGTGAACTGCTCTCCCGTCTGTCTGACTGGCAGGGATGTCATTGCATACACGGGTCTCACCGCTCGCACCCGTCTGGCTGCCTCCCGCGCCCCGTGATGTCGGCCTGCCTCTCGCTCTGTCCCCTTCCCACGCGCTCGCCTTGGTGCCGTCCTCGGTGGGAGGGTCGCGTTTCTGTTTCCGGTGTTTCCCCTCCTGCTTGTCAGTCGAATGATATCTGGCTGTAAATAACCTGCTGCGTTCTCTCCCGCAACCCAACAATGGCAGGAAGGCCTCCTCTGTGAGAGGCAGGGTGTCCCACAGCAGGGTCGGCCCCAGGGGGCGTCGCCGCTGGATTTAGGCTAGACCGCCACAATGCCGTCACTGTATTGCTTTTAGGAGGTCATCTTCTGGTAACCACTGATAGTTTCTATGCTAAGAACAATGATGAAAGAACGTTAATAAAACATTCTCTCTGACCTGACCTGAGGTAGCACTTACCTGATGTCAGTCAGTCAGTATCTTTACATGCACACTAAGAAAATTGAATTGTTGCGTTAGTCTGACTAAAACTGGACCTTTAAAGTACATGTAAACACGTCAGTCCGACTTTATTCGTGCTAAATCAAGTTTCTCCTAATCAGACTAAGACACCCAGATAATGCGATTGGGAGTGCGGCATGTATACATAGAATCGGACTCGGTTGGCCTAGGTACTGTAGTAGCAGTTCCCTCCCCTGGGCTTTGACCTGGGAGTAGCAGGAGAATGGAGCATGGTAGAGTTTGCGTCGCTGCCGCACTCCGGCACCATACGGCGACGACGTCTGCCTTCGGATAACACCATAGCTACAAGGAATACAAAAAAAGCATGACGTACAGCCTAAATGAAATGTACACGTACCAAAAGTATGGTACTTCAAGGGGTTCGCTTTCCATTGCCGAAAAAACTGGTACTGGAATGACGACAAAAAGCTAGGTGGGGTATTTTGCACTGATTTAGATAAACGGCTGTAGTAGGACTGGGTGACGTGTGATATTAATACCAACATCGCATGTTATGCACATCCAATTCTTACATCGCTAGTCAGCTATATTAAGATCAGGCTTTTTCTTACCTTCAATTTGATACAGATATTATAAAACAGGGAGTTTGTCTTGCTAAAACATTTTTACTGTCATAGGAAAAAAAAACACCTAGCAATTTTAACAATTTGAATGATTATGCCTTTTCACAATTATCTAGTATCGGATTCTTTTAGATGCTTAGCTTTGCATTCTCATAATCATTTTGGTCCTTGCTGTTTAAATCACTTCTATACTTCGTAACATTTATGATGGGCTTTTTTTGTTTCATTAATACCCCAATATTTATTACGACAAAATCACATTCCAACGCTTGAAAATACCAAGCTGTCATAGTATATTATGCGCAGTACTTTTTCTTGTTATGCTATCCTGATCTTGTATGTGTTCTTCCGACCAGATCGCGATTAAAGCTTGTTGCACTTCATTTGTCCACGCATCCATTGCTGCCATTATATATTTTTTTTTATGTCTGACGTAATAGGGTCATCTGGAAAAATCACAATACTAACAAGTTGAAAGGAGACATATCACCAGCTATTGTAGCGGAGTTGGACATACTTTGGTCAATATATGCATCAGCCTGCCATGCGTGTATATTGGGACAAGGACAATAGTCCGATTTCATGACGTAGTCGAGCTATAACCATAGCTCATCTTAGCAACGCATGTAAACATACAGAGTCTCATGGGCTAGGTTAAGCGTGTGGGGGGATAAGCGCTGGTGTGAATGAATCCTGAGCCATGGGTGGCATTGGCGTGCTATTATCCAGCAGAGATGGCGATCTCTCCTTTAAGGGCTTCTGTTTGGTCCACCCTTGTGCTCCAGTGTATCCTGTCCAATGAGGCCTGACTGACTGGGGACACAAAGACCATATCAATGCTAATTTCTTCTATGCTTTTTTTGCACTATATCTTTTTACTGCTAGTTATTTTTATTGCTCAAATCCTGCCGTGTTTGTCTCCATACAGGCTGATTCCGGAAGCTCTGCACGATGCGTGAATACAAGTTAGTCGTCCTCGGTTCAGGGGGTGTCGGCAAATCGGCTTTGGTAAGTCTGCTTAACCACCTCTCTACAGCCCCTTAGCTAGGGAGGGGTCAGTGATACCCCCCCCCAGCTGTATGACCCTGGCAGCACTGCACCTACAGCAAAAGGTTGGAGTGTTTAGTTGCGTGTGGCTTTTTTCGTTCAGCTTCAAGCCCTCTGGGGCCGCTGGTCTGCGAGAATCCGCCTCTCGTGTGTGACAGCATTGTCAAGCTGGGCTCCCCCCCCCCCAGAGTGTCCTCCATGCTGCCCTAGGGCATCGTGTCCCCACTCTATACTCATGTCTGCTCAGCATAAAGAGGTCTCTGCGGTGTCACTTTAGCAAACATGGCTGCTGCCGCCCCTTACGAGCCACGTCTCACGGGCCGCAGCTCACGATGGCCTGCCGGCTTTCCCTGCACAGATTTAGTGTCAGCTTATAGGATTGACTCCGTTGGACGTTTCATAAAGCCTACCAATGGTATAGTGCGGTCTCTGTCGGTGGGTGGTGCTTCCTTGTACAGCAGAGTGAGGACATGCAGGGATGTCTTGGTCAAAGAGGCAGTATTTGCAGAGGCTCTGCTTAGCGTGTTTTCTGTGCTCAAGGGGGTACAGTTGCAGTGAGTCCCCCCCCCATGAGTTTCTCAGTAACAGAGTGATCCTCACAGACCACGAGGTTGCGAATGTGGCAGGTAGTTCACCCCGCAGCTTCACCTTCAGCCTGTGAGCTGCTCTCGTCCTGTAGCTCTGGCTCCTGTTAATTAGCAGCAGCTGCCTGCACGCGTAATGGGGAAGCAGAGCCGGGTGCCCCGC
>JAODUD010000001.1:14387427-14398876 GCA_026784285.1 Stomatorhinus walkeri | reverse complement strand
AGTGCATGCTGGAGATCCTGGACACGGCAGGGACGGTAAGGGGGGGCGGCGCCGCGTGCAGGGAAGTGGAAGGGGAAACACGCTGCCTCCGGCTCTAGCCACCAGGGGAGAGCCCCTCACTTCCTCTGCCCCAGTTGACCAGAAGTGAGCAAAGCCACCAGTCAAGGGCAGAAGCTGCTTCCGCTGTGGCGGACATCATGTAGGGTGGCGGGGGGGGTGAGAGAGAGGCCCGCCTGCCAGGCCACGCCCCCCTCCCCATGGCTAGTAGGGAACTAAACACACAGCTCTCATTCAGAGCTGTTAATCATTCCTGGGGCCCGACCTGCTCTTAACCTGTTTGTTCTGGAAAACGCGGCCTGTGAACAGCAGCACTACTGTGCTTCACAAGCTAGTCACGGCACGGCCGAGCAGGGGGACACGTCTCTGTATCCCACGACAACGGTTATTTACACCCCATCATCCCACATGGTGTCGGTGGGCAGTTAATCTGTCTCCGCCTTTAATGAGCTACAGCCAACCCGGTGCTCGGTCTGGGAGTCGGCGCCAATCGGATAATTTGCCTCCTTGCTTTTCAGCCGTTTTCTCTGTCACCGTGCGGAATTAAGATTTTCCCCATATTAGATGATCTTGAACGGGAGGTTTAGTCACAAGTGAAGACATTTTTATGCCGAATTGTGCTTCAGCAGTAATCGCACAGCATTTTGTTTTGGAGGAGTCTGAAGTCAAGTCTTTATTATAGACATGAATTCTGAAGCTGTCACAAGCCTCCCTGCATTGTTCAAATATTAAATCTTTATTTAAATCTGATTGCGAGATCTGCGGGCTTGTTAAGCTGGGGGGGGGGATCTGCAGGGAGTCCATTTGTGTTGCATCCTTTTCAAATGTATCCCATTACATTCTGCGAGCCAAAGCGGGTTAATGTCAAACACAGTCCATCACTGTGATGGCAGATCTGCGTCGTCTGTCTCTCTCTTATCCCCAGTGTGTCATTGTGACGCTCTGTTTCCACGCCCTGGGGATGTTGGGAATTGGGGGTGTCTTCAGGGAAGCAGTGCTAGACCTAGACGCCCAAGTCGTTTGTGAGGGAAAGGAGATGGAGCCTTGTGTGATGGACGGACGAATCACTTGCAGATTCCGCATCACGTAGGGCTTATGAGGTGCTGCTGAAAGTATTGAGTGTAGCATTGAAATGGATGTTAACTTATAATGAGCTAATGAAACTAACCTTATTTCTTTTATTTCTTTACCTTTCCTTTTCTGTGTTTTTGTACTCTCTCGTACTGATGTATCAGAGTTGGGTAATTCAGGTCCAGAGAGTAGAAGTCCGGACCAGCATTTTGTTTCAATCAACCAGTTGAGTATCTGTGACTGTGACTCTATGCTCAACTGGTTGGATGAATCAAAATCTTGGTCTGGGCTTTGACTCTCTTGGACCTGAATTACCCAACCCTGATCATTACGTGCCATGGGTCAACACTGTTGTGAAATGCACTAATAAATAAAAATTGAGGTGTATTATGCATTAATTCAATTCATCTGAGTTGAGTCACACCTATGTGTATCTGCAATATATATACATGATCTAAGTATTTTAAAGTGTGTGGTGTCCTGCCTCCATCCAGGAACAATTCACAGCCATGAGAGACCTGTACATGAAGAACGGGCAGGGCTTCGCACTCGTCTACTCCATAACGGCACAATCCACCTTCAACGATCTGCAGGACCTGAGGGAACAGATCCTTCGGGTCAAAGACACTGATGATGTGAGTATGCCGCACCCAGCCCCACTGCCCATGTTGACCCACTGGGCTTATTAATCTTCCAGAAGGTGCACCGAGAGTTAGTCCAAGCGTTACTCTCTCGTGTTCACTGCCCACGTTGATCAGAAACGCAGGCAGGCGTACTCCCACCGCGCCCGGCGGCATGGCCGTGCGTACAAGAGCGCCTCATCAAACCCCTTCCTGCCATGTTTCCTGACTGGGATCCCCTACCAGACAGCATCTCTGCACCTTATCTCAAGCAGTTCAGTGTCCGGGGATTTACGAGTGCTTGAAACCCTCTGTATGTAATAACTTCCTGTTTGCTTACAGGAAATTCATATGTGCTTGCAGGCATCCACACTGAATGAGGAATTTGAAAATGAATAAATACCTTTCATAACTGCAAAGGGGATACATAGTGTCAGATATCATGTCACATGATACTGATGATGTCATTTAAAGTGCATTCTCTTGAATTAGCAATGGGTTCTTTATGAAACAAACACCAGAGCTGTCGCCACATCAAGATTTGGCTCCCTTAGTTGAATAAGCCAAACAGCTAGCAGTTAGAAATTGCAAGGTTAGGTGAACAGCTCATATTTCAGTATGCAGGACTGAAAACAGTGTTTACCAAAAGAACTGTGGGACTTTGCCCAGTGAGGTAAAATTCAGTGGCTTTGTTCAGCTAGCAGAGCCAGAGACTGGTGCTGCATTTCCGTTCGGAAAGGCCCGTGAAGCCGATTGGCTGGTGCTGCATTTCCGTTCGGAAAGGCCCGTGAAGCCGATTGGCTGCCCTGGGTCGGTTTTACATACCCACTGCGGCTCAGAACAGTTATTGCCAACGGTTTTCATTCCCAACAGCAAGCTGAATATATAACAAACATGAACTTTTGAACTTTTTAGAAATGCTAATCTTTCCGTTTGCACAACTCTGGGTGTTCCCCAGAGTAACACGCAGCAGGGAGAGGATGGCGAATTGTTTTAAATGAAGCAGCTGGGTTTCTCTGTTGATGAAGGCTAGTTTGAATCCTCCATGTTGGGATACAGTTATGTTCATCACATGTGACGTGTAGGTTTTGCAGTAACGAAGACTTCCCAATGAGCATGGTGATCGCAGCCGGAGACTGTGTGTCCAAGCGGGTACAGCCTCCAGGTTAATGGGAGCCTTGTGCCACAGTCTGTGTGGGCTCACCCCCCCCCACTGCCTTTTCTTGTCAGGTGCCCATGATCCTAGTGGGTAACAAGTGTGACCTGGAGGAAGAGCGAGTGGTGGGCAAGGAACAGGGCCAGAACCTGGCGCGTCAGTGGAGCAGCTGCGCCTTCCTGGAGTCTTCTGCCAAATCCAAGATTAATGTCAACGAGGTAACACCTTCCTCCCCGGCCGTCTCCGCCGAAGGCGCCTCGTGCTTCAGCCACTCCTCAGCTGTACCCTTTGTTCTCTGGGGCACTAGGCCTCATTTAGCAGTTAAAAACAAAGTCACGGATATTTTGGCAAAATGTGACGCATTAAGAGCAGAATCCAATGCAATATCATTGCTGATTTTTATTGTTTTTTTCCTTACATCCTTCAAACAGTATGAGCTCCATGGCTAATATTTGGTGCTTCTGGCTGTGTTTAGGGTGAAGGATGAGTTGGTGAGAATGAGTGCGAATTCCCAAGCTTTGATAACGCATCTTTATGGTTTTTTTAAGGCAATAAGCTGAACAAACCTTCCCTTGTACTTAGCCTGTCATAATAAAGGAGTTATTGTAAACAACTGATTTGTTCAGCAGTTTAGGGGATACTGGTGCTGTAGGCAGTTTGCACAAAACAAACTGTTTGCATGTCTGTGGTTTCTAGACCCGAACCCAGAGCCCAGTTTCATAAGACATGCAGAGTTCTTGGGGACCCTATTTGAGCAGCACTGCGGCCGAGCCCATCCCTGAGTCGCTACCCACACTCAGTGAGCCGCAGTCAGATAGGGCTGCGTCCATGTCACGTGTGAGCCACCGTAAAGGCCTGCCATTGTCCGAGCTCACGGTGCGGGGGGGGGCACTCTATAGCAGGCAGCGACGTCCCCCATGTGGCCCGTGTCACCTGCTAGTGTGGCACAGAGGCCGGTTTGTTGTCAAGGGTCTGCTGGTCAGGGTGCGGGAAGCATGATGTTTGAGCTGGGACCTTTCAGAAGGGAACCCCCCCACTACCTAAAGGAGCTCGCCTGCCCCCATCCCAACCGTAATCCTGTGCGGGCTGTGGCCCCAGCTCCATAAAACCACTGTCGCACTGCAGCGTCACATCAGACACATCAGTGAGCATTGTATTCCGCCCCCCATCCCTTGTCCCTCCCTGTTTGACTGATCGGATCACATGCATTGATTTCCCCGTAGATCTTCTATGACCTGGTTCGGCAAATCAACAGGAAAACCCCAGTACCAGGAAAGGCGCGCAAAAAGTCCACCTGCCAGCTGCTCTAATGACGGAGCATGCCAGTGCTCTGAGCCAGGTGGGTGGGGTCGCACTGCACCGCACTGCACTGCAGATGGCCTGACTTAAGGCGCCCCAGTATCTGCACAACTGAAACTGTTAAACCCTGTAGCTTTTTCTTTTAATGAACCAGTTGTTGAGTATGTCATTAAGCCGCTCTGTCACTGCACACTACAACGCCCCCTCCCTGCTGCAGCTGTTCTGCGGGACCTGTTCGGTTTCGCCGTATTGTCATGCATCCTATTAGTGGCTTTGTGGCCTGACTCGGCGTCTGGGACAGTTTGCTCCAGGTCCCCAGGCCACAAAACCCGGCAGATCGACTCCTTTTGTTTCCCAAGATCAACATGAAGGGGCCTCCCAGAGGACTGTATTTTAAATTCTGTTCTTCAAAATGAGATTTGATTTAAGCAGAACCAGCTGCAGATCACGCATCTATCCTGTTTGGGCTTTTCTAGATTTCTCCGAGTAAATTATAGGACTTTTAAGGCTCTTAATCAGGCACCACTTGTATCCATGACCTTGTGACCCCACACTCAGGAAACGGGACACTCCGGTCTCTGAGTCGTTCTTCAGGTTCAAGTTTAAGACCCAGCCTGAAAGAGCTTTTGCCATCTCTGCTCTTGGTTATAGAACAGTCTGTCCATGGACATTTGATCAACCAACAGTGTGGCTTCTGAACACTTATGTACGGACAGCCCTATTATTGATATTTGAATATCTTCATTTCCTGTGAAGCAGTTTGTGACACTTTCTTCAAAGGCACTATATACAGTGGGGCAAAAAAGTATTTAGTCAGCCACCGATTGTGCAAGTTCTCCCACTTAAAATGATGACAGANNNCCGACCCCCCCCCCCCCCCCACAGGTCTGATCGTCCGCTGCCTCCTCGAGCAGTGCCAGCATTCCAACTTCACTAAACCCTAATGTCCAGCGGACTTCCCTGTGTGGTGACACCCTTTAACAGAAGAAACCAACGGCCGGATTCGAAGCTACCACATCGGTTTTTGCACATCGATAACCCTAATCGCCCTCCAGCGTCGCAAGACGAGATCGTTTCTTAAATCTTCTAACTGTATGCAACTGAAAAACGGCCCAGAAGCTACACACAGTATTATTGCTAACAGAGGACGCGCTCTCCTCCCGACGCCATTGTAAACGAGAGAGACTGGACCCTGGCGACTGTGTGGGTTGCCAGGCACCCGCACTGGCAGCCCTGATGACGTAATGTTTAAAAACACCACTGTTTTATTAAGAGGAAAAGTCCAAAGAGCGCCTATATAGCCTATTTCATACAACTAACTCAGCTCCTCCTTTGGTTATCTTGTATCTTTATTTTACATTTCCATTTTGCTCCATGTTTGTTCCTTTTAAGAGTTGATCTCACTTGATTTCACTCTTGCCAACATGCTACGCTGCAACAGCTAATAATATGATTTTATTTTAGGATAACCAGTGGTTAAAATTAATGGTTTTCTGTCTTGGTTGTACTCTGTCTAGTCCAATCTGTTGCCTTCAAATTTTTGTTTTCTTTTAGAACAGAAGAGAAATCAGAGCATCCATGTTATTGTATTTTTTTTTTTTTTTTTTTTTACAGAAACATTTGTACAGTGGGGGTTTACAAAGGGGGGTTCTAGCCAAGAGGATGGGGTAGTCTGCCATGAGACCAAAGTACTGTAGCGTGTCCAAACCGATTTCGCTAACTCTTGCCTCAGCTCTTTTTTTCCTCTTTTTTTTTTTTTAATTCTATTTTGGGATCTCACAGGTTAGACCAATTGTCACATCTGTCTTGACAGAATCCCTGGTCGACAACGGGAAGTATATATTTTAAAATGAGGCTTTTATTAAAAAAAATAATAAAATTATGTTTAAGTCACCCTTGGCGCTTCAGTCACTGTAGATTGTCACTGTACCCCCCCTCCCCCCATCCCCATGCTGCTTGTTCATGAATCTGTAAATTGAGGGTATAGAAACAAAATAATGGGTCTAGTGAGTACTTGCCTGTTAGTGTGTCTCCTGTGTAATATTTGGATCTAAGATGTCTCTTGGTGGAAGAGTGTGGGTTCCTCAGTAGTGAAGGTCGGTAACTTTATCAAAAGAATGCTCAAGTTACCCCGGTTACCCATGTGAGGGGGAGAAAGTTGCAAGTTTGTTTTGGTGTTTTTTTTTTTCTCTCTTCTTTCTCTTTTCGTGACTTTTGCTGAATAATTTAAAGAATGCCTTGTTGCTGTGTATGCATTGAAGCAAACTCCTGGATGTGAAAACAGCCTCTCAGTCCACGTGCAGAGTCACATCATTTGAAATGCAGCGTCTGCTTCTTGAGGTGGCCAAATGTTAACTAAAAAGCCTTAATTAAAAGTGGTGCAATTTTGTATAACCGAGCATCTGTAGTTCAATAAATTGGATTGCCATGCAAGGGCTCTCGGTGACGTCAGAGTGCGGCTGCATCTTTGCTGTACCGTGTCGGCTGGCCGGCCGGGCGCTTGGCCATGTGCTCGCTCTGCTGCTGGTTGGTTAGGGAAGTAGCTGTGTGGAACAGAGGCCACGAAGAGCAAAGCTAGGGCAATGCTGGTGTGGGGCTGTCTCGGCCATAATCGGTGTGAGGTGTGTTTACCAGTCTGGAACCATTCATTTTGCCTTGTGCCGAGTCAGACATTGCTCTCTCTCTCTGTTTAAAGCTCGTCTTGTATGTCTTCTCTCTCTCCTTCAGTATCTCTCCCACCCGCCAGTGTTAATGCTCATTGAAGCTTGTAGCCAGTGTGAACAGATAGAGACCATCCGGTGGTCTCATTCAACCAGTGTGTTGAACAGCTGTGATATAGGGCAGAATCTGAATACAAATGACAGAGATACTTCATTTACAGGAAACTCTTAAGGAACTAAGCAACTCTATATAATGCTATGTTTTTCTCCAGCCCTGAACCAAACCTAAATATAAAAACACTGTATATTCATAAACAGTATTTATATAAACCCAAATCAACACTTTAGTGATGACCAGACATTTAGGAAGTGGTTGAGGGGACAGTTTTTCAGCAGCATTACCTGCGACTGCATGCAGCTGCTCCACAGAGTTTACGTTCGACTGTATTCATGGGAATACCTGGTGCTGAGATGGAGATTATGAATTTGGGATTCTGTTGCATTTTAAGTTTTGCACATTTTTGTCCAATGGAAAACCGTGTGGTCTGGTAAACCTGTGGGAATGACTCCACGTAGCCTCTCCCCAACGCCTAGGTTGCAAGCCCCTTCACCCCAGACTCCTGCCCCAGGGGAAGTGTGAGTGTAATGTTTCTGAAAGAAGAAGTGTTTCATTGGCACGGATCCCTCTGTGGACACAAAAGATTTATTCATTAAACAGCCGAGGTTGCAGCATCCGTGAGGGTCAAACTGGAAGAGGAGTGATGCGTTACCAGGGATCTGCAAGGGAATGTTTGCCGGAAAAGCAAAGATCCCAGGAGTGCAGAACACCCCACCTCTGAGCTTGTTTGTTAATAGGGATGGTAGGTGTTGAAGGACACTTAGGCCATCAGAGTTTAAGGCCGAAAGAGGGAAATCACATGATTAACCTTGGTGAGAGAAGGGTGCAGTGTCAGAGGTTAGCAAAAACCTGCAAGGCAGCTGCCTGTTTAGGTGTGTTTGAGGAAGAAGGGACAGCTGACATCATAAGCTCAGGCATTAGAGGGAAGCCTGACAGGGTGTGACAGCTCCCTTCCAGCCCCCCCTCCCCCCTGTACAGCCAAGCCCCCCCATGACTGTACAGCCAATCTGGCCCCACATGACATCCTGAAATAGCCCAGCATCCCGAGAAGTCAGGAAATGCTGAAGATTGATATAGGATTTCCTTTCCTCCTGAGTTCATCAGGAAACTGGAAGACATTTTGTTTACATGTGTCAGCATCTTATTCAAAACCAAAAATAACAGTACTTACGAATCAGCTGTAAATCTGAGACATGCGTGTAGATTTGGGTTTGTATGGTAGAGACATGTCCCTACCAATATTGTGGGGGTACCGTATGTGTCCAGGGGGTGGAAAATTCTGGGCTGATGTGGTCCCTACCAAACCTATGCCCTAGTTGAGAAACTTCGTGTTTTCTGTTTATGTATGTTGCAATCATAGAAACTGAGTTTGTTTGATGGTATCTGTGCAAGCAGAAGTTTAAAATTCTTTAAAAAGGTATTGTGATAAAACAGTTTATTGTTTTGTAGTTGGTATTTTTGTAGCCATTAAAACAGGCAGGTGGGACTAATCTAAATAAAGAACTATAAATTTGTTACATAAGCGGAGATGTAGAGAAATCTGTGTCACTGCACTGAAGACGGGCTTTGGGCTACTCCCAGCAAAACCCAATTAAACCAACGCTGCATAAGGACAGGTAGTAAATCTCAGCACTCCGTTTTGTCCCAGGGCAGTTCTGGAGGGACGTGACCCAGGTAAACGAAATATTTAAAGGAACTGACAAAGACAACAACGACCTGCTGACAGCAGGGGTGGATTGATTTTCCTGGCGGCCCTAGGCTGACGACAGCGTGGACATTCAGGTGCTGCACATTTAACCAACCGTTCTATTTTTCCCAAGGCGGGGCGGGCCCTGATGTTTGCTGGGGCCCCGGGCTGTAGCCTAGTAGGCTGTGCAGTGATCTGCCCTGGCTGGCAAACGCTGACACACTCATAAGGACACAAACTGAATGTACCTGGGGATCTGTTTAGACAAGAGCAAACACATTCATCCACACAGCTGATGGTGCAACACTCCTTATGTTTAATCAATGCTTAACTGAATTTCACCATAATGTACACACAAAATTTTCATCGTAACAAACTGATCTCCATGGTTTCATCTCATCGATATTTCAGTGTTCTTAATGGTGGATTAGACCACAGAACAATGGCAAAATATTATGAATTATAACGTTAGTTCTGTTTAGATGGATTTTTTACGGTGGTTAGTCTAAATTGTCAAACACTAAATAATCAAAACCCAGATATTCACGTAAACTTTCTCAACAGATTTTTGTGCCAGGTGGCGCTACAAGAAATTTCATCCATCACTCTCACTGGTGTTCACTCTTGATCAACATATCCGTGCCGTACTTCGACGTAAAAGAGGAAACTTCCAGTCTTCTTAAATATGCTTTTGATGAAATCCATTTTACATTTCGGTGTTTTGTTGTAATATTAAAAAGGCACTGCATTAATGTTACGATATAGATATATACGAACAGCTACGTTCGCGGTTCCGAGCTTGATTGCTTTAGCCTGGACGAGCGTAGGGAATCGACTTGGGTCGAATGGTTATAGTTAGACAAATCTGGTGTCGATTTGTAAGCCCTGTGTGTATCAGAGTAAGGCTTGGGTTTGTGTTAAAGGTTGGGGTGTCATGGCTCGACTTTATCTGAGCTCGATTTAGTACCCCTGACAGGCCAGCGTAAGGAAACAGTGTGCGGTTCGATGCGCTCCGAGCTCTATTTCTTTTGCTTGAGCGAGCGGGAATAAGGAAAAGGTTCGGCCTGCTGTAGTAAATGCCCGGTTTCCTGATAACTTAATGCTGGCGACATGGATTGGTAACTCAGTTTAATTTTTACACCAACAATTTGCTGTTTTATTTATATGGTTACGGACTGGTTGGATTTTGACGTTTGTCTCTTGTGCAGAAAAAGACCCGATATTTGTTGAAGCACATGTGTTAACACAAAGCTAACCGAAAACTACCGTGCTGTCAGATGCTCACTTTCTGTGTAGACGCGCATTTATATCTTTTTTTTGTTTACATGTCTTCATTGTTCCTGTTTTAGGTCGTGCTTTTGATTAATTTGTACACGTGCTATATCCAGGGTGATATTAAACGTTAGCTTGCATGCTAAGCACTGCATCGGTTTTTTTTTGGTTGTAAACATGTACATAGAAAGCTAAGTAGAGAAAGCCATTCAGTAAGATTTTCTCTTACAAATGAATTTTTGATGTATTTCGTACTGGTGGTATGTGGCGCGCAGTGTAATGAGGTGTTTAAAAATCTCTGTTGTACTGTCATAAATAACATTTCTCTTTCAGATGTCCAGTAACATATATTAATTCCTTCTAGGGGGCAAGATGTGTTGATGTCGCCAGTTGTTCGCGACACAGAAGTGACTCGAGCGGCTCGCAGAAAAAGTTCCCACAAGAAGGTCGCTTGTATCCTTCAAACCGGATTTTGACAGCCGGACTGGGATGGTGTCTGCGTCCACGCGTTATTCCGTTTTGTGGATTGATTTTTGCGGGTTGCTAAATCCAGGGCGTCATAATGTTTTGTATTTAAAAACGAAATGATTATCATAATACATACAATTCACTTTTTTAACCCCGGAATCCTGTGTTATGTGAAATCCAAATAAAATAGAAAAATAGAAGCTGCAGCATTTCAGTGAATCTGGTGTGGTGGCTGTTAATCCCTGACTGAGCTCTAGTCCCACCTCTGCGAGATGAGTCCCCCGGAGCAGCCATCACCCCAGCGCGGCCCCTGCTCCGTCACACACCTGGATCTCTCTTCAAGCAGACATGTGGGTTCCCCTCCATGAGTCCTGGCTCTCGGCCACCTCCAGGGGCTTAATCCACTCTCCTCTACCTGCCACTGGCATCTGTACGGCATTCGCGACGGGACTCTAATCAAGAGCGTGGTAACTTGGTTGACCATTGGAATCTTGTCCCATGTTTCTTTTGTAGTCACCCCTAGAAGCTCCTCGAGGAATCCAGATGTTTCGGCCATCTTGGGGACTGGCAGGCGGACGCCACGGTTTATGCATACTCCCCGCACCCTGGGGAGTATGAGCGTGGTGAGCTCTCCATCATGCTTTTATGGAAGGGAGGCGACGTTGTAGTGTCCCGCTAACTTGCTGGACATATGTGGCCCCACGGGTTTCTCACCCCACCCCACCTCACAGAACCTGGATGATAGCGACTGGACTGCCAGCTTGTTCCCATCCCCCCTGTCAGTCTTGGGTGACGCCACCTTCACGGACGACATCAACACCAGCACCATCATGTTGAAGGAGGAAGATCCGGGAGAGGCTGGTCAGTGCTGCCCTCAGTTTTGCACGAGAATTTACCCAAACCTATATATGCTATGTGTATATAATTAACCACACATACAAAATGGCAGGACGACGTTTTGCTTTGCCGTGCTCAGTGCCGTGCTCAGTGCCGTGCTCAGTGCCGTGCTCAGTGCTGTCTGTGCTGTCCCTTCTAGCCTCT
>JAODUD010000001.1:14353551-14369300 GCA_026784285.1 Stomatorhinus walkeri | reverse complement strand
ATTATTCTGCAGGCTGAGCGGTGGACATGCACATGGTTATAGCATTATTCTGCAGGCTGAGCGGTGGACATGCACATTGTTAAAGTTCACGTTTTAAAAATGCAACTTACGCAGTTCTCTGGCTAAGTCACTACGGCGAGGCAACCTCCTGATTAGATCTAGTTACGGTTTATCTAGAAGAAAGTCCGATTTCGAGCCGGGTGCTCTAAAACGATAAGGCTGAACGCCACTTGATGTTTTATTGTTGTTATTGATTATTCCTTCACGAAGTTGTCCTTTTTGAAGTAACACATGGCCGTGACTAAGTCCGTCGTCGCCCAGGCATGTTGAAGGATGCAGCTGTCGCTATGATTTCGGCCCCCTCGCCTTGTCAGAGCGGTCAGAGTGGGGGCTCGGCGCTGTCGCCGAGACGCCGAGCCGGGACATGCCCGGGCATATCGGCCGGCCTTGCTCGGTGCGCTAGTCTACGGCGCCTTGCCTCCGCCGCTGGGGGCGCCATTCCTCAATGGAGTCCACGCCCAGCGACGACTGCAGTTCTAGCCCTGACATGTCATGACAAGTGCCCGCTGGGGTATTTAAATCCGGGGCCGTTGAGGAAGTGTGTTGTCATTGCACACTGCGGACTCTGAGCACTTTATGTACAGCTGAAAAGTCATAGATGTATATATAACGCATATAACTATTTATTAAGGTGAGTGTCTGGGTATTATTTTGGTTGGCATTTAATTTAAAATTGGAATTTGCTGAAAATTTGTCACACTGCGTTTACCACTAATATATTTTTCTTATTTCAGGTAATAAAGAATGGCAACAGAGAATTGTTTAAGCAACAGCCAAATAAACACAGTGGATAATGAGAAACTTGTGAGTTTTCTTCATTTGCTTGAAGTGTCATGAGCCTGTTATATTGAGAAATGTTAAATAGATGTGAATCCTGGTCTTTACAGGTAAGACCAAAAGTACAACTACAGACCCTGCTCCAGCAGGCAGGAGCAGACAAGGAGATCTTTACAATGAAAGAGGTAAGAAGATCCTGGAATACTGACACGTACTGCTGTTGCTGTACTCTCAGAAATGGTGTAATGTATAAGCAAGCCTGGAATCTCCAGTTGAAGGTAGTCAGTGTCATTTTGGCTTTCAGAAACAACCCGGGACACTTGTCCTTAGTGATTTGTTGGTGATTTCAGGCTCTGCGCTCAGTGAAGGGGCAGTGCCGTTCCCACATTCAATGTACCCATGACCCTGTTGATGTAAATACCAGGCATCTCAGGTTTCCATCTTAGATTTAGTTACTCTGGTCTGTGTGGAAAGTTAACGGAAGACACTGTCTGTGTGTGTGTGTGTGTGTGTCTGTGTTTAAGTTCACAGGATTTAAGAAGGGCATACTTTAGGCTGTTGGTGTTGCAGATGTTTCTGTGTTTACAGTGGCTTTCAGGCTGGAGTTCTACATGCAGTCCTTCGCTCCGGTGGGAGTTTTATCAGTTCCTAGGGGGAGGGCAGAGAGGCACAATTTTGTTGCGTTTGAGCCTGTTTCTCAGTTGATCACCGAGCTGCAGTTTTGTAATCGCTGATCATTACAGCTGATTAAGAAACAGTGATCCTTTGTACCATGCACTCTGAATCAAATCAGGTCAAATGAGTGATAGAGCAGAAAAGGGTTAATACTGTCTGGTATTTTATGAACTGTAGCTTACATTGATACCATAATCCTCTTATAAATTTGAATTTCAGGTGATATTTTACCTCGGGCAGTACATCATGGGCAAGCAGCTGTACGACCCGAAGCAGCAGCACATTGTCCACTGCGCAGACGATGCCCTGGGGGCCGTGCTTGGTGTGGACAGCTTCTCCGTCAAGGAACCCCGGTACACTCTCCACAGCTTCTCTTCTCAAGGGGCTGGAGGTCAGGCCCAGCTGTCACTAGACCCTGCCCCCCCCCCCCCAACTTGCAGTTTCAGAAACGCAGACATGAGAGTAACCTGACAGTCCAGCAGCTGTTTGGGACTCTATGTCTGTTTTGTTTCCAGAATGAAATGCATGTTATGTTTTGGATACTTTTTTTGTTAATATATCGTGGATTGTGTAGTTAGTAATTTTTATTTGTCTTTCAGTGTCTTATTTGCAATGGTCTCCAAAAACCTGGTCGCAGTAAAACATGAAGGTACTAAACTACTATTTACCATTTTAAATGACAGTTCTATTTTTTAACAAGAGAAATTTTTACTCTGAAATTGTCCAGTCTTTTTTCTGAATTAACATATGCCCGTGTATTTTTTGCACTAATGTCTGCTATTTGGAATTTTGGTAGATTTCATGTCTAAATACCACAGCTTTAAGGGCTGATTGACACAGGTTTTGCAATGACAGGTCCCCAGTCAGACTATACAGATCCCAGCAGTCAAACTGAACCAGACAGCGCATCACAAGTAAGTGTGCAGGCCGATATCCTTCCTCTGGTGTATTCCTTTTCTTACCAGCAGCTGTATATATGTATGTGAAGAGCATTCAAGCACTCCCTCCAAAGTCAGCTTGTTTCTCCAACTATATGATTTATTTCATCTTCAGGAAACGGACTTGCATGTAGCCTCTCCTGGGAGGAGACGGAGACGGAGCAGCGACCCTGGTAGGGGAGCCCCTGTCTCTCTGCTATCTGATCACCCTGGCAGCTGTATTTAATCAGAGCTTTTCAATAGCCTGACTGTTGCTGCCCTGGTTTGAAGTTTGAACCGCAATAACCTGGCACAGAGTAAAAGGATTACTCTTTAAGGGTTTCTCCTTATGCTTACAACTGCCCATGTATATCTGTATGTCAGACTTCTTCTGTTGTGATATCAAAAATAATTAGAATAGTGCTCCTTTGTGAGTTTAAATAATAAACCTAGACTCTGCACATACCTTGCTGGTTCACGTTTGACCGCCTGTAACCACTGGGCCTCCTTTTTATGGTGCTACGGAAACCCAGATATGAGGCCATGTGGAACAACAAATCCTTTCCCTCCCAAATGAATGGTGCCTTTCAATCAGGACGTCTGCAGCACTGCCCTACAAACCAAACTGTTCTTTAGAGCTAAAGTTGTTCAGATGATCACTGTGCATGCTGAGCTCCTTCAGGGGCTGATTGTTGACAAATAAGGGACTTATTTGTGTGACAGATGTGCTACAGCAAGGCTACATTAGTCCTTTTCAGAGTAAACCACATGGAGGTCACAAACAGAAAAGTGCCTTGAGTCTTAAGTCCAGCTTAAGCTGTGTATAAATACTGGCTGATAAGTTATGTCAAGTAATTCAAGTCAAGTAAAAACCTCCCCTTCCTACCTTGGAATGATAACTTGTAGTTCTCACTCAGGTATCTCTGTCAGAGTGTCTTTCCCCAAGCAGATGCATACTCCTGGAGTTTTGTTGTTAAAGGCAAGAGTTAAGTCTTAATGAACAAATTGCTGGGTATCATGTTGCAAGGAGAAATAAGCAATTCATTTGCCATTACTGCCTAAATGTTACATAATAGCTAGTAAGTAAATACTACAAGACTCATTATTCTGGCACTTATGATTCCTTTCTGGAACAGTGATATTTTCCAGAGTACAATCTGATGTTATAGTGTGACGTACAGAATGGCTTCACATGCGTCCTGTCGTCTCTCATCAGTATCGACACCTTGACTCTCTGCAGGAACCTCCACAGACGAGGAACACAGCCACAGAAAGAGGCACAAATCCGACAGCTTCTCGCTGACATTCGACGACAGCTTGTCGTGGTGTGTGATTGGCGGCCTCGGGAAGGAGCGGCGGGCCAGCGAATCGTCAGAGTCCGACAGGAGCATGGTAAGAGTGCTGCTGTCCCATAGTCTCCATTGGCTACCCACATCTTGTTGGTATCTCTGCTGTCTTCCATTGAGTTAAACTGGGCTGTGAAAGATGGTCCCCACAGAGCTGTTTATTTGCTGTGTGTTTTACCACTGAGCGTGTCAGTACTCGCCATCACCGTGACTGTGCCTCTTGTTGGTTGGGTACTTCGTGGGGGGTGACAGAGTAAAAGAGTCACCAGAGAGAATTTAATTTTTCATTTCATACATATGTTATGATAGATCTGACCTGCATTGCTACCCCCTTGACAGAGCCCCAGTGTGAACAATGATTTCCCATGCAGAGTGTGTGTGTGTGTGTGTGAGAGAGAGAGAGAGAGAGAGAGAGAATGTAGCATTACACTGTGTCTGTGAACATTCTCAATGCCCACTCTGGGCAGGGTGTCATACCATAATTAAACTCAGCTGCCCTTCCCTCCCCCATTTGTGTGCAGATCTTTGAAGACCGTGTTCACATGACTACCTCCTGCATAGGAACAACACGCAACGACTTGGCACTGAGCGACAGCGAAGACTCCAGTTCAGATCACTTCAGTGTGGAGTTTGAGGTGGAGTCCATCAACTCGGACGCCTACAGCGAGAACGACGAGGTGTCGGACGCATCAGGAGTAGACGAGGTTACTGCTCACATTCCTCGCTGGGTGGAGGGAGCCCTCCTGTTGTCGTGGCAACCGGGCTCATTCTTCCCAACTCTCTCCCGCAGGTGTACGAGGTCATCTTTGAGGCAGAGGATGAAGACTCCTTTGACGAGGATACTGAAATTTCAGAGGCAGTAGGTTGCTCTCTCGTGGCTAGTTCTCCTCTCCTAGGTTTTAGTTCCTGTACCTCAAACACGACTGCATTTGTAGTAGTCATCATTATTAAAAATATCTAGAGTAGATGGGCGTTATAGTGGCTCTGTTGGTGACACTGTAGTCTCACACCTTCAGGGTTGAGGGTTTGAATTCACGCTCTAGTTTCGTGTAGGTTTTCTGTTCTTAACCTGCATATTTTAAGATTAAGATTCAAAGATATTTTATTATCAGAGTTTATGTGCAAGACATACTTGAGAACTAAAATGCCGTTTCTCGCTAACTGGTGTCCAATCAGAACTAGAAAGTTTAAGGGAGGTACCAATGATCTTGCTGGAACACTAGCCCTGTGATACCCTCACATTTGAGTTCAGAGATATATCATTACAATGAACTGGTGTCTCTAAATTTCCCCTATTGTGTGTGTGGTCTGTGATGGACTGGTCTCTTGCTCACAGTGCCCCCTGCCTTGTGCATGCTGGCATTACAGCTTTTTGGGATGTAATTTAAAACTTTTGAAGTTTGGATGGTATGTTTGCAATGATGTAAACGTACTGAGAGGCCTTGTTGTAACTGACCTGAACATCCTTTTTCAGGACTATTGGAAGTGCTCCAAGTGTGAGGAGCTCAACCCTCCCCTGCCACGGCTCTGCCAGCGCTGCTGGACGGTACGTGATCACTGGCTGCCAGAGTCGGACGCCACAGGCGCCGACCACAAGGCCCTGCCTCCGAAGCCCCCCGTGGCTGACGCCGAGGAGGGGCTGGACGTCCCTGATGGCAAGCTGCCGATTTCGCCCCGGAGTGTCGAGCCCAAGGAGGAGGCGGCAGCGTCTGGACCCCAGGAGAGCTGCTCGCAGCCCTCCACCTCGAACGCCAGTGCCGGAAGCAGCCAGGAGGATGCCCCCGAGCTGGAGCGCTTCAACAGCCTGGAGGCCTGCCTGCCGTCCAGCTGCCTGGAGCCCTGCGTCATCTGCCAGAGCCGGCCCAAGAACGGCTGCATCGTTCACGGCCGCACCGGCCACCTCATGTCCTGTTACACCTGCGCCAAGAAGCTGAAGAACCGCAACAAGCTGTGCCCAGTGTGCCGGGAGCCCATCCAGTCGGTGGTGTTGACCTACCTGAGCTGAAGCCCCACCCTCCCAGAGTTCACTCTAATTTAATAAATTTATATTGCGCTTTCATGGCAAAAGGGTTATATTTATTTAAAACTCTGTGTTTAAACTGAGTGCATTAACGGCCAAAATATTTGGGGCTAAATGCCTTTGCTGCATGTCTGAGCTGATTTCTTCCTGTGTTCAGATTTGTCTTGCGAAGTAAACAGAGAGTCTTATTTAAATAAATTACTGTTTTATGAAGTTGACTGGAAAACGACAGTCATGTAAATGTTGCTGGTGGAATTGTCTGTATTAGGCTTTCAATGGACCAACGGCACGAAGAGTCTCTCATGCTGTTGCTCGTGTAGCCCCAATGGCAGGATGGGGTTGGAGGATTGCAGATAAATGCTCTCAAGCTGAGGGTGTGGTGAAGTGCTGACTGGGTGCTGCAGTCGGCCTTGACTGAGAGCTCCGTCACGCTCACATTAATCAGGATGGCGCTGCCTTTTCAGATGCTCCTTAGTAGTATTGTGGGGTGAGATCATTATTGAACCCAGTGCACACATATCTGTACAGTGACTGCAATTGCCAGAAGGGGCCGTGCCAAGATATTGTCACGGCGTGTTCAGGAGAAATGTTCACAGTGCCCCCGAAACTCCTATGGCGTGCTGTGCTGTCACTAAGCATTAAAACATATACATATATTTGCCCCCACGGTCTTGAAATATTGACAGAAAAATGTCTTCCCCTTACTGACTAGACCTGGTAAAATGTATTTCAGTATGTAAGATATTACTGCTTTGTGATTTTCAAGTAGAGGAGACACTTTCAGGTAACAGGCATAAGTGTAAAAGGATAGGTATCTTCTTTTGGTATGAATTCTATTCACACGAAAATTCTTGACACACCATATTTAAGACCTACTGTTAGTACCACCAGAAATGGCAGAGAATGATGTTTTACGTATTTAATCAAACTTTAATTGCGCTATAACTCGGTAGATGTAGCCATCCGTCACCAATACGTCAAATGACTTCGATCTCATAGCTAGTAGCTGCCGAACCTGTGAAAGCAAAGCTGGCTTATTTAACATGCGACTGTAAGAAATGTTGTATACCTTTTAAACATCTTAATGTAGCAAAATGTTAATGGTATTAAGACGAATGTGCTTGTTTGTCAACATAGGTAAATGTACAAAGCGCTTGATCCCTCTTCAGAGCAACTTTATTCTGTCCACTAGAGGGAGCAGAAGCCTTAGCCAATAGAAATTAAGGGTGCAGTCGGTCTGCCTCACACCTTTGCCATTTATTTATTGCAGCCCCGACTGCGCTCCTGTGTTGGTTCGGCGTTAATTACATTTGTTTAATGAGTTTTATAGCCACACAATGTTTTCTGCAAAACAAAGTTAATTTTTCGTTACGTTGTAACGAACAGTGACAGTGTTGAAAGGGTGGGGTCTGAGTTTCGTAAAATCAGGCTTATTTTGTCTGAACGTCTCTGGCTTGTGTCTCGTATACACTGTAAGAAAACCTTTGAGGGTGCAATTATTTCTCGCTGGGGTTGAACCCTTACAGGTCTGCCAAATGTACCATAGCTGTAGGTATCTTTTGGACTCCGAGAAACATTTTTGTACTTTTGGGGGGCACATTAATGTGTGGCTACCAAGTCTGTACCATTTTTCTGACTGTTGAATTTGATTTAGCTTAAGAGCGAAGTGAAGTCATTAGAATTACTAGCTACTTTCTACGGTACTAAACGCTGTTTTTCGGGGGGGTTAGTTTGTCGTAACAACTGATAGGTTGTATATTTCTGTTATGTTTTGATTTACGACACTAAGAATGTAAAATATTTCATATGTAGGCTTATGTATGTAATACTTAATTGCATTGTTTCACGTTGAATTTTGTAGTGCCTTAATGCCGAAGTTTGCTGTCAATATACTAAATGGCAGTTTGCTTTATGTAACTTATACGAAAGCGCAACAATATTAACAACGTATCGATATAGTAATTTGTTTCAAGGGAAAGACTTTTAACAACTAGTGAATTGAACATTCCTAACTTGTTTTACTCACCTTGATGCAGCTGAGGTTATAAAAACAAATCGTTGCGAATACCGTCCTGATAGTGAGACATAACTGCTCTGCAGATGCACTGAATCGGAAACGGGCACCGTACCGTAGAAATTTCCTGTGTGTGTGTTGTTTTTTCCATTGTAACCGCTCGGTAATATTAAATAATTTTGTCTTATCAGGGGCGTTGCTGGGGCTGTTTCCCGGGGCATTTAGCCCTCCCGCCATAGATGAACACTAACATTTGTATAAAGGGTGGTTTGTCATTTATTTTTATTAAAATCAGACCGCCCGCCCAGTAAACGGCACGTTTCCCCAGTCTCCAGCGACGCTCCTCCTTGTCGTGGGGTAATTGTGTTTATATAATTTATTTTAGGCTTTTGTTGGGCGCTGACTTGTGTATATACAAATAGATGCAAATAAACGCTTTATGTTTATTACGTGTCTCGGGGTTTCTTGGTAAAATTCAGCATGTGTGGATGTTACTGTATTTACGGCCGTCAGATGAAACGTATTATTTCAGCAGACTGAGAATGTCGCGTGCGGTGGTAGTGATGGCCTCTTTGGTTGTAAATCTGACCCCCCTAAAGATGTGCCCCTGTGGATACGTTTTTTCCAGATACCATGTGACCCACTGTATCTATATGTTTTGTCTTTTTGGAGCAAATCGATAACTGGATTTGTATTGGTATTCCACTTGCAAGCAGTAGCACAAATTCCTTTAGAAGGCCTGTTGAGATGAATCACCACTAGAGGGCAATAAAAGCTAATGTGGTGCCGGTTTATTACAATGCATGGAGCCACATATTACTTCCCCAGCACTAACTGAATTGTTCAATGTCCGCTTCTTCTTTAGTGAGCATTACTTCAACAGAGAGAAAATATTGTCTTAATAAGATGCACTAAAGAGAGTTTACATGACATTCATTTGGTTGAATTGTTTAGCCTCAAGTCAACAAAATGTTTTAAAATGTTAAAAAGATTATTAATTCACCTACATTATTGACTACAACATCTTAATACTGTTCAACTGATTATTATGTTATGTACCCAAAATCATCTATGTTCAAAGTGAATTAGATATTTCAAGATTGTTTATTCTGTTAATGACCATAAGCACATCTCCAGGTTATGTGGTATTATTCTGTCAACAAGAAAAAAGATGAAGATCAGAGAGAGAGTGAGAAAGAGATGGAGGTGCTGCAGCGGGTGACCTGGCCCCCACAATCCCCCGACGTGAGCCCTATAGAGCTGGTTTGTGATTAATTGGATTAACAAGTAACAGCAAAGTAGTCAACCGGTGCCCAGAACTTGTGAAAACACTTTCAAGTGTGTTGGAGAAGCATTCCAGGTGGGTACTTCTGGAAGCTGGCAGAAAGAATTCGGAGAGACTGCTGTCATCACAGCAAAATGAGAACTCTATGCTTTGAAGAGTCTAGGATTTTGAACATTTCCCTTGGTTTGATGTTTTATTTAATTTCTTACATTTATAATAAAGTGAATAATATGGCTAACAGACAGAAAATGCATTATAAGCAGGTGTGTCCAGAATTTTGACTGGTACTCTACATGTCAGTGAGCATACTTCATAAATGCTAGTATGCGCTTTTGCACCTGTAATTAGTTGATATAAATGACTACAGGTATTTATGATGAAAATTATTTATTCTTAAAGGCACCGTACGCTTTCCATTGGAACAGCAACAAATAGTTTGTGAGGTGAGGTAGAACGGCTGAGGTTTGGCCTACTGAAAAGCTGAGTTAGGGTTTCCTTGTGGATTATTGAATACTTCCCCATGCTCCAGAGCTGCTCTCTCGGTCTGTACTGAAGGTCGGAAAGAAATTATCTATGAAGTATCAAGTTTTTACCAGGATATTGCTCATATTTTGTACTACAATCTGAAGGTGCATTTTGCATGGCCAAGGTTGCTGTACTATAACTTACACAAACAGTATAAATTCATCATTTCCTGAATAAAAATGCCTCATTACCACAGAGAAATATTTTGAAAGGATTTGCAAGAACAAAGCCCCGTCTCGCCTAGAGAACATGCAAACGGTGCCTACAAAAGTCAATTGCCAGACTAGACTAGTAAATGATGAGGATAATGGTCTGTTCCTTAAACATCGCAATCCCAGTGAATCTGCAAAAATGCAGCAACGAAGAGCAGTGCTGGTATGAGGGGGGAGCAGGAAGCGTTATACTGTGTCACTGTAATCCACAGTGAGAGATACAGTGATCTCCAAGGGACCCGAGGAGACTGACAGGCAAAATGAAAATGATTCTCTCCAGTTGTCTTTTAAATCTCTACTTTTCTGTGGTTTTTGCCGGGGGCACAGATCCGGCACAGGTGCTGTCAGAAGCATTTGAGACTTGGTAGAGATATTCTGCAGGTTCTGCTGCCACACTGGGTGTCAGATACTCAGCTGGGAAGTGCTTCCCCAGACATTGTAACTTCTCAGAAGATACTTGCTGATCAGAGATTGTTCGCCACTATCCTCATTCCACGCTATGACGCAGCCAGAAAACTTGCTATGTCACCTCACTAATAACTATACTAATACACTTATAGTATAGTCATCAGTGGTAAAAGTTAAATTATGCTAAAATATATGAGGGGTGCCTCATGTGGTAGTTATAATGACACAATTGTGTGATTATGCAGAGTACACATCAAATTACAACCTTATTTAGATGTAAAAAAAAATCTAAATTATATAGTATTACACATAATGGAAGCATGCACTGTTGGTGATTCAGATAAATATTTTCTGAGATAAACTAAAAATGTGTATATTTGGATATATTTACAAAACAAAGCTAATGTTAAATAGCATCTATACCAAATTAATAATTTAAAGATAGGTGTAGGTAAAAGTACATTTTATAAATAAACACTATCTGCTTAAAGTATTATTACTGAAAAGGATTTACAACAAATCATATATCAATAAGAAAATTAGAAACTGAAAGTTTAAAGTAGGCCTATATTACGGGAATCAGTAAGGAATGTAGAATAAAGTAATAAAAAAGTAAAACTCTAATAATGGTTTCTTTTTTGCCTTAGCTTTCTTTACAATAATCTGTTCTGCTGTGAATAATTGTGCTCCAAGTAGAATAATCCTTCAAATAAATACTTCCTTTTATGTTTGGGTGATCTTAGTTGCCCAAAGTTGAGTTACCTTGTGCTTCAATTTATGTTTGTGGGAGGTTAGTTGCCCAAAGTTGAGTTTCCTTGTGCTAGCCCATGATGGTCCTGTTTGATTCCTCTGTCAGCACACTGTCATGCTGTTGTTATTGCTGTAGCATTTCTGCACAGGCATGTGCTCAGTCAGACTCCAGCGGGCCTGCAGATGGAAGCGTGAGATGCTGAGATTCACATCGCAAGGTTCAATGACTCCGGCTCTCATGAAGATCTAGGTTCTCTCTGGTACTAGAGGTGTTATTCCTGGTTGTCAATAATGCACTGAAAAGGAGAGGTGTCCCTGTTTAACGCACTGGTAAAGTCATCCACTGGGAATCTTATAGATAGTTTCTTCATTGCTGCTCCTTCCAAACTTCAGTCCCACTGCCACTGCATGAAAGTCTAGACATTTTAAACTAAAAAAAAAACACTTTAATTACGCAAAAGAAAAACTATTAAAACAGTCCATTATAAAAGCTCAAGTGTCATGTGATCATGTCATGTGACCAAGTCAGCAGTATGATGGTGCTTCTCACAGAAGCAGTCTGCAGAGCAGCAGTGGCAACAGAAGTGTGAGGGGTCTGTTCAAGGAGGTGCCCCTGTTGCTGAGGTCCGTGTTGCGTAGAATCGGGCCGCAGGTCTCCGTCGGCTGCGTGGTTTGCGGGCTGCCGCTGCGCCAAGGGGTCATGAAGTTGTGTGTGAGGGCAGAGTACCTGTCCGGTCCGTACGGGATGGACAGGGTCTCAGTAAGGGGCTCCTCACCTGGAACCATCACCTGTTCAGGAAGGAGGAAGGTTTGTATTAAATGCCAGTCCATTTGTCCCAAGTAACATGTAGAATCTGCAGCCCCCCCCATTCCTCAAGTGTAGTGGCTGAATGTGGCCAACAGGAAATGTGCGGTTTAAGTGGTGATAAACACCGGCCCTGGGAACGGGACTTTTGGAAAACACATTAATTTGACGGCTTTCCCATATTCATCTTTTCCCCCTTTAAAAAGGCGCCGATGACACGAATGTTCCTATAAAGAGTAATATGTATAATTTCATACTCTTACGAAACTAGTAATTGTGCTTTTCTTTGTATTATTATTATGAGGATCAGTGGTTAGAGGATGGATATGAGGACTTGCTATTACCGTTACTGGCTGCCTTACAGTCAGTGTTGGCCATGATGACCATACAAGCTGCGCTCCCCTGGAACATCTATAATCTTCTGCAATCTACTGCTACCAAATAAAGCTTCTTCATCCAGCCGTCACACTGACCGAGACCAAATGTTGCCCATGATCTGGACGGCGGAGAACGACTTGCTGTAGAAATGGCCTTTTCTGCTCCCTGTAGGGTGCTTAGAGACACAGCACGGCGCTCCAAGGGAGAAGCAACGGAGCTCCAGTGGAGAGGGTGAGCAAAATCAAGTACCTGGATGTCTACATCTCTGAGGACCCGACGCGGGCTGAATAAATCTGTGCTCGAGCAAAAAAGGCAAAGCAGCTTCTGTACCTCCTCAGACAGCTGAGGACGTTTGGGGTCTCCACCTTAAGGTGCGTTAAGGTTCTGCACCGTAATGGCCAAGACAGAAAGGGTTAGGGTTAGGGGGAGTTTTTATCCTCAGGCCATTCGACTCCTCAATCAGGACACACCCCTCTCTTTACAGTATAGTATTATAGTATATTATTATAGTACTTTATTATTATAGTATTACAATATATTATTATGGTATAAACCTCCCTTATCTGGGCAGAATAGGACCAAGGGGTGTCTATATGTAAGAAATGCCCATAACTTAGAAATGCATTAACAGTACAGTACAACATACATGTACATGTGTACACATACAAACTACATGATATTTATGAGGTGCACGGCTTATAATAGGATGTTATTTCAGTCTGAGCTAGTGAATCATCCCATTTTATTCTTGCAGTGGTCATCCAGTTTTTAACCTGCATCAAGTGCGCGGGATGATTTTTTTCTTTACTCTTCCAAACGTCGCCTATCGTACACTCAGCCACTCCAAAATAGTCTGCAACACCTCTGTTGTGATTTTCATTTTCGTATCTCGGTAATGATATCAAGCTACTTTCGGAGGGATGTGACACTACGCTTCCTTTCTGAAGCCACGGATTTTGCAGTTTTACGTGCCGCTGTAAGTTCAGCTCCACTCACAGCCTCGTCATGACAAATAAAGAATCTGGAATCACAGCATCTCTCCCACACAACGAGTGCTCAAGGCCATTGACGCGTCACATCCTGGTGACACTGTCTCCTCTCACATCCGGGGGGGTTGGGTCGTCCAGAAAACCCACCTCTGCTCTATGTGGGGGGGTTCGCATATCCGCCCTGTGTCGTGGGGGCTATCTCTGGCTTCTCCGCTTTCCACCCACAGTCCAAAGACACGCAGTAAGGCCAACGGGAAACTGTAAATTGCTCACGTTACGTATGTCTAAGCTATAGTCTGTAAGTCGTCCCCGCACCACTGGCCCCAGACCAGGAAATGTGGTTAGAATATGGATGTAATGATACTGATAATGATGGTGCAGACCGCCGGCGATTGATGGTGCAGAATCGCTCCCGACAGGCTGATGGCTACCCGCCCAGGTGGGGCCCAGTATCTGCAGGAAAAACATGCCCCCCGTCCTCAGCAGTCGCTGGCTGCACTTCAGCATCAACGTAGGATTTAAGCCTGACTCTACCACTGCTGGGAAGCCTCTTTGTTTGATGATACCATCTAAAAAGCTTTAGAAAAGCTAGTCACCATAATGTGATTTTTGTTCCCATTGGGGCTTTGCGGTTAACACCCTAGAGGTATACTGGTAACATCCTTTGTGGATGACTGTCTCGTATCCATTTCCCTGCTTTATTTTCTGGAAAGAGAATCACACCCTTAGTGGTTTTATCTGTTACTCTGCCCCCTCCCATTCAACTTACTCCCCAACTGATAAGAACAGCGCTTGACTTCTCTGGGTTGGTAAGGAGAAAGAATGGTGGCGTTTTGCAAGATTTGCTGTGCCTCATTCCGTCCTTTGGATGTTCCTGGGTTATCCAAGGTGGCATTTCCGATTATCGGAATGTGTGCAATGATTGGATTGGGTTGTTCTGCATTATGTACTTCCAAGGCGCATAACATTACGTAGAACTGTGGAATTCCTGCACTGATTATACTGTCCGAGGTACCACAGCACTAAAGTGAGATTGCAGCGTTACTTTGTGACAGAGCTGGAATGTAACGATGCATCTATTCAGGGTGGGGTTTGATCAGTGTACTCCTTTAAGTCACGTTTTTTCCTTAGTTACTAGATCTTTCAAGTCCTTGGATTAAAAACCACACTAAGCGGGACCCATGCAGGAATTACGTGAGACTGTGAAGTGATCAGTGACAGAGCAGTAAACTGTCCTCAGTTGGGACATGAACTCAAGTGCCTGTGACAGACTGGTGTCCCAAGGCACTGGAGTAGAGCCTCACTGCTTTGGGGGAGGTGTGTTGGAAGGTGGTGTTAAATTCTACAATGCAGAATAAAGGCCACACTGGAGCCACTCTGATTTCAGTCCCTGTAAATACTTCTCTTTCAGCCCAGACTATTCCTGGGATGACAAGATGGAAATGATCCTTTCACCACAGAAGTGGAGATGCAACCATCCCGCCACAACAAAGGCAATCAGCATGGTGGCGACTTTGAATGCCTCCTTTGTGATTGGTTGACTTTATGAAGCCACTGATTGGTTGAACATGGTGTGGGGAGAAAGGAGACAAGCACCAGGATTACAGCCCCTTCTTAGGTCACTGTGATCTGAGAGCTCATCCCACATCAGTGACATCTTAGCCTTGACCTTTAATTGCTGCTAAAAAAAGGTCTGGATTCACTTACTTCTGTTAATGTTACAATCAGTGCTTCTCCGTCGTGTTTACCCAAGACAGATACATTATATTCTACATCTGACTCAAATATTGAACTGAGTGGCACCTGTTTGGTTAAGGAATAATTTCCCCATTACAGCCAAAAGTCTTCAGACCGATGTTTACACCGGAATTTATGGAGTGTCCTTTGCCAAATGAGTCACGCCTGATCTAAGGCTTACTGAGGGCGGCGTGTCCTCAGGTATGCTGCCCCTACAGTTTCCATGAAAACCAGATTCTACTAAAAAATGTTTTGTGTTTACAGATATACACATTTCAGCTTCACAAACTGACAGGATCAGGTAGATCCTGCATATGCAAATTCTGCATAGTTCAAATATAATACCTTCTCCACTTTAAAGTTTTATTCATAATAAGCCTATTTGGTTGAGAAGGTATGGGGCAATTAGAATGTTTCGAGAAAAGAAGCATTTATTTGTCTGTGACTGTTTTGCTGCCAACGCTGAACTCATCCCTAGAGCTCAGCTCAGGATGTGCCTGACAGATCTGTCTTTTGAAGGATCTGTTACTGAATCTCCTCACATTTCCCCCATAGCACAGGGGTCAGTGCATGGAAGGTCATTACAGGTTATGTGATACCTGGAGGGATCAAACTGTGATAATAATCACCAGAGGACCCTGCATTTCCTACCAGGCAGCCGGCAGGACAAACGAACTGCGTCGACTGCAGCTTGTCTCACTTGTTTCCTACCAGGCAGCCTGCAGGACAAAGGAACTGCGTCGACTGCAGCTTGTCTCACTTGTTTCCTACCAGGCAGCCTGCAGGACAAACGAACTGCGTCGACTGCAGCTTGTCTCACTTGTTTCCTACCAGGCAGCCTGCAGGACAAA
>JAODUD010000001.1:14322794-14338711 GCA_026784285.1 Stomatorhinus walkeri | reverse complement strand
CCCCCCCCCCCCCCCGCCAGTTACACAAAAAATGGAGAAAAAAAAATCCAAAGCAATAAAGAAGAAGAAGGTGCCAGATCAGCTGTGATGAGACAAAGCAAACTTCTGAACAGATAAAGGGCCCCTTCTGGGTTTGCTTGCTTATTTACACCACAGAATGATATGAATGGGAGGGGTACAACATATAAAGGAACGTAAACACTTCCACTCACTTGACTCACGCTTTAGGGTGGTCCCGCCCACTTACAACATCAACACAGTTAAGCAATTACCAGAGCAGTAAAAGGACTAAATTTAAATGTAAATCCTGGCGAAATATATTAGGGGTTTACTAGAGACCAGAATCAGTATAACCTTCTAATTAAAATACATCCCATCCTGCCTTCTGCCCTGTGTGGCTTGGGCCAGGCTGTAACTGGTCTGACTGTGACCAGCATAAGAGGTTGGAAGACGGCTGGATGCATGCGTGTGTCATAATACTACGTTTCAAAGCGACGACAAAAGACGTGCTCTGCTTCTGGAGAAGTGAATGGGTTTGACAAGTATGCAGAGAATGCCGTTTGTCATGCTGCATTGTTAGAAGCACCATCATGGAAAGCAGCTTCTGTGCCAGATGGGTTACTGTCTCCCCCTGGTCCTCCGTGCCTCTCCACAGTCTGGAGATGGGCTGGGTGAAAAGAGCGGGACCCCCAAATGAGGGAGGGGATCGTCCTCGTCTGGTTGGGGGTGTACCATGCGCTCTCGGGCCTTGGGTTTTCAATCCTCAAACAGCATGCAGCTGCTCTCACTCAACACAGGTGAAAGAACAGGTTCTCCCCGACTAGAACGGAAGCAGCCAAAGTCCTCTCAGACCCAGTACGGGAGCATAAAAGCACTTCATCTTGCGGTGGGAGGAAATTCATGTGTGATCCCACGACCACTGCCATGAAAATGGAGTCACACATTAAACCAGGTTGACCCAACCCAGCAGGGCAGCGACCGGGGAAGGTGTAAATGTTTCACTTCTCATCTGTCTTTGCCAGGTGTTTTTACAGCAGCTGTCCAAGCTCCCCTTCATCAAATCCCTGATCTCCCTCCAATATTGTCCCAACCCAACCAGGGCACATTTCCCTCTTGATGTTACTAACGGCATAAATTTCCCCTGACGAGAAGGCTCGTGTCAGGCCATGTTAAACAGCACCCACAGGGGTCAGGACTGTATTACATTTCCAAACCTGGGTTTAGGCACGCAGGCCGAAGTTTCCCTCCAATACATGGCCTGGCATTATTTAGGGTGAAAATCTAAAACAGATCTGGCCAAGACTAGCTTCAGAGATTTATGCAACACTGCTTATGATAAGCTTAGCGGCCCATACAGTCAGCGTTCTAATATTCCTTACGCCTCTTCTCATCATTTAATCAAGTCAGTCAAGACATGCATCAATAGCATTAGTCCCACACTAGTAACCTCCACTCTTACGAGGGATTATTTGTTCATTTTCTAAGGGCGCTGCATGCTTATTCATGGATGAACAAGAAGGTAGCACTGCAGATTGTCCGGAAATTTGCCCGTGCATAGTCCTGAAGAAGGAGGGACAGGAAAGCATGTAAATTCTAAAAGATTAATGAGCCTGAGGACACCCATAGGGTCTGGTGACAGGTGACGGACACACTCAGGCACTCAGGCTTCCTGGAACAGGTCACCGGATATCCAAACAACCACAGACGCCTGGGGATAATTACACAGACGCTGTAGCTTTGGCATTAATGCTTATGCCCTTCCAGACCAGATTAACTTCTTTTCTAACAGATAAACACACAATCGTGCTCTATAACTTTATTACTACTTATTATTATTATTACCATGACCAAATAAAGCAATGTCACAGGGTGTAAAGACTTTACAAGAGTCATCTCAAAAACAGCCGCTCATTTAATATGCCGTCCTTCTTTCCATTTGTACTTTGGGAAATGCCTTCACCTTGAGTAATAGCAGTCGGCACGCATAGCGGAGAAGTTGACCTCAGAAGAGGCTGAGACTGTGATGCCATCAAATTCATGGTGATTCCTGAAAGGCACCCCCACCCGCCTCTCCCAATCCGATTCCCAGGACTCGTGGCTTTTCCACGGCTCGCCGGTTGCCGGACCCTCCTCCGCGTCTCACGGCCCCCCCACGAACCAGCACGTGTGACCGTCACACATCATAATGGTGACCCAGGAGACAAGGTCCTTGAGTACAGCTGGTCCTCTTTCATATTCCAGAGCAAACAGAAGGGGCAACAAAGGTGCCATGAAAACGAGTGAAAGGCCCCCCCTAACTGCTTTCTCCACGGCGGGTCACACTTGGGCGCCTCCTCACTGTGGCCCCGGAGGCTGTAGACTGTAAACTTCTTTGTGCCCAGGCTCCCTTCCCCAAGACAACTATGTTTACCCCCAAATGGATAAATGGAAGGCTGTTTGCGGCCATCTCCACTGTGGTCTTGCCTTCCAATTACATTGAAGTCTGGGGCGACCTAAACTCTCAAGATGCTCGGTTGACTCTTTTTTTCAACCTGCACCCCTGAATCCCCTGGTTTGATTCTCAGTGTCAGTGTGATTGTCTGGGTGAATAAAAGACAGGAAAATTTTTTGTTTACATCAATATGAAGGCTTTTTCAAGCATTTGCATTCTCATTAAAATGCAGGAGCCATAAATGAGTATGATAAACAAATCACATCTGTATATAAAATCACTTTCCATCCATCTATGCTCACTGGTGGCTTTGATCAGGGAAACAATGGACTTGCACATTGACATAATGATTATTGCACCTTAATATGCATTCAGTGTAGTGAGTCTGGAGAATTTCACGAACTGTTGATCCAACTTTGTGATTGGAAACTGGAAACTGAAAGAATAGAAAGCGACGTACAAAAAACATCCATACGATACACAAGGCGATATTCGTTAGACCCATTTATTATGCAGAGTATATGTCTATAGTCCTGGTCAAACACGTTCAGCTTGTGATAATGAGAATTACCTCATTTCCATGCATGTTTCCAACATATTTGAACTCCGGGATCCCGATCGTGTGCTCGGTGGGAGATTTACCGAGGACCAGAACCCAGAGATCTCTCCCTGAAATAAAAGAAAGAAGTACACAGTTCATAAACATTGACAATAATGTGAAAATGTGACCAGTTGAGATCTAAGTGTCGTAGTTAAAGAATACCAACACAACCAAAGAACAAAGCAGTTTTAAGTGTGTTTCTGCAGTGATTAATCATGGGTGAAGAGGAAAAAGCCTAACTGTTCGTCATGTGTCCTATTGCTCAAAACATACGCTCAGTTCTCTCACTGTTAACCAGACTGAAATCAACAGTGTATATCAAGCCTTGCAATGACACCGATGCACAAATATAACTTGACCATCATCCTACAATGGAAATTAAAGCATGGTGTTGGCCTTCAATGGTTAGCCTTTGATGTTTTGCATAAATACATGGCTTTCGCCATTCTTCTGATCGCTTGGAGGGACTGATGACACACAATGAGTTGAGTTGGACAGAAGATGAACTCAGCAGGTGACTGAGGATTAGCAGCAATTATCACTCTACAGTATGTCATTTGCTTTGACAGGGATAGGTGCCCAGGGAGATTAAGAAAATGCCGAATGCCATTGTCTTATGATGCCTTGTGATCCTGGAATCTTTGGAGACACCTTGGACTTCCTGGTTCAGTTAAAGGAAGTAGATACATCAGGGTTGTAAGAGAAACATGTGTTTGATAGTCACCGTCTAACGTGTGGCGATGCTGGATTGCTATAGATACTACATTTTATCTGCATTTGTTGGGAAGCAAAGGAATTCATCTTGGCCAAGGTTCAATCAGCTAATTGACTATAGCTAATTTCAAGCCGTTGCTGGGACAGCTGTCCCCTCGGCCCCCGTGTCTGCCTGGATTGGTCACAATAGAAATTGAGATGCAATTTACTGGGCTGCCCATGGAGACTCCTGATATTTTTCTCTCCAGAGGTTGACACATTGTGTAGACGAGCGCATTAGCATCTGAATCTTTTCAGATTGAAATTCGAGAAGGAGACCTGGCAACCAAGTCGCATCTCAATACCAGCTTTGTGTCTGCCCGCCTGCACAGTACAGTACCTTAAACCAGAGCAAGTCTCCACAGAACTTTTGAAAGGCAGTGAGGAACGACAATGGATGACAGGCAAGCGGCTTGGTGGGTTACAGTGCGCCGTCATTCACATGCGGTCTGCACAGTGCATGTCTGCTCCTGCCTACTCCTGTTGCGTTACGCCAACCAAAATCCAGTTAGTTTGGTCCTTTGATGAATGCTTGGTATTGGCTGGTTAGTCTACTGGGATACTGCACTGTTCATTAGCCAAATGTCTGGAGGACTTTTAGCTGAGTGTGGAAGACTGCACTGATTTTACTTTCAAATCAGAGATCAAGAGTCCTTTCAGTTGACTATACTTCAGGACAATGCTACCTGAATAAAACAGACCTTACAGACTATGTGCATGTTATAGCAAACTAAGTAAAAACCTCAGCGCAGCCTGACAGGTAGCTCATCTGTCCCCGAAAGCCTGGGCCACACCAAGGAGTTTGTTTCTTCTGTGTTATCAAGCAGCAGCACAATTTTAGAAACTGAAAATGAAACATCACTGTTCTCTGGCTGGTGTTGGGATCTGATATGACTGCATGTTTCGACACTTCTGATTTGTCCAAGAGAGTTTAGACATGGATCAAGCCCTAGAAAATTCAGAGTAAAAAGTGTATAATTTTATAATACTGCTGCTGGGGTATGATTAGTAAACATTACAAGGTATAACATCAAAAATTTCCAGCGGGCCAGTATTGCTGTAATTACAGATCAGGCTGCAATTGTAGAGGCATCACAGGATCCAGGTTAAGCAAACCTCAGTACAGCCTTGGGGTGTCTTGCGTGGTGGGAGGGGTTGGAGAGGGGGGAGACTAATGTCTGAGCCGAGATTACTATCAGCTGTTGTGTCTAAATGTAACATTAGATGACTTATATCCTCCCTCATAACCAATCTGTTCTAATTTTCCGTGCGACGCCCCCCTCTGTAAAAAATGATGGGGTACAGATTTTCCACCCCTGTGCTGAAATTCACAGTGTCTGGTATGGTCTCTGAGCCTCTGAATACCACCGAGAAGCATCTCAGCTCTTTGTCAGCCTAATCCTCAGCAAAGGATGGATGCCGCAGTTATGTCGGTCGGTTATAAGCTTATAAGCAGTTATGAGCGGCCTAGTGACGCCTGCTCAGTTCCACATGTTTATGAATGCCTTTGAGTTTCATGTTGGGCGCCCCTAGCTACAAATCTCTAAATTATATCCGAGAAACAAAAACGATCTGCTGAGCTTAGTAGGGCAATTTCATAAATATGTCAAATCCGTAGTCAGCAGAGACAGCTCTAATTCCTCCACAGGGTGGGAATCGTTGACATTGACCTGCTGCCCCGAGGTATATCCCAGCCCCAACAGGACTCTTCAAAATTATCTGACAATTTGGCTCCCGTCAAGTATTTGGTTATTTTTCTCTTGCCAAGGAACAGGCAGTGCGCAGTGGTCTCTGTGAAGTTCTAACTGTTTGCTTTGCTTCGCATGCGGGTGGGGGGTGGGGGGTGGGGGACCTGCCTCCTCCACAGATCTCACAAAAGTCACAGTCACCGGAGGAGTGGGGATCGCATCTGCGGGGGCCTCCACATAAATGCTGAGTATTGTGCCCTTTCGGAAGCGGAGACCTGGTGCTTTAGAATGACACTAAAACACGCCGATGACAAGAAGACTGGCTGCAGTCTCTCTGCGTTGACACTGAACATAAATCTCACTTGCAGAATATGGAAGAAATGAGGCTGACAAAATGTAATGAATGAGGCATTTCTTGCCTGAGCAGACACCCCGTTTAGGCTATAAATAATGCCAATTATATACTTTACTTAATGAAAAACTTTAGTTAATCCTTGAAATTAACGGCCAATTATTATTATCATTATTATTATTAATAATAATAATAATAATCTAAAGCATCACATGCATTCTTACCTTCCACTGATTTTCCAATGCTGTGTAGGTGTGTAAATGAAGAATAATTTCTGTGGACTGCTTTCAGATACTCTTCCACTTCAGTGGTGTTGTGATACCGAAATTCCAAGCCGGAGCACAGCGCAAAGTATAGCAGGCCCACGAGAAGCATCAGATCAGACATCGTCCGCAACACTGACAGCCTGGACCTGAAACATATTGAGCTATTAATAACCAAGGGTGGTACAGCGGCTCATTCCTCCAGGGGTGGGCGTCGCTACCCCCCTGCTCTGCTCTCTGTGTGGGGAGTTCACATACTTAATTTCCCATAGCGGGTGCATGTACCTCTGCCTCTACCAGGAGATGGCTCAACGTTCCCCCTCTCACTCCTCCAGGAAAAGTGGTTGGAAGATTAATCTATGCTTGGGTGATTCTATGACTGTGCAGCAGAGCAGCTACCTTTTATCTGTGCTTTGTAATGTGCACCTTCCGGTACTGCCTGCATTTCACTTGATCAGGAACCGGATTTCATTTGAATTTAAAACACGATGCACCATCGCAGTAAAATATTCATTATTTTAAATAATTCGTTTAAGTATTTAGCACCCTTCCCAACATCCACACATCAAAACACTTTAAAAAGTAGGTCTAAGCAAAACAAACAAACAAACAAACGAAACAAATAGTATTGCCTCTTTATGGATGGATGGATGTTTTGGTACCTGTTTAAAACACCGCAGTGTTTATTATGTAATACATTTACATATACGGTAATGAGCAGAGGATGTATAGTTTTATCATTTTCAACTTCACCGTAAACTATGTACTGCATGTGTACTGGTTACGTTTGTGATGGGCTAATTTTCGGGCAGACGATTCAGGTTTTAGACATTGTGTTATTTATGCCGTAACATGTAAAACTTTAGGAAAGGATGTAAGGTTTTTTCCCCCAGATTAAAAGATTTAGTCTGAAATCATTCGCCAAATGAAAGCAATAAATGAAAACAGTTAAACCAGGTTAATTATACCGTGTCCTGTTTCGTCGTGTTCAAAGTTTTTCCACAAGGGGTTAAGACTATGAAATTCTGGAGAAACAGCCGGTAATGCAGAAACACCGACTGCTATTACAAAATTTATTAATGGAAATAGAAAAAAAAATGTGAAAATGGAGAAAACCGCTAAAAAAAATAATGTAACGGTGCGGCTAGCATGTTTATCATTTAATTATTTGCTGGGTATCCAATGCATCAAATAAATATAAATAACGTTACCTTATTCTGAAGTTTCATGTGAGTTCAACTCCGCTGACTTTGAAAAAAATATATCGTGATGTTAAGCTGTCATATAACAAGGTATATTTCCGGATACCAGTCTCAGCGATAAATGAGTCCAGAAATCCTCGCTGTATGAGACTTTGTGAGAGATGGTCAGGTTGCCTTGCTGCTTACCATATGCTTGCTCTCTGTCTCACTTCCTAACATCGTGGCAACTTATAAGTTTCAAAATCGTCCCCTGAGTTTTAACACACCCGAGGCGGAGCCACGGCGCTTCGCACCCGGCAAACACGCAGCTCCGGGTCCTCTTCGCTGCGAATGATTCCACGACGAAGACAAAAAAGTCATTTACAGATTATAACACAGTAAAGATTAAAATGTGGGCTTTGTCATAATTTTCATCATCATGTATAATCGCGTTTTTGGCCCATTTTTTCAGTGCGCGCTTTTCTGTACTCTCCCGAAGACCCGCGGCGATACAAATATAACAGAAACGGCAAAGGCAAAAATAAGCTGGAATGACCGCAGTGGTTATGGTTAAAGAAAAGGGCTTCCTGGTGACTGCTGCATAGCCAGGGTGTACCCTTAAATGTCTACGCCGAAAGCGGAACGTGGTATGCTGCCGTAAAACGGATAAACATGTAATTTAGGAAAACACTGGATTTCATGAAAATAAATAATAACACACAAATACGTCCACAATCAGTGTGACCCTTTACTGGATACGTGAGGTTCTCCGGAATGTGAATGGTTGGAAATATTTCCAGAACCCCACCGCGAATTAATTTCACCGGTTTTTCATATGTCTCGTTATCGTGTGGTGGCGCAAGAGGTAGCAAAGTCACCTCAGCCCCGATGCTTGGGGTCTGAAGTGCTTTGGTTTCCTCGCACACAACCAGCTAAGTGGCATTTTGAAATGGGCCGTAGAGTGTGTGTCCTGTGATGGACTGCCATCATATCTGGGGTTTTAGGGACCCTGCACCAGATTCCTGCAGGACAGATGGACCAATGTACTATTATAAATATGAGGGATGGAGTGTGGATCTGTCCACGATGTTGTGGATTCGAATCCCGTGGCTGACAGAGTAGTCATATCACATGTAGCCCTTGCCTGTCACAAAACATGTTTGAACAAGTGTGATTGCACCACGTTCCAGAGTATGTCACTGTGTGTAAGAACAAAAACAAATGATGTCACAAAATCCAGGTCAGGCCATAAGAAAATGCTGAACTAAAGAATGTTTTTTTTTATTTAAACGTTTAGCATGTTGACTGGTTAAGGAGTAGATTTAGTCCTTTCTTAGGAAAGATGCTCTCTGACTTATGACCTATATTTATCTGTGAACATGCTTATTCCATCAGTGCGGCCACATTTCTGCATTTAGAAGTTGCACAAAAAATAACTCAATACACAAGTAAACAAGTATTTAGTTCAATATAAAAAAATGCAGAATTGTAACCATCCCTGAGGTTAGATATAGCGGACATGGTCTCACCACTTCTGGCAGCTGTCGGCAATTCTGGTGGTGGATGTACAAGTCATCCTGTACCTCTTTGCTTGAGGGCAGCTGCGTAAAGAGGGTAGAGGGGGGTACAAGGCGTCTGAGCCCAGCACACTGATGTGCTCAATGTGTCTCTGCAATTTGAACTTGACTTCACTGAATATGCATGAATTCACAGAACCGTGAGTGAAACTGAGGCGTGGTATTCTCTGGGCTGGAGAAAAGGCACATAACCCTAAACTGTCAAACAGTCTGGAGGGTCTCGCAGGGCCATGAATTAAAGATCCACATACCGACATCCCCTAAATCTGCCACCCCTGAATGTGTGAAATTCAGCAATCCAGGAATTTTCCCTCAAAGAATAAACTTTAGAAGCCCAGTGCTGGAAAGTTTACCAGGACGTTGATTAGCACTGACAGTGATCAATTCCACGTCAAGTTTGTTGATCCCTGTAACTCCACCATGACAGATATTAAACCTCACACAAAGGCCTGTCTCCTTTCTTTGTCACAGTTTTTTTCCTTTGTACCACAATGCAGTATTAATAGACAGTGAATTACAGTTGTGGTTATGGCTTTATCCTGAAAGCATGACATATAAAAAATTTAAACCCGCTCCAGCAGAAATCAAATCATGGTGAAATGACCGCAGAATGTAAACATAGTCCACAAACTGCGCGCATAGTAAATTACCATCAGAGGTGGACATTTCAAGTCCAGAAAGGGTCTGGATTTTTACTTTCTGGATCTGAAATGTCCACCTCTGGTTACCATAGTACTCTTATTGGCAAAAAAATAATTATCACAAAAAGAATATGTAATAATGAAATCACTGCAGTTGATGTACATGCTAATGTATTTCCTCAAGAAAAAATGGTACAGACTCATATCCCAAAGCTTGAAGGTTCGAATCCAACCCTGACTGGGGGGGGATTGCGTGTTCTCTCTATGTCACTTGAGTTTCCTATTCCAGTTTCCTGTCACAGTCTCCAGACATGCTGTTACACTAATTGGTGTCTATAGATTTCCCATAGAAACACCTGCATGAAAGGAAATGCTGCCCCCTTGCTTTGCAGTAGGAAAGGTGTTCTCAAAGTGACTCTGTGTTCCATTTCAGCCAGGCATTCCTTTATGCATTGATGCCACTAAGTTCTATCTTCCTTTATTTAGCTCACACAACCTTTTTATCCACAGGCTTTCAGACCGCACTAAATATTCCCAGGTCAGACAGTGACAGAATCAGATCAGGCCTCCAGGACACTTGCAGATATTTTTTTTAATTAAGCACGGCAGGTATCTGCTATTTTTTATGTTCATATCATGCAGGCTAACGACAAAGCCGGTTTCTGCTGCAGAAATGCATTGCTCTTGTCGCTCACTTTATTCATGAATATCTCAGTATTAAAAGTACTAATATCCAAATCATAGTAGACTGTGAGGAGCTGTTATTTGGTGTTAAAACTTGTTTTCCAAATGTTTACACATGGTTAGTTTTTAGAGTCAGTAAGGTATTGCTACCATAAACAGGAAGTATGGCCTAGAACAAGTCAGGTCAGGTCAGGATGGGGAGCATGGACTGGTACAGTCTCTTGCCACACCCATTGCATGACAAACACCTCAGGATCCTGGTTGGCAACCTCCTAGGGTAGCACAGGGTCCAGTCCCGCCCTCTGCAAATGGCCATCCATCTGCCACAGCCTGGTGTTACACGGCATCTCCCAATCCATCTACTGACTTCATAAGAAGAGTCACCAGAGACATGAATGTCACTGCCGAGGTAACTGAACCTCTCAACGAAGTTGACATTCCCTTCACAAACATACAGACTGCTGATGGCTGTGCCTAAGTAGATGGTAGACTTCTTAGGCGTAAAACCAGACTGCGCCAGTCACTGGTAGGCGAGCAAGTGATGACGGATCTTATTGAGGGTGACCCTAGCAAGGACCTTACCTGGCACTGAGAGCAGTGTTATCCCCCTGTAGTTGCTACAATCAAGGTGGTCATCATTCCCTTTCTAGTTAGGGACATCAAGTTCCATTTTACAGTTAGTTAGGATGACACCCATCCCCAGCATGGAAGAAAACATTGCTTGCAGTGCTAGGAGGACAGTCTTACCAGCAGCCTGGACAAGTCCACCCTGAATACCACAGATCCTGCAGCCTTCCGTACTCTCAACGGGTTCAACACAGTCTCAGTGAGATTGGATGGTTCACACCTCAGAAGATCAACCTCAAAAACTGGAGACCCAAAGATGTCCAACTTTAAACAGCTGTTCAAAGTAGTTGGCCCAGTGGATTCGTAAGGTACGTTCCATCACCCGTCCTGATACAGATACAGATGTGCATAACTGTTCAGTTCCTCTGTAAGTAGAACGTGGTTCACTAGACCAAAGATGGTGAGTCACTTGCTCACAGATCCCCTTAACAAACACCTCCTTATCTGCCCTCCGAGCCTTTGCGGCTGTCCTTCTTAGTTTCCAGTACAGACTGGAGTTGCCATCAAGCCGTGCACTGTTACTCCTCTCGATAACATCCAGGGTGCCCTGCAAGATGAAACACCTCCTTCTGGGATCACCAGCAACACCAACACAGCCATCAGCAACTTTTAGGGTCTTGTCACAGAAAGTCTTCCACATCACATTAGGATCAGCAGTTGCACCATAGTCAAGAAGTTCCTCACACAAACTGCATGAAAACTCATTAGAAACAGCTTGATCTTGGCTTCTGGCCAGGTCCAACCTCATTCTCCTAGTAGGTGGTAGCCTACTGGACCTAAGCTGAATCTTCAGAGTAGCAACAAGTCTGTGGTCAGAATTCACAAACCGTGCACTTCTGTAGACCCTGAATCTGTAGAAGCCTTCAGGATCTGCCCACAGGGATGTGATAAATCTCCTTCTCCACACCACCAGTACCACATCCACCTATGCAGCTCAGGATGCTGGAACCAGAATCCAGTAACCTATAGCCCCTAATCTTTTGCAAAGTCAAGGAACATGGAGACACTTTCACCCAGTTTCCAAACCCATGAGGACTGGCACAATCCCCATAGCCAGTCCTGTCAGTGCCAGTGGTCACATTGAAGTCACCCATGACCAGAGGAGTGTCACCAAATGGGAAAACACAGTCAGAGCATATACTGAGACAACAGACAAGACACCCAAGGAGTGTCTTAGCCTGAGTCTCATAATACACTCGTTGAAAAGAGTGACATCAGGCGCCATCGGGAGGAGCTGATTCACCAGAGCTCCTTGAGAAGGGCAGCCATCAGAGCGACCAGCACAAAAGTACAGAAATCTGGCCAATCCCTGGCCTGCATACCTCAGAGGGTGCCGCCAATGAAATGCGGAGTTTACGAAGCTCCCCCAACAGCAGAGGAAGATGGTCATCTTGATGCCTACCCAGATGGGCTGCCTCAGATTAGGACCCAAGTGCTGCTGAGGCAACACCTCAGCACCACACCAGCTCCGATCCCCAGCAAGCCTGACCCCACTGGCTCCCTGACAGTATAGACTCTTCCTGGGATGAGGTTCCCGAGGGTTTCCCCCGTCCCTTTCATGATGCGTACGCCCTTCCTGTGGGCGACTGCAGCAGACCGACTCTTGCATATAGCAGAAATGAGTCCTGTCTGCTTTGTCAGAGCTGTGTGAAGTTGTTTATGGTGACTGGAGTGCTAATCCCGCCAGTAAACACCAAATTTTTGTCTGCAAGTTGGGGATGCAGTTTAACGTCATACCCAGGACACTAGAACAAAGGTCCAGACTTAGGCCTGAAACAAAGCAGAAAAATACAAAATTAAGCTTCATTTAAGAGATTCAGCTTTTATTCTTGTATTTAACATGTTGGGACTGAAACTACCTCCATTTAAGTATGGCTTGGAAAACCACTCCTTTGAGTTGAGGGTTTTCTTCCCTGATTTGTCTTTGATTAAAGGGGCCTGTTCTGGGTCACCCTGCTCCTGTCGCTACCACTGCTGTGCAGAATAGGGTTACCCCACCCCGTAGGCAAGATAAGTAATCACCACTTGATTAGGGGATCCAAACAAACACGTGAAAAAATTCAAAATAAATGCCTGGGGCTGCATTGTGTGACATTACAGTACTAGTTTTAATAATTCCACCACTTTTCTTGTGAAACGGACGTGATGTTGCTAGTTAGCAGCCAGATACTCTGTGCTACTTACATGTTTTTAATATAAATAAACTGACAAAATGTGTTTATTTATTTATTGTATTATTTATTATATAACATAAAATACAAATGCACAAGCATTTTAAATGTTAAAATGATAAACAAAATCTGAGGGTACACTTTTGGGAAGGATCTGGGTTTTGGCTGACCTGGGAATTCTTTGTTTATGTAGGCAAGTGTCTGGGTAACCAAGACAGTTTTTGGAAACATAATTAAAGATTTGTGGTGAAAATGGTTTAATGAACAGCAACAAAGTTAATGCAATACACCATAACTAACGGAAAAGGAGTTCATTATTACAGCCTTCAATATTACTAAGCATATGAGACCTTAGTGCAGCCGACACTAAATAATATTAATAATAATATTGAACTTTCCTTAATACTAAACCTACACTAACAAAATCAGGAAAAATCAGAAAAACACAAAACAGGAAGCAAAAGGACATACAACTGGATAGCACTGAATTTATCTGTTAGGCAATACAGAGGATCCATAGGGAGCACTGTCACCTCACAGGTCATGCAGGCTGCTATTCAGTGTGTGCGGAGTTTGCACATTCTGTGCTGAGCAGGTTTGCGCTGCGTAGTTAGGCTAAGCGGCTCTTTAAGCTGTCTGTAGATTCAAGATTCGAGATCTTAACTGACCATGTGCAAGAGGTGCATCAAAATAAATTATCATTACAAAAAGACCAAACAAGACAGTGCAAAACATACAAACAGTGCAAAATGATACAAGACAGTGCAAAACATACAGACAGTGCAGAATGATACAAGACGGTGCAAAACATACAAACAGTGCAAAATTATACAAGACTGTGCAAAACATACAGACAGTGCAGAATGATACAAGACAGTGCAAAACATACAGACAGTGCAGAGTGATACAAGACAGTGCAAAACATACAGACAGTGCAGAATGATACAAGACAGTGCAAAACATACAGACAGTGCAGAATGATACAAGACAGTGCAAAACATACAGACAGTGCAGAACGATAGAAGACAGTGCAAAACATACAGACAGTGCAGAATTATAGAAGACAGTGCAAAACATACAGACAGTGCAGAATGATACAAGACAGTGCAAAACATACAAACAGTGCAAAATGATACAAGACCTGTATCAGAGTGTGCCCTGTGATGGACTGGCAATCCATCCAAGATGCACCCCATCCTTGTGTACTACACTCCCTGATAAGCTCCAAGTGGATGAACATCATAATTGCATACCACTAACTTAAAGTTGAGGGAATCATATGCTGTTCAGCAGGGAGAAAGTAAGCATTATATGCAAATATGTCTAACATGGCATATTTTTCACAACAGGATGCATGTACGTGTCCAAGAGAACAAATGAAGTGCATTAATTTGCAAAGGAAATTTGTGATACAAATTCTACATCTTCATTTTACAGTAACTGATATTGCTTTTTACTGTCCTATTTATTTTTTCTTTGTATTGCCTATGTCCTTTCAAGCACAACCTGGGAAACAGGTGGAGAAAAAGCATTTCACTATACAGACGTACAGTGTATGTTTGTGTATGTGACAAATAAAACTTGAAACTTGCAACAAGATGGACAACATAAAGTTAGGCATTTGTCTCTGCTATTCGCCTTGTAGTAAAAGGCTCTGAGACGATAAATACTCATCAAATACTGGAGTGCTCAAGAGAATGTTCTCAAATTTTAAACTCTTCAAAATAGCTTCCTTTTGCTTCAATGACAGCATTGCAGACTCTTTCAATCAGCTTCTAGATGTAGCCATCTGGAATGCATCTCCAACCATCTAGAAGCAGTTTGTACAAGTCCTGGTCACAAGTTGGCTACATTGTTCTTTCTCGACCTAACTCATCCCAAACAGGTTATATAAGGTTTAGGTTGGGGGATAATGGAGACGTCATCTGTCACAACACTTCCTCCTCTCTTTCCTTGTTTACAGGATAATACCTACTTCACAACTGTAATGTACATGGTAAATGGTAAATGGACTGCATTTATATAGCGCTTTTTTCTACTCCTACGAGTACTCAAAGCACTTTACATTATGCCTCTCATTCACCCTGGCTGAACTACATGGCTGAAATGACAATAAAAAGGCACTTGACTTGATAATCATGAGGTTCCTTATCTTTATGAAACACGCACACATATATGAACATTTTCTGTGTCCACACTTTTGACTTGTACTGTATCTTTAGACTAATATACTAAATAAATATGAAGCTCATCATTAACCAATCAGAAAGAAATGTGTAATCTGTTTTTCATTCACATTTAATGGCTTGGCCAAGAGTTTCATCCAAAGCCTATTTTTACTCGCTCACACAGCCATATATTTTACTGGGGCTGCTCGCAGGAGATTACAGCAGACCTCTTCCTGGGATTTGGAGCAGTACTATTTGGGTTACAAATCTACGTTTTCATCTTCACCACCCGGCTTTTTCCAAGTCAAACTTAATAAAGGAACAGAATAATCAGACAGAAAACAACTGGTTATCTTATTTTCTGCAGGAGGAGGAATGTTTACATCGGCATCTAAAAGCTATACAATTTTACAAATTAATTTAGTGTTATAGTTTTTATTTTAGTACATAAGTATCTGTTTTTCACTTTCTCCTGAACCGTTTTGGTAATGAGTAGTGACCTATTTGCTTGGGATAGGTGTAAATGGGTCCTTTATGTGTGTGTGTGTTTGTGTGTATTTAAACCAATATTTTGTTTTAATTTACTTGTGCGTTTCTTGTTTTATGTTGAAATAGAAAGCAGAAAGGGTGCATTTACTTTTTATGTCAAAGCAGTAACTTAATTCAAATTTCTATTTGACTAATATCGGTAAATATACTTTGTATATCTGTATCCATCCATCCATATTCCAAGTGCTTTATCTGACGCCTGTACAAAACTGCTTAAGAGGACAGGGTGAC
>JAODUD010000001.1:14295565-14313008 GCA_026784285.1 Stomatorhinus walkeri | reverse complement strand
ACTGTATCAGGGCTGCTCAGTTACGGCGGCCCTGGGGGGAGAGGGGAGGGCGGTCAGCAGAGAAGTGCCAGCATCAGCAGTTTTACCTTGGATGGGTAGCTCCCTCCCTGAGACTGTAGTGGTGCGTCATGGGCTGGGAAACCGTAATTGAGTAGCCCTGTACCTCTCTCATGCGCACATACCCACACATAATCTGTACGATGTTCGTTTAAAGGCGTAGGCCTGCTTGTTTTGACTGTCTAATCCCTTTATCCTGCTGACTGTGCAAACGAATGAGCTGTGAATTCCTACATGCTGTGTGCAGGCACCAGACAACCAGCCTGGGTGCCCCTGCAGCGTATGGGGGAGAGACAATGATGAGTTTCTTGTTGCGTGTACATTTCAAAACTGTTATCTGTTTGGTTGATTCTGCCCATTTAAAAGCTCCTTTGCAATTGGCAGTCTGACCTTTTTGCATCGTTTCATCACCTTGTACTTAAAGATTATCATGTAACTTAATTTCTTTCGGGGAAAAAAAACTGGTTAATGAATTATGGACATAGACATTTATCATCAATTTTGCTGAATGTGTCCTGGGTGCAGGTAATGCAGCAGAACTTTCCCTTTATACATTTTCAGTGTCACTGTCCTACAGAGATTTGCACTGATTTTCTTGAGTATATGTGGGTGGGGGAGTGATGTGTATTGGGTAAATTGTGTTCATAGGTGACCTTGAGAGCCTAGTAATGTTAAATATGTTGTGGGATATATTATTTGTGTGTGTGCATTTTACCTAACCTGGTAATATAACCTGTTTTCACATTTCCACCTTAAAGAAAATTCTCTCAAGCTTTTTTAGGGAACATTGAATAAATTTGATTATATATAAAAAACACATTTGGCTGTTCTTATACTCAATGTTCTGTTTTTTGTTTTATTCTTTTTTAAAAAAAGTGTTTTTTCTTTACATGTCTTAAAATGAAAGGAAAATCACTTTGGCTTTTCAACTTTAAGCCAGAAGGTCTGTGATGCACATATCCTGTGGAGCAGTGCTGTAAACGTTTCCCGAGGTTAATGTCCCAAGTCTGGGTGCTGTATACATGGGTCAGTATAGCAGCCTGGGTAGCTAGGGCGTGAGGCGCGGCCGTTGCACTGAAACCCCTGTGTATAAAAAGTTCAATCTTCCGAATTTCTTATGAAAAGTGTTTTTTCTGTATTCCGTCTGTTCTGTCTTCAGCTTGCCTTCTGTGGAGGGGGGTTTAATGTCTTTTTCCACATCATTAATGCAGCTTAAATTGTCTGTTCATTTTAGCCTTTCAGGTATGGTTGTGCACTGAATAAATCACTACATTCCTCCACTTTGTCTTTAGGTGTTCATAGGTGATCTACTGGACTTCGAGATTGTAGTACTGGCCTTGTATATTTAACTTGTTTCTCAGTGATTTTAACTACATATGGTGGTTGACAGCACACTAGCATTCTGAAACCAGGTCAGTCCCCTTTTAACAGGAAAAATTAAAAAAAAAAAAAGAAAAGAAAAAAAAAACCTTGTTGTGCACATTGATCCATAATCTTGAAGCTGGATGTTTTGGATGAAGGGAATATAGCCTGCAGTGTGCTGGCTCTGTGACTGGGGGGGGGGTCCATGGCATGTCAAGTTGTTTAGCCCAAAGGGAATCATTAAACATTTCTTTCTTTGATTCTTTCCAACTTTGCACTAGGTAAATGATGTCCTTGTCACCAGCTCAAAAAGGGCACGGCTCTCAGTTTTCTGGGGGGCTCTGATTCTGCTCGCTGTCCTCACCCCTGTTGTATTTTGTGTTTGGCTTTCAGTTATTCCAGATTCAGCACATTAACACTTTAAGTTCCTCTGTCCTACTATTCTTGATGACATGGGCCTTTTTACCTGGTGTCTAAGTTGGAGTCGTGTCCAGGTATTGTGTGTACTGCTGGTTGAACTTCCTGTTGGCCAAGTCCTGTGTTCTTTGTTAAAACACATGACCGCAGTCTTTCTCATTAATGTTAAATATGTAAGGATTCATAACTGTGCCGTCTCCCAGGTTGCATGTATATGTCTAGAATGACCGCCTGAGGCTGTGACGGACACCTTTAAGGTGTATGTGTGTGTGTGTATGTATACACACACACACACACGCGCGCTGCCCCCTTTCACCTATTTTGTGTCCCTTGACAGCCTTAGGTCGGCTCCCGGCCCGTTCTGTTCTCTTCTATGCTCTTCAGCTGTTTTAAATACCCTGTTTTAATAGTCTGTTTGAAAACTTTGATACTTTAAGTCCAGAAATGTTCACATTCTAAAATTTATTACCATATTTCTCATGAATTGACTGATTCAGAGGGAAAACTTTTGTCTGTTAAATGTTTTAAAATTTGATTACTCCTGGACCTATTTTAAAATGTCAAATGAACCTGCAGGAATTTGCTGACCAGTCACTGTCATCTGGGCTTTACTGAGCTTGTTCAGCTTGGCTGTATTACCAGCGTGCTTTCCCTCCATGTTCAGTGCAGATGTATCCTGTAAAGTGAACGCAGCCAGATCAGGGTAACCTCAGCGGGTCTGACTGAATTTGCCACTTAACTTGTGTGGCACCGGAGACCTGGTAGTGTTCCCTGTGTCCTGTGAACATTTTGCTCCTCTTATACTGGTTGTCTGTAGTAGTTTCTGTTCAAATGTGATGTATTTCGCTTCAGCTGTGTTGCCTGTGATTTTTTAGCATAAATTTATCTGGGCTTAAAGTAGCTATACCAACTCTTAGAGGTGACGTGTTCATGGCGTATGGCTGCTCTTGTGCCGCTTACTGTGGGAGTGACTGGGGCGTTTCAGTCTGAAGGTCACAGGTATTGTCCGAGGTTCAGCAGGCGTCTGCATGTTGTCTGCTTCCCTTCTCCTCCTCTGTGTGTAGATAGAAATATGTACATTGCTGGGCTGCACAAACCAAACTCCACCCTTCGTTTTGACACATTACAGCTGCAGGAAGAGGATTTGGACAGCAGGTCACACCTGGGCGCTTCAGGAATAGACTGCTCTCGGCCGTTCTTCATCTGCCTGCACGTGGATGGACTGGCTCGCAGTCTGCATGGCTGTGTAAGACAACTGTAGAGTAAAACTCTTACAAATGGTAAACAAAATGAGATGTTTTTTATGTTACTTTGTTTTTTTTTATTATAAAACCTGTGTGATTTAAAACGTACAGCTTTCCATAAGTTGCCTATTCTATAAAAATAAACCTTCGACAGCTTCAGTGTGTGTATTGTCAGTAGAAATATTTTATAGCGCCCTCCCCCATTCCCGTCGTAGTGCTTTTCTTTTGATGTCTGTAAATGTCATAACTTTTGATTATTAAATATAGATTTAGTGTTGTAATAAAACATTTACTGGGACTGGTACTTGTTAATATGCTGCAATGTCTGTTCTTTGTATCCAACGCAACGCACCACCCATCTCTGTATGTAGAGTGTATGTTTGACTCATTTGTGTTGAGCTATGCAGTAGTGGCACCTGTAGCTATAATAAGTGGGGTGTCTGTGTTAAAAGCTGCTGTTTTGATGTCAGTGATGCCCACCTTTCCAGTTGTATGGCCTCAATAGTTTTTAAACCAAATTAAGTGTTTTAAAATCTGTAACAGATCACCGTCTCTGGTACTGTACAATTAGTGATTATAGGTTAGACCAGTGTGACTAGCTATAGACGAGCTTGGTTTGTGGTCCCATCCCCTTGGGCGTATTGTATAGCTACCTGTCTACGCAATCTCTATTGCCCTGATTTTAATAAGAATTATCTGCGGGTAAATTTTGTTAGATGTCGCCATTTTGAATGTGTGCCATGGTGTAATCTTTGTTTCACCATATCTCTGGGTTGCCTTTAACACAGACCACATTAGGAACCTCACTGAAGATGTGAAACACTCTTGTTTGGTCCCCCCCCCATTTTTAAGCTGCTGGATGTCTTATCCCTTTGGCCTGGTGACTATGACCTTGGTAATGACTCTGTTTCACCTGTGGTGCCGTCGTAAACTTTATAAGTTACATTAGTTACTCGATTTAGCGTTTGACAGTATGAACTGCTTACTTTTTTGACTAACCTTTTTTTTTTTTTTTCTTCTTTTGAATGCTTCTCATGCTCTGTTAATAGGCAGGGTCGCTGGTCTTTCTGAGCGTTTTACAGACTAAGATTTTAGTATTACACATTGGCCCGTTGGTTGTTCCCTCCCATTGGTCTTTGTACACAGGTGAACATTTCATTTGTGCATGTTGTAAACACCCCATGCATATTTTCCATGCTTATTCAAATCCTCCTAACAGGGTTAATGTGTTTTTAATGCTGAGGTTACTCCTTAGTAATATGCCTCCCCCCCAGCCTGTTGAACTTTTAGCTGGGGGCAAAATAACACTTAATCGTTGTTTAATTGGAATTGTGAGTCATTGCAGTGACTTGGTGCGACCCTAAGTAATTTGGCAAATAGATTTGGAGCTATGCTTGGAACTGCACTAGGTCAGCCTACCAGTGTGATTTGAAAGCACAACTCCCAGTCTCTTGAGGCCGTGGTCATAGTGTTACCCATGTAGTATTTGTGTGCCACAGTAACGTGACAAGAACTACTGCAGTTTTATTCCCTTCTTCCGTTGGTATAATTTTCACAGAGCAGATGTTTTTTTAACTATGGCCTTAACAGACAGGAGATATGCTATCAAACATACATTTTTACAAATTGTTTGTCTTAATGCGTGGCTTGCACCACCATGCAGAGTTAAGTAATGTAGATTTTCCATAATCAGGTACAGCAAAAACCTGTCTTGTAAATATTCACAAGTGTAAAAGTACTGCATTTCTCAGTTTGTTCCTTGTATATAGCTAATGTGCTTGTTTGTGGAAATTTCTTAACTAGGACTCTTGACTTTGCTTTTTTTTTTTTTCACGGGGCTTTTTTTTTTTTTTTTTTTTTTTTTTAGAAATGTAGTACTCTGCATGGTATGCCCCATGACAAACGGTTTTTGGCACTTTTTTAAAATTGTGCTGTCCTCTTGACTTTCCTCAATAAAACATATTTTGTTAGTTTTGAGATCACAGTAACTATTTATGACAAGTTCATTTCTCCCTCGAGTGAGTGACTTAAATCCCTCAAGAATTGATGTTCTCACAAGTCAGTTAACATTTCATGTAAGACGGCTTTGTAAACAGTCATGATTATCCTGCCCAGCAGATCCTGCTCTGTACTGCACAGATCTGTAGCTGGGTGACTGTACATGCCTGCACCACAGTGTGAGCTATTTAATCTATTCTGTTGTGAACACTGTGGATTGCCACCCCACAGTTAGTGATGGTAGGCTTAAGACGTAATTTGATACAGGATAATTTTGGAACTAGTTCTTATTGCTTACGTTTCGTTGTTTAATAGACTTATTTTGTTGGTAAACGTTTTTGTTTTGTTGGGTTTTTTTTTGTTTGTTTTATTTTGATAAGTTAATCTTTAGCCGAATTTTCTGCCTCGGGTCCACATTTTTGCCTCCTCAGGTGTCCTAACGTGCAGAAAAAGGTAAGTTTTGCGTTGCAACAAGAGATGCATGGAAGAGAATGGAAGACCTGCAGATAGGCTCTACCGAGTTTGGAATAACCTTATTCAGGTAACGTTGCACAGAACTGTGTTCACGTTTACAATTTAAATGTATTCTCTGTCGATGAAGGACCGTGTGTGCCTTTGTTGGAAACGTTTTCATTATTGCCGTATAGAACAAGTAACTGAATGAAAGAATCGTATCTGCCACGCTTTAAACATTAGTTTAGCTGGAGTTTGAAATCAGAAGTTATGTATGTAATTAAGCTCGGACAACTTGCGGTGCATTTCTAAAAATCGTAATGTTTTAGACAGCTTTTCAATTAGGGTGCACTTACAGTATGTTCTTGAACAATATGCATTCCAAACTAAATTCTATTGCATTGAATTTAAGCCGGCATTAAAATGAAAAATTTGTATTTTCAGTTGTTTATATTTAATAAATGTCTGACGTCAAAATGTTTTTAACCTCATTTATTATTCACAAACTGAAAATATTGTGTTCGGAATTTTTTTTAATGTTGGAACATCGATGCCACGCTAACCGCTTGCTAAAGCGGAGTTTGTCGGGCGAATTTTATTACCGATACACTATTATTTCGTGGCATCCCTATTGTCGAAGGAATACTTTAGGCTAACACGATTTATGTACAAGAATTGTGATGTTTACAATTCAGTATTACGCCTTTAAAGTCTTCTAAATTACTAGTGTGCATTTTGTGGTATTCATCTGCGAAATGGTATGCACGTAATGATACGCAAAGAAATGTGTGAATTTGGCATGTTTCCATCACAGCCGCATTTTAAAAGATGTTATTGATGCTATGGTTGATTGGATGGGTTTCAATATGGAGCGTGAAGCCGTACAGAAGATCCATTAATATTTCAATCACTTAACCTGGTCAGGGTCGCCCGTCATCACTGGGCATGGATGGCTTCACTCCGGGAATGATGCTTATGGGAAATAGACTAATTAGAAATTAGAAAATAAAAATTACGACGGGTCGACGTTGGTAAGTTCTATTTTCAGTGACTTGTACGATAATGAACATCATATTAAGTGTCTCAGCTAGGCAGGGTTGCAGGTTTCATATTTATATTGACGTTTTCGTCAGTGCTCTCGTCTCTAGTCGCGGGTCTGGAAGTGAGCGTCTGCCTGACGGAGCGGGAGAATAAACCGTGTTAACGGACGGTAAGGGTTCTCCAAATAAAAACCGTAAGAAAAAAAGTTCAATTATGCAATGAGATGTTAATCGTGTGTGGTTTTTGTAAACCAGGCCTTAAGTGATATTATTGAGTGGCATGATCCACCCCATCTCTACATTTGGAGAGACTTGTGTCGTCGTCCCCCCCAAAGCTACCCCTATGCAGCCAGTTTTTAAAACTCCACACATCATTAGGGATTCGAACACGGTTGCCAGCTTTCACGTATCGGGGTGACACGCTTTCAGACTAACGGGAAATCTATATTATTCCACTATAAACTTAAAATTACCTACATCAAGGGCGTTGGGGTAGTTTGCAAACCCGACAGACTATTTAAAGGTAATTAAACTGGTGCATATAGGCTACATGTAATTGCATGTGTATGATTGTGCAGACTTGTCTCGAACTGAAAATCTCACTCCAGATACTGCACCAGATTCTTATAGGAGTTGCTTAAATTTCTATAATATGCAGTACGAAACAACATTTCGTTAACACGAATACGGTAATCATGAATTGTACTTTAAGTTCATAAGTCAGTTGGCGGGAAAACCTATTCACAGTATATGTAGCTTACAGTTTTCTCTTCTATAAAGAGAACTTTTCAGCAAAGTTTGGTGCGATTTTCATGCAGGCGCTGAGCATATGTTATAGGTTAGTGAAAGGTTTACTGAAATATCGGCTTCAGGGAGAGGAAACGTTTTTTTTCTTCTTCATCATTCATGCATCACCATTATTCAGAAACTAAATTGACTAGCCAAAATATCACGCTTCTCAGTTGTAGGTTTTTGAAATACTGATTGCTAACCAGTTTCGAACAAGAAACTATATAAACTGGAATATTTCTTAAAATGTGTATCATGAGAATACAACCTTCTGATAAAAGTGTATGCTGGTATTTTAAATTTTGCTTTATAGATAGATGTCACAATGAGAGGTTCTGTCATACATGTATGTCTATTTTGTAAATTGAAATTACTTATTAAACAATATTATTATCCACCCTTCAATCGTTTATTTAACAACTTAATCAGAATACCGATCCACGTTAAACCACGTTGTTACGTTCATCCATATATTCTAGATAGGTCCCTTTGAAATTCATTTCACCATGAAGTAGGCTACTTAAATCAAGGGATCATATAGTGATGCTATTACAATTAAAATACCTTCGTGAATTTTGTACAATCCACCTGAGCCAAATAAGGTTTTATTTATTATTATTATTATTATTATTATTATTAATAATAGATTTTTATCTATAATGCACTTTACATTTTACAACGAAAATCTCAGTGCATACAACCAGTAAAAGAACTACATTAAAATAGCAATAAAAGGAGGAATACAATAACTAACATTAAAACAATCATTAAAAACTTTGGCTAAAAAGAAACGTTTTCTGGCTTCGTTTGAAACATGTCAAAGACTGTGGAGCCCTCAGATGTAGCGGTAAGGTATTCCACAGTCGTGGGGCGGCGCAGAAAAAAGCCCTATCTCCAGTAGTACGGGAGAAGTCCAAGGAACCAGGAGGAGGTGTGCATTTATGGAGCGCAGAGTGCGTGAGTGACATTGGGGAATAAGGAGTTCCTTTATGTATGCAGGCGCATATCCATAGAAACATAGGAAAATAAGCAGAGAGATTTCGTAGGTGATCCGGGCAGAAACAGGGAGCCATTGAAGTGAACAGAGCACAGGAGAGATGTGCTCGTGTTTCTGCACTCTCATCAGGACCCTGGCAGCACAGTTCAGAACATACTGAAGTTTCTGTATGGTTTTGCCAGGAATCCCGTTGAAATGCGCGTTGCCGTAATCTAATCTGGAGGAGACAAAGGCGTACACCGGTTTTTCTGCATCAGAAAGGGAACGTGTAGGCCGGAGTTTAGCAATATTTCTCAGATGAAAATAGGAAATTTTGCAGACATGCTTAATATGACTTTCAAATGTAAGTTGAGAGTCCAAAATAACCCCGAGGTTAGTGACTGTCTTAGAAAGAGAGATACTCTGACCGAAAAAAGAGATGCTGAGAATTTTTTGTTGTTGAATTTGATGGGGAGTGCAAATTTGAATCACTTCAGTTTTTCAACTGTTAAGGTGGAGGAAAGTTTGCTCTATCCATGCCTTGATCTCTTCCAGACAACCGGCAAGTGTAAGGATGGAGGACGGTAATGCTATTGAAGAGGCTAGAGAGGTGGGAGATGGAGTATGAGGGTGGCTCGGACACACTGCTACCCAGCTTCAAATAAAGCTGGGTATCATCGGCGTAGCAGTGGAATGAGACTCCGTAACTGCTAATGATGCGCCCCAGTGGAGCCATATACAGGCTAAAAAGAGTTGGCCCCAATATTGAACCTTGAGGAACACCACAAGTGACAGAATGACTCTGTGACTTAACATGTCCAATGGATACAAACTCCTGTCTGTAAGGTAAGACTTGAACCAGTCCAGGGCAGTGCCAGTGAATCCTGCAAGATGTTGCAGGCGATGGAGGAGAATGTGATTTTACATATTTTACCATCCTTTTGTGTTGTTTGTGGGATGGTGATTTATTTAAAGACCGACACCTCCTTTACCAATTTATTGTAAACTCTTTTCACTCATTTTATCTCAAAATAGAACATCGACTGATAGAGACAAAGCATGTTTAACATAATTTGCCTCTTGCAATTGAAATAATTTTATGTACTGATATGCTGTAAGTAACATACAGTATTTGTGCACATTGTTTCTAGACTACCTTATAAATAATAAAAGTAATCCGCTTTTTTTCGATGGATCAATTTATTGGACAGCTACTCTTAAAGGGGAATTAAATCTGCTGCAGTTAGGGTTGCAACAGATTAGTTTAAAATGAATAGTATCAACTGACAAAAGCCGACCGGGAGTACTATTCTAATTAATAACGGAAAAGTATTTGGGTGCCAGATATTTATTTTCAAGATGACTTGAATATAATAGTCTACAATTTCAATTGAATAGACATTATTTTGTGATGACCAGAAATAACCTTATATATGCCTAACCAACTTTTAATTGACTGTCTCACATGTACGCAACTTAAGTCACAAATTATCAGTTATTTAAAGTTAACTTTCATTTTATTAGTTGATTTAAAGCGCACACATATTACATGTCCGCTCATGTACGACTGTGACCAAGTAATTCTCTGTGGGCCACGTGGGCGACTGTTGTAAAACTCGTAATTGTAATAAGATTGCAAATTATAAAATTAAATAGATCGGTTTAAACTTAAATACGTTTCATATTGTTTCACGTATTTAGCCACTTATCAGAGGTAAACTGCAAGATTATTTGATGCTGTTTTCAGCCAACTGACACAAAAGACGTTGCTTGGAACTATGCAGCGCTTTCTGTTTTCTCACGTCGGAAGTATTTTTTGGGGGGAACTTCCGGGGAAAATCTGATGGTTTATTTACTGAATAAAGATGCTTTCTTAATTTAATGGCAGCCGTTTTTGATATTTTCGAACGCAGTGGTATTAAGGTCTGCGTGTAAGCAGACGAAATACGTCTGATTATAGGATTTCTTCACTATACTATGTTTAAGAGAATGGCTGAATTTGGTCCAGATTCCGGGGGGAGAGTGAAGGTAACGTTATTTTGCCTTTATTTCAAATTTTTTTTTTAATTAGAGTCATGAAATGATATGCAACATATATTTTGTGTGTTTGGGAATCCTTATGGATTGATCTGAGGTTTGTATAACAACTTAAGATGCAGCATAGTTTGAGATCGTAATGATACAGGAGAACAGCTTAACATACTTTAACTGTGAGTTGCGATTATACTCGTTTATGCTCATTCTTCGGAAAACATGTTAAAGTTCGAGTTTATTTCTTTATGTACCGGTATCTTTCACAGTCGCCCGTGTATTGTGTTATTTACGTTTATCATGTTGAATCGCGTTGTATTACAATTATAACTGCTTAAAGGCTGGATATTTTACTTATTCCGTATCAGTCAGAAATAACAGCAGTATTTAGAATTGTCATGTTAAATTGGGAAACATGCCAGAAACAGCGACTTTACTGTTGTGTTATTGCAGCTAAATCCTTGTACTAAATTTGTGTTTGTTCTTCTCAAGTGGCAGTGCCTACTGAGCTTGCTTCGAAAAATATGATTGTCATAAAACACAAACGATAGTCTTAGCATAAACTCTTAGATGATTGTTAAACGAGCTTAAACTCTTTCTCTCAGGGAGTAACAATTGTGAAGCCGATAGTATTTGGTAATGTTGCGCGATATTTTGGGAAGAAAAGAGAGGAGGACGGGCACACTCATCAGTGGACAGTCTACGTGAAACCTTACAGAAATGAGGTACGATAGGGGCCTGTGACTCACATGTATGCTGCTGTATATATGAATGTATGTATTTGGAGAGTGTAACACTACTCTTTCTGCTTTACAACAAAACATTGACTAAATTCCTTCTTTCGCAGCTTCATTGATTGACGTCTTTGATTTTCACTGCAGGACATGTCTGCTTATGTAAAGAAGATCCAATTCAAACTTCATGAAAGTTACGGAAACCCCTTAAGAGGTGAGGTAGCCTGCCATTCTTGCTCACAGCAGCACTGCACTCTTAAATTGTACATGCTACTTACCCGTTACATTCAGTGGCAACTGAAGTAGTCAGGTAATTGCTAAGGAGGCAGAGACATCTAGATAGCTTGATTGCTACCACCCATTAAGGCTGGCTTATAGAAAATGGCATTACAGCTTGCGGACAGCTTGCTCTACAAAGAGCAAGTTGAGGGAGGCATAAAAATAATTTCCCCACGGGGATAAATAAAGCATTGATTATTATTATTACTATTATTATTATTAATATTCTTTAAAAAATTAAGCTCAGTGCTACCAGCTTAAAATGTATGTTGCATTGCAGTTGTCACAAAACCACCGTACGAGATCACAGAAACCGGTTGGGGAGAGTTTGAGATTATTATCAAGATATTCTTCATTGATCCCAATGAAAGACCAGTGAGTGCCTGTTTTAATGTGTAATATCTGTTTGAAATTTCTATTGATTTCTTTTTTTTTTCTTTTTTTTTTTTTGAAGTCCTTGTGTGGACCAGTTTTCCTTACTAAGCTGAATCATAATGGATCTTTAATGGGCCTCTTCCAGGTCACCCTGTATCACCTGTTGAAGCTTTTCCAGTCGGACTCCAGTGCTATGCCAAAGAAGACAGTGGTGTCTGAGTTCTACGATGAGATGGTGAGCTTCTGCACTGCCTTTGGTCCTCTTGCATGCTTTTTAATTTATTTATATACATATTACACACATTTTATTTAGTAGACTTTTTTCCCTAAAGTGACGTACTACTGAGAAAGTCGGGTCAGTGAGTCCCTGGAGCGATTGGCGGCTAATGGCCTCGCTCAGTGACCCAGCAGAGCTCAAGGCCATACATCACCCCCAATTCCTCAACATCTCTCTTGAACTTGTGGAATCATTATATGGTTGAGAACCACTGGTTTAACATCCATAAACAATTTTGTATAGGCCTAGCAAGAGTTAAACTTACCTAAGGAGATATTTGGGAACAATGCTTGGAGCAAACCAAGTCCCTTCGTGGTTTCGTTTTGGAGACAGCCTCCCATAAATCGTCCTCCAAGTTTAGTCATTTTTCAACATGCATCGGCACCGAGAATTTTTTTTCCACATAAGTAGAGATATCCAAACTGGATTCCAGCGCACTTTGTTCAAAATGGATGATCAAGCATTCAATGAATGAATCCGTACAGCAACCAAGATCATTTTAATTAGTAAAAACTTTTCAGTGGGAATTAAAATATTTTTGTAGTTTGTCAATTGTCATAATTCATTTTCTGTGGCTTTAAAAAATGACTTTGGTAATTGCATTAACATGAAAATCACCTGGATTAAATATTTTTAAAAATGACCGTTTTATTTATTAACAAGCTTGCATCCCATGCATCAATGATTCAAGCACAGCATTGTTTGGCAGCACACATTGTACAGCACTAAAGTACTAGCTCTAATCTTTATCTTATTTATATTTTTGTCACTTGTAACTGCATGACTTAATGGGTGTTACAATGAAATCTTATCTTTTGTGAATCGTTTATTTTGGATAGTTGGTACTTATCCGGGGGCAGCATGGTGGTGCAGTGGTTAGCACTGTTGCCTCACACCTCTGGAACCTGGGTTTGAGTCTCCGCCTGGGTTCCATGTGTGTGGAGTTTGCATGTTCTCCCTGTGTCGTCGTGGGGTTCCCTCTGGGTACTCCGGTTTCCCCCCACAGTCCAAAGACATGCTGAGGCTAATTGGAGTTGTTAAATTGCCCGTAGGTGTGCCTGTGTGTGTGAATGGTGTATGAGTGTGCCCTGCGATGGGCTGGCCCCCTGTCCAGGGTTGTTTCCTGCCTCATGCCCATTGCTTCCAGGATAGGCTCTGGACCCACCGCGACCCAGTAGGATAAGCGGGTATAGAAGATGGATGGATGGTACTTATCCGAAGCATGCTGATTTTTTCTGCATTCCTTATTGATTGGCAAAATGCACTATATCCTCCTGAGAGCCCACCCATTCATTTATGTCCATTGTAGTGGACATTTTATATCCTCCTGAGCCCCCACCCATTCATTTATGTCCATTGTAGTGGACATTTTATATCCTCCTGAGACCCCACCCATTCATTTATGTCCGTTGTAGTGGACATTTTATATCCTCCTGAGACCCCACCCATTCATTTATGTCCATTGTAGTGGACATTTTATATCCTCCTGAGCCCCCACCCATTCATTTATGTCCATTGTAGTGGACATTTTATTTTTGAATCTATCTTTTCACTGATGTAAGGAAACGTATTTATTCCTGTTGTACACTAAAGAGGACATGCTGTGAAATTGAAAATAAATTTGAAAAAAATCTAAATTGTAAGATGTCTTATTTCCTCCAAAGACAAAAAACATAAATTGAAGGACACTTTCTTCCTTTGGGTCTCAGGAGGATATTTTTATGGGGAAAAATGCAACACTGATTTTATTTATTAAGAAAACCACTTGTTTGATGTAGGTTCTACTGGAATATTTAAACATTTTGTTCACATGATCTGTGAACAAAATGTCACTATTGCAACCATTACTCTCAAGTCAAGTTATTTTGTGTTGACAGATTTTCCAGGATCCCACTGCTATGATGCAGCAGCTGCTGACCACATCCAGACAGCTGACATTTGGGGCTTACAAGCATGAGACAGAGTGTGAGTTGCACCACTTATTGTGACTTTCAGAACAAACTGCACCTGCCTGGAATCCTTGTCAAGTCGTTGGTTTCAGCCAGGACTCGACTGTGTGTGTGCGTGAATAGTGAGCGAGTTTGCGTGCGGCTGAGGGGGCTGTGCCTTTGCTCATCAGCCCTAGTATCTAAGATGGGCCGTGGTCATTTTCCCCCATAATGGATAAAAGGTACAAACTTTTGGGTGGTGTTTCCAGTTACTGAGCTGGAGCTGAGGACGCGTGAGAAGCTGGAATCTGCAAAGAAGAAGACTAGCCTGGAGATAACGGAGCTGAAGGAGAAGCTGAAGGCTAGTCGAGAGACCATCAACTTCCTGAAGAGTGAAATTCGCAAGCTGGAGGAAGAGGATCAGATCAAAGACCACTAACGTGCTGAGACCGCCCCCATCCTGTGCTGCAGTCTGTCCTACACACAGTCTAATAACATTCTCCGCAAGATTAATACCCAGATTCTCATCACAGGCCTGTCTGCCACTTCTTCCTCCTCACTGGATCATGACCTTTACAAAGGTTCACACTTGTATTGTCATCATATGTACAGAAAGTAATGTCTTGGTTGCATTTTCCAAGTGTAAAGCTGTTTAGGTTTTTTTTTTATCTTTTCTGTTAATTGAAATGACCTTCTCCAGGTCTTATGCAGACCAGATAATGGTATAGCAAGCTTTTGTACAAGTTCTCCTATTAGATTGTAAGCAGCAGCTTTTTTGCTAAATGCCCTGTTAACATTACTGTTTCAACTATTAGTAAGGCAGCTACACCTTGATTAATAAAATTGGAAATTGTTAATATTTGTGGTCTGTCTGTTATTTGGCACTTAGGACATATAAGCCAAATTGCAGGTATATGCAACAAGTCACATTTGGGGCAAAAGTAGATTTGGATACATAAAATAATGGCTTTTTCAGCTGATATCAAATAAGCAAATATCATCTCTATCTTAGAACATTGTTATCTATACTGCTTCTATCCAGTTAGCAAAGCCTAAAATATGTACAGTTCTACCTTAATATAATGTAGCATCTTGAATTACTGCATTACACCAGATAATAATCATGGGATTGTTGTCAACTGTAAGGTTATGTTAAAGATGGAAAAATGTCTTGACATGACTTGTTACGTTTTCTGGCTTTCTGAAAAAAAAAAAACTTGCCGTTTCAATAACAATGTGAAGACATTTTTAAACCCAATGTTAATAGCTTCTGGTGTTTCCACCACTGTGTAGGATGTAGGACTTATTCATTGCTACAACAAGCAGAGCAACATAGTCATCCTGGAAGATCAGAAATGAACTTTTGGCCCCAGACACGTGGACGAAGACATGGTTTTTCTGTGTTCCTCTTGAGGTTCTAAAGCTGAACTCTGTGGATTCTAGGGAAAGCTGAAATTCAATATGTGTGCTCTACAGAAGTGTTTTCAATATCATACAATGAATATTTCCCTGGAAGGTAGATGGATATCTGTATTCCAGGACCTTTACAGTCTGTAACCGTTGCATATTTTCTTGATAGATTAACTTACATTATATGGTATGTGCTTTATTTGTGCAGTGATTTAATTGCTCTAGTAAATTATGTGCTACAATAAAACAATACAGAAGTGTCATTTTATAAGATAGACCGAACAAAAAGTGACCAAGGGGTAGCCAGATAAAATAAAAATGTAAAAATATTAATTATATGCAGATGTCATGTCGTAGATATTCAGCAGTTATGATGATACTGACCTGGTGAAAAGAATCATAAACCTAACAATAAATGGAAACAGATGGCGTTACTGGGAATGTATACTATTTGAACAAAAATATTGGAATACCTGGCCATTACACCCACAGGATCTTTTATGACATCCCATTCTGAATCCATAGGCAACAATATGGAGTTGGTCCCCCCCTTTACAGCTATAACAGCTGCCACTCTTCTGGGAAGGATTTCCACAAGAAGTTAGAGTGTGTCTATGGGAAATTTTGTCGATTCATTCAGGAGAGCATTTGTGAGGTCAGGCAGTGTTGGACGTGAAGGCCTGGCTCACAGTCTCCATTCTAGTTCATCCCACAAGTGTTCAGTTGGGTTGAAGTCAGGGCTCTGATTGGGCCAGTCAAGTTCTTCCGCACCAAACTCATCCAACCATATCTTTATGGACCTTGCTTTGTGCACTGGAGCACAGTCATGCTGGAACAGAGAAGGTCCTTCCTCAAACTGATCCTACAAAGCTGGAAGCATAGAATTGTCCAAAATGTCTTGTTTTTTGCAGCAGTTTGTATGCCCTTCGCTGTAAATAAGGGACCCCTGGAAAAAAAAACCCCCATACCGTTATTCCTCCTCCACCAAACTTTCCAGTTGGCCCAGTGCAGACAGGCAGGTAGCGTTCTCCTCTGCCAAACTCAGACTCATCCATCAGATTGCCAGATATAGAAGCACGATTCTTCACTCCACAGAACATGTTTCCACTGCTCCAGAGTCCAGTGGCAGCATGTTTTATGCCAGTCCTCTGACACTATTTTATTGTGAGGTTTACATGCAATTGTTTGGCCATGGGAGCCCAGTCTATAGGACTTCTGGCACACAGCTTTCCTGCTGGGGTTAATGCCAGAGAAAGTTTGGAACTCTGCAGTTATTGAGTCAACAGAGCTTTGGCGACATTTATACATTATGCACCTCAGCACTTGATGACCCCGCTCTGTTACTTTACATAGTCTGCCACTTCATGGCTGAGTTACAGTTTTTCCTAAACATTTACACTTTGCAATAACACCACATGCAGTTGACCATGGAATATCTAACATGGAAGACATTTCACAAACCGTCTTATTGTGAAGGTGGCATCCTATGACAGCACCATGCTTGATTTCACTGGGTTCTTTTACAATTATTAATAAATGAGACTGTATTGCTAGGTGTCAGTGCTTGATTTTATAGCCCAGTGGAAATGATCTGAAAAAAATACCTGGGGTGTTTCTCAAAACCAAGAACGCAGAGATCGTACTTGTGAGCTTGGCATGACAGTCACTTTTCACATACCTCTGTGCTTTAATATTATTTAACATTATTTCCTGATATACAGGGGAAACCGAATTGCCCGGAACACCAGTCTTGCTAACTTGCCTAACAAGAACGAACTAGGGGAACAATGAATCACAGGATTAATCTCTTCTGGCTAGGATGCAACTGATGTATCCTTGATATCTGAGGCGGGGGAAGAATGACGTACAGCGATTTTTACCTATACAGTGGTACCTCAGAACTTGAACTTAATCCGTTCAGAACTCCAGATCGGATCCTAAAAAGTTCGAGTTGTAATCGAATTTAAACTGTGGCTTTTATTAAAGTTAGTTCAACGTTATTCATTGTCATTCAGGTTTAAGGAAGCACAAAGTGTCCAACACTCACTAATCCCACTGATAGGCCCAGTGCCC
>JAODUD010000001.1:14273069-14295465 GCA_026784285.1 Stomatorhinus walkeri | reverse complement strand
TGATGGCAACATCTGGTGGATATTTTGTGTCAATAGCCCACTTAGAAATCCCCTTACTGATAAAAATGTTGACGTGTCCAATACTTATTTTCCCCGCTGTAAAACAAGAAACATATACTGTACTAAACACATCTAAGCACATTTATCAAAAAGTAATTTGTAAAGTAAGAAAATAAATGTATCCAAACAATGTGTAAAGCTAAAATAAAACAATGTGTCCTGCCCCGATCGTCCGCTCCTTTGGTGTGCCACGCATCCTCGTTAACCTCCTGTGGAATCCCTGTGTAATCAGCTGTTTCTGGTTGTTGTCATTAGTCCTCTGGTCCGCGTTTCAGTTTGTTTCCCCAGTCCGGTCATTGTATTGTCCATCTGTGTTTTGCCTGCCTTATCCGTAATTAAACTCCGTACTCCCCGATACCCTGACGTCTGCGCCTTTGTTTCCGTTCCGTCCCCGCTCGACACGACAATATTACTATAATTAAACGTATTAATCATTTATTATTAATATTATAATCATTAATGAGAAATCTTTATTTTTAAATGAATTTTATTATATAGGCTAATAATAATTACTGTTACTGTCTATTATTGTCTAAATGTATTTTACTGTCTAAATATATGTATTCCACTAGTGTAAACATGCAGGATGATATCACAGCGAATGCGAAGCTGAGACTGAAACGTTACCCTTTGCTTCCGCTGAGAGATGTACCGCATGACTCGACTCATTTTCACGCGCGTACAAGTTATCTTGGCGTTAACGGTTTGACTTCTGAGATTCAGATCGAGTTATAGGTAATTTTTTTGAACTGGTTGGTTCGACTTTTAAGAAATTCGAGTTCTAATGAGTTCGAGAACTGAGGTACCACTGTACCTCTGTACATGAGTACTGGAACTGGACTTCAGCAATAGAACATTAATGAAAAGATCCGAATGCGTAAATCGGGTACACGAAAACACAAGTACTGTAATGTCTATGGTCACCCGTAATTGAAAGTAATTCAGAATTTTGTATAGGCCTAACTTGCGAGTTATCACTAGGGGGCAGTAAACTCTCTAATACAAACGAGAATAGTTCAGTGCTGTTCTATATTTTAAGCTAAACTTAAAATGTAGTAAAATAAGAAATTTAGTTATTAATATAAATTAAGTTATAAGTAAATGTATTAGCCCTAGTACCAACCATAACATACCAAGCATTTACATTTTCTGCCATCTTTCCCTTTCTGTATGGGGACGTCCGTCCTTCTGCATCGTTTACCGAAGCACGGAAACTGCTCCAAGACCACAAGACGTGATAGGCCTACATAAGTATTTTATGTCCAACGTACATAGTATTATAATGTATTTTATTTGCAGGCTATTTTCAGTTCTTTGAACTATTGCTTATGTTAGTTAAACTCATTGCTTCAGGACACTAGTATTAGCCTATTTTGTGCTTTTTATTTGCTAAACAACACAGCACCATGGTTTCGTGGCTATTACTGTGATCTCACAAGGTTGGAAGTTAAGTTATGTGTTTAGATTCTGTATGCTCTCCTTGTGTCCGCGTGCCTTTCATCTGGCTACTCCAGTTAACTCTCCTTGGACGGTGGGACTGTACAGCACAAAGGGAATATGCAAACTCCAGAAATGTAAATATATCTCTCCATTGAGCCCAGGTATGCACTGTGTTTGACCTGCAATGGACTGACTGCCTCATACCCAGGGTGCTTCCTGCTTTGTGCTTCCTGGAATAGAGTTCTCAGTCCTGTTCCTGCCCAAACCCCCCGTTTTCGAACCAGCCCGTACTGCTTTCAACCTGCAATTATTATCCTATTAAGGACCATATAAGCCCGATTAAGGTAGGGTTGGAATGAAAACATCCTGGCGGCCGGCAGGAACAGGATTGAGAACCACTGCTCTAAGCACTTGTGAACAATGTGAAGACACATATGTTAAACAAAAAAATTTAGAATGCTGTGTGTAAGAATACTGTCAGTATCAGCAGTTTCATAAAATTGATGGATGGACGTTTTCTCTTATTTGGCAGCGTTGTGCTGTGAAAAACCCATTCGTAAATATCTGTTTGTATTGTGTATCACCTTAAAACTGTATTAATCATAAACTGTTCAGGCAAAAGGCATTTACGCGCACACACGGGTTTGTAATTAGGCTATATATTTGTGGGGATTCTCCATTAATTTCTATGGGGAAAACTCTAATTCCAACATGATGACCTTAACCCCTACCCAGCCCTAACCTTAACCATAAGTTACCAAACAAAATACGAAACTTTTGGCATTTTTAGTTTTTTGATTGTATTCACAGATATTTGTATTGACGTGGAAACTGGACCCTACAACATCAAAATAACAGGTTTGTATTACATTGTCATGTAAACATAATGCACACACACACACACACCGAATCCTGTATATTCATTCAGTCAGAACTGTATTTCTTATGAGAACTGTTAGTCCTTACCCCACAGGAAAAATCAAGCTGAACTGCCATATTTAATGCTGGAGATTATTTTTCTGTTTTGAAATACACATCGGTATTGACACACAGCAAAAGAAACTTGCAGCCCACTGTCTTGTGTGTTTATTATATACCAGAGAACGAATATTTGACCCATAAGTATTTAAATGGTAATTTCAGTAGCTTTAACGTAATGCAAGACACTGTAGGGGAGCAGTATTGTTGACTTGAATGGAGGAAGGAGAGTTGTGTGGGGCTCAGTCTTGACTATTAATCATATTTTCCACAATACCACTTCCAATGTACCCCGGATAATAGGCGTTGCATTTAGACTCGCGAAAAAAATAAGCGATGCATTATGACGTATAGAAAGTCTTTCATTATTTAGGCAGTTAAAAATGTTGTCGCCATAGTATTCCAATTTGGTATACTTTATTTACCATGAACGATGGTATTAAAACATTTGCAATCCATTTTAATAAACGGTAGTGTATTTAATTTTACTATTAGGCACAAAGTCACACTATGGAATTCAATACCCTCGGTGATACAATAAAGAACGGTAGCCAATGACATTGCTGTTCTAAATTCACGATTTTGAAACACACACAGCTACAAATTAAAACAAAAAAAAGAAAATGGAGTTTCTTGTAACTGATATTGGTAAAGCTCATCATGCACTCGGTCTACTTCAGGGACCGAGAGGAACAGAGAAAAGCATCCCGATGTTTTTTTTAAAGGAGCCGCGCGACCCGGATGCAGTTTCGCGCGTGCCCCGAGACTCGAGAACGAGGCCCGGCGCTCGCGGAGCTACGGCGTAACCCAGCAGGGCGAGTACGGGGGGGGGGCGAGTACGGGGGGGGGGCAGGAACGGCGGCAGGAACGGCGGCGCCGCTCTCGGTCAATATTTACAAACATTAATGTGCATTTTACTCGAACTGTGAAGCTCAAACCGCCATCGCGGAGTCCCTGACATGTTAAACCGTCCCCAGAGACTGGAATTGATCGTAATTAGAAGTTTGACGACTGTTATTTTGGCGCTCCGGGATAGAAGGGTGAGGGAGAGAGAAAGTGAGACGGAGTTCGGTCTGGACTTCTCTCCCTTTTTCTGAGTGAGGGGAAGGGATTTAATAAGCGGCGAAAACGGGGCGAAAACGGGGCGAAAACGCGGCTTCGGCGGCCGCTTCCCCCTCGCGACGTGACCGCGCGCCTTCCCCGCGCCACCCTTTCCTCCGGTATGTATTCCAACAAACTTTCATTCATTTACTGTATTAAAATCTCGATTTTGTGAATCGCGTCTACCCAGTTACACGGTCGGCTAAGTGGGAGGTTTGTTGATGTTAGCCTCGACTGCCGGGCGCTCGTTGTCGCTATTTGGACAATATTGTTAGCCGCTCTGTACTGTTTCGGTATTATTGGATTTTTGAAAGCTGGGTTGATCTCAGAGCCCCAGAGATTGTTTTTGACCGCATATTTCACAACACGCTTCCCATAGCCTGCTAAATTAGCTAGCCGTTACGATCGCGACGAAAATTTAGGTGGGCATTAATATGGCTTACTGGTTACTATGGCGCATTAGCTAGGTTGGTAATTATTCTTAGGACGGGCACAACTGTTATGCAGTTGGTTAAAAGCAATTTTATATTTTTGTAAAATTAGTTTGTAACGTCCTGCCGGCATTTTGCTTCGTGCTTCACACTTGGTGTGTAGCTGGCTAATTGTTTTTGGGAGTCAGTTTCAAGCCCCCCATATTACAAACTTAGACCTAATTTAAACAAAATTCATTCAAACTTTCATGGGGATTAATCTAGTTCGCTGAAAACCCCGTTAACTTGCAATGTGTGTGTGTGTGTGTGGGCTGGGGGGGGGGGGGGGTTTCAGGAAAGTATTTTAGGAATTTCGGTACTAGTTTTGTGGGACTGCTATCAGTTCGAGGATCAATCAGTCAGCCCACCTTGGGGACCCTCCTTAATCCGTACCTGTCTTCTCCCGATGCTCTTTATAGTTAATCATTGGTACGTCAATCCGTGTTTGTTTTAAATATTTCGCTTTTAACCCCGTACTGGTTTCAATCCATACAGATTGATTTTAAATATTGTTTAACTACAGGTAACATGTATGTGCCTGTAACCGAGGTTTGGAAAATGTGTTCTGGAGTATTTTCCTTTAGCTGCCTATAAGACATGCACTCAGTGGCCATTTATTTCTTCTTATATATTTGAACGTATATTGGGTAAGGTTGATACTTTACTGAACGTTTTTGTTGTTTAGTATTCGATTCAGTCGAAGTGTGATCTGCGCATCTAACTAGGTTGTCTTTGTGGCATGACCTGGAGAGGTAGCTGAACCTTGAGGGTCCTGTAATGTCAAACTTGTGTCCTTGAGGTCTGTGTTTGGGTGGCTTTGCATTGCAATAGCCCTCATATATTTGCTGTATTGAATTAGAGCTGTCATTTAAAAACACAATTACTTTGATAATTACTTTTTTTGAGAAACTGCTCGGCATTTTTATAAATAGTACTGGCAAAAACTAATAAATGGGTCAGGAAAGCAAGAATTGGCGCTACTTAGTAGTACATGCACTGTATATATATTTCTAAATGAAAATAGCCATTACTGCTTTGATGCTTCATAAATTTAGATCCATCTTAACTAAAACAAAGTTATCAATGTATTTCATGTGATTCTCAAAGCTAAGAAAGTTTGGATATAGAGGGAGAAGCTGGAATCTAGAAAACATGTAATTTTATTTTGTGTAATTGTTAGCTTCACAAGAACGGGTAGATCACAATGTCAGTCACATCCATAATGAGTAGTTTACTTTCGCTCCTTTTCTTGATCCGCAAAAAGCGCCACTACATAGTCGCACCTATAATTTATCCCCAATTGTTTTGACACGTTGCCTGCTTATCCCCACTGATAATAAAGTCTTTATGTTCATTACCTAATTTAATTATTTGTAGTCATAAATATAACTTTCTTGAACTCCGTGAAGTTTGTTGAGTTTTAGAGGAACATTAGCCACCTTCATTTCCCATGGCTTCCTTTGATCAGTAATGTAGCTTTGCTGATTTATCAATCAAATGATTTGCCAGGTCACCATGGCCATGGGCTTGGTGAAATGAATGAATTGTTTTAAACATTGTCTGTAAATGGCAAGGTTGGTGTTTGCACACCCTTTTAGTAAATTGCATAAACAAGACCTGGCATGAATGAATGGGAACACGGCACCTTCATTTTTTGAAAATTTTACCATAGCATGTAGTGGCATTTCAGTACTAACAGTTTAGTAATGCAAAAGCACCAAAGGGACAGTATGGTCTTATTTCATTACTTTTAGTTATTAAAAATAAAACTGTATGATCACATAAGGCTTGAATGGAAGTTGTATGTCGGAGGTCATGATGGAAACCTGATGTTTTTAAACACTGTTCATTTGCTTGCATCATGCTTCAGCAACCTCAAACTGATGGCTTAGTATTTCTCCCTGATGGTTTTGAAGCCAAGTTTCCAGCTGTTTCCTATGCTGACATACCTAATACTGTATAATTTTTAACTTCATACTAGCCTATTGACATAAAAATCTGGAAGCTGTGAGGCTTTAAATGCTTGCCATTTTCTGGATGTAATATGTTCCCTGCAAAGAGCTTTCAGAGTAAAGGATAAGGGTACAACTAGCTAATTCACACTGGCATCAAACTTAAGATATGCTTGTTCTTCATAAGTTAGTCCTTTGCACTGTGGGGTTATTTGGAATTTAATTAGCTGTCAAATCAGTGCTGACTTGCTACCTAGAATGTTTTTCTTTAGAAATGCCATGTGCTAAGATTCACTGTTTTATCTTTCATTCTTTTTCCTGTTTGTCATAGTCATCCACTTGTGTAAATCTGCTTCTTGTACCTTCAGCTCAATTACTCACCTCATTTTATGGGGGTATGCTTAATTTTGTTAAGTATGGTAGTTTAATTGTATAGACTGTTCCCAAGTCAAATATGCTTACGTATAATATTTCAATTGTGTATAATGCACTGTACTTTGTTTTGTTTTTCTGTGTGATCAGTTTGTCTATAGTGGTTTTTTTGAGCATGCTAAGGTACTACTGAATGTTCTGAATGTTTTCGGATGGATGGTCATTTAAGTGGCTGATCAGTAAGATAGTAATACATCAGCAACACAAGGCTGAAGTATTGTTTGCCCTCATTATTGCTTTAGTGTGTGTTTTAATGGTTAGTGACCTGATGATGACTCTGAGTGTTCTCTGGGTGGCATTGCATTACATAGCTAAATCTTCTGTTCTTATGTGAAAGTTGCCTTTTTGCAGTAATTACAATATGTTAACAGCACTTTTCCTAACTTCCTGGCTGAGCAGCTGTGCTGATAGTCGCGTGTCTATCATTCCTGCTGCTCATTTGCATTCCTATGTGTATTTACTCACAGGGATTGCTGCTCAGTTATGCAACCATGTGCAGGCATGACATTACCTGTCAAGAGTGAATCACTCCTCATCACAGCTATGGCTCTGTGTCTTACCTAAGCATGGGTTTGATTTGTGTTTAAATCATGTATGTGCTTACAGCGGGGCACTTATATTTGCTTCGGCCATTATTCAAGGGTTTCAGTGCTGAGGTGTATCATAAGAACTCTCGTAATCCTTTTAAATTAACTGGTGTATTGCTCAAACTCAGCGCCTGCCCATGCAAATTTCTTTTGTTGCTCATGCAGTTTATGTATAGATAGGATCAATTCTACTGCTACCCTCATTTGAGTTAATTGTGAGCTGTTTTTATTTTTTAGGTTAAAAGTCGCAAAAAATGATGCACCTCAGGTTGGCTGTTTTGAATTCTTAGTTATTCTTTCTAGTTCTCTTGCCCAATTTCTGAGTCTTAATGATTCATTTAGTATGTAATTATGTAAATCTTAAGTCTCCACTAACTGTGTGGAGAAATGATTTTCTTACCCTTCTCCAGTTTGCTCACCTTTCAAACCTTGCACGGACTACACATGCTGCAGTGTTCTTAGCATTAGAATATGGTAGTATGGCTTGTTTTGCTTTTATATTTCTTCAATTAACATTTTAAAATTGTAGTGGCTTATGCTTCAACAAACTAGTAAATTCTCAGCACTGTTGCACAAGTTAAGTCATTGTTGAGATAGCAGTTAGGAAAGCTTTTTAATGAAGTCCTTTTAAAAGGTTTTCTATCTGTCCTGAAGCTGTGCCTTTCCCCTTAAAACCAGAATTTGCAATCCTTTTGCCTGGTCCTGTTTTATGTTTGCTCTGTGACTCACAGTCCCTTTTACAGTTCTCGTAATCACTCGTTAACAGCAACTGACGTGTCTTTGACGCCATACATGTCTCTTGATATGTAGGCTGCAATAGTTAAACGTATGTAGAATGATATCTGTATTTAAACCTGCCGCAGTAATGTGATTGATATACTAGGAAAAATTACCATGCTTATGTTTCAGCTTGTTGGACATCTCTCATTGCTAGTGTGCCCGAAAATATCAGACTTGTATTTAATTGTGCTATGTACGACTGAGGAATATCCAGTTAATTTGTGATGCTCAGTTTTAATGTCATAGTGTTTTCAGGACAATCTTTGTCACTTAGGTAATAATGAGCATGCTCACAGGTCATTGTACTTAATCTTGTATGTCCCTGCTAGGCTTGCAAATGTTTTATGTAAGAAGTGAAGCACATGGACCACCTGCTTTAGCACACTACAGCCTACTGGGATAGGGCAATGTTGGTGGAACCTTCATTAAGCAACATAGTGAAGATGTAGTAATGTTCTGTTACTCCTTTTTAATGAAAATTCCAGCTATATGGGTACATGTCAGTTTTGCAGATTTCTCTAATATTTGTCAGCACTATTTAGCTGTAAGTGTGTGCAGTGAAATCTGTAGAGATTTTGTATTTGCATTGTCCATTCAGGTCTAAGTTTTGTGTCCTAGTACCATATTTAAGCATTGTGTACATTTTACTTATTTCTTAAGAGAAATTCTGATATTTACAGATTATACATGTTGTATGAATCTGTGTAGTGATATGAAACCAACAGGATGGGTTAAACAGTCTAAATACAAATTTGGGTAAATCCATCATCAGATGCCTACTAATGTTTATAGTTAGTGATGTCACTGGTGCTGGTATATCAGCGTGGTCCTTTTCATATAACGTTTATCACGTTCTTTATGTTTATTCTTTCTAATCCCTGGTTTTGTATGTCTGGGTAATTCCAGGCATATAAAAACTGTCTTCAGGGCTGTATTAACTAGAGTTTTGCTTGTTTTTTGAGCATGCTAAATAGGTGTTTTTGTAACTGTACCCATGGGGCCAACATTTCAGTTATTTAACTTAGAATTATAAATTGGAACTTTGTAGTTGTTTTACTCTGCAGTGTGATGAGACTAACTGGTATTTCTTTACTTAAATATTCAGACGATTAAACTGGAAAAATAACTTAAATGCTGTATAATTTTTTTCTTCATCTGCTAAGTATGCAACTTTTTGCTGCACCAAAAAACACACAAAAGAGAGAACGCACAGCTTTCCATGACAGCAGAAAAAGTGATTTATCCTGCTTAATTTGGTATTCATCTGCAGTATTTTAAATGTAACATGATTTTTCTGAGGGCAGAACAGATAATGTGTACACACAAACACTGTCATTCAATGCACCTAGCCTTCGATCTGTTATGTCTCAGGCATCCAGTGTTTCTTGGTGTCATCTGTTTTCTTGTTAGCATGTAAGTGAACTGAATGGACTTTGACATACTACATCTTAGATGATATGAGCAGCACAGACAACCAGGAAATGTCTGTTGCCTAAGACTAAACAAATGACAGCAAATTGTGTGAATTTGCCCCCCTCCCCATAGATTCTTTTGCAGTGAGGGAATTTGGGTGGGTTTGTATTTAATTTAGGCATAGCAGGTTCAGAGAAGCATTTCAGCCGGTAAACCCTGGGATTTCTTTCTCCTAATGTGACTGTGGGCTGGCAGTGTGCTCCTATCCTTTGGAAGGAATGCTCTTGGCTTGCAGAAAAAGCAGGAAAAGTGCAAATGCACTCATTTCCCCCTGCATTTAATTTCCAGAATTATTAATTTATTTCTAAAAGCTTATTTTGTTTGAAGTGAGATCTTTTCAGTTAACCTCTTCAGTTAAAATTTCCCAGGTAGTGGCCCATTCATCATTAAGCATGTGACCTCCTCACTTACCAGACTGACGTGCAAAGTATGCAAATGTTCCATCAGCAGTTTGTTTGCCTGTTACATAAAAGTGTGCTGCAGCTCCAGTTGGCCACATTGAGCCAGCACGGCTGCTAATGGATTCTCTCTGGTCAAGGGCGTTGTTGTCCGTTCGTGTTTGGCAGGCACTTGGTTGACAAAGGCTGCAGAAATTTCTAACGTGTCGCCAGTAGCTGTCCAATGCATGATGTCAGCTTGGGAAGTAGAAGCATGAATATAAAAAAAGAGAACCATGCACCATTGCTTGTTTGGAAATGGTTATTGATGGGCTGGCTTGCAGTGGTGGAAAAACCATGCAAACCTCAGTGTTAATGACCACTTGCGATGCTACTTTGAATGGTGGTAGGGTATGACGGTTCATTCAGGAGTGATGTACATAAGACTGCAGGAAGGATTTCACATGCTTAAATTCTTGGGTTTAAGAATATAAGGTCACATCAAAGTAGTTATTTTCCAATAAATAATATAGCTTAGTACTATATCAGATTGGGCTGCCACTCAATTGGAACAGTAATTAAATTTAAAAGATACCATCTTCAGCAGGTCATCTAAACTGGTCTGAATGGGTACAGTTGTCAAATGCTTTAAAATCAGTTAAACAGAGAAATATTATCCTGCAGTCATCACAATTCAACAATGTGACGTAAGGTTACTCCTAATACAATGTGACATAAGGTTACTGCTAATACTGTGGCTGGAATGGGTTTTTTTCCCTCTCCTGTCCTTTGTCATGTATCAGTTGTGCTGTTTATATATACATCAGTACATTCAGTACACTTCAACAGTCAACTTTAAATGTATCAGTTGATTATTCCTGAAAATAAACTTAGCAAGCAGCCTTTGGCATATTTGTTTAGTTAATGTTGTTCTAATAATAGTGTGTGGCTCTCAAAAGTCCTTTGGAGGCAGGACTGAAAGCTGGTCATAGTTACTCATATCACAGATGTAATGGATGCTTCCTCATAGTAGGGGTGTATTCAGGCTAAAACAAATTCAGCTTCACCATCGTTCAGAGTGTTGGAATGCCAGCCGTACAAAATGTAAAAAATTGGACGAAGCCCAGGATCTGGAAAGAATGTGAGCTTTTATGTGTCAAATGATATTATGGTTTCCAAGTGAGGGGAGGATAAGTGCGACACTGTTTATGGGGCCATTTTTAACAGCCTTCTTTTATTGTTAGTCTGTGCTGAATGAAAATAGTGTCTCATACTCTGGCAATTAACATTTTGGAAGGCCGATGAGGGAGTTGTATTTCTGACCCTGTAGCCTTGGGAAAACATTATTATTCAGGCGGAATGAAATGGTTTAAAGAATTAAGAGCAATCTTTTGTAACTTGTTCATGTGTTGAAATGCAACTTTTATATAGTCTTTTTAGTTAATGGCAAACTGAGTAAAAGCTGTATATTCTTTGAAAGATTATTTTTCCCTCCAAAATTCTGTCTGTCTCTCTCATGCCGAGTGTGTGTGTGTGTGTGTACTGTATATACTGCTGTAATGTTGCCATGTCAATTTGTGGCTGGTTTTTACCTGAGGTATTCCATCTACCAATGGTTGCATTACACATTCCATTAAGTTACGCTGCACATTCTTTCAGACAAAGAGATCAAGTTGTTTTAGGGCTTCTTCCTCCACATGCTGTGTCTGTCCTGGCCTCAGTCTTGTGGCTTTTTGCTTAATCTGCCAAGGACTGCAATGACCTGGCCATGCCAGCTGCTGGCAGAAAGCCAAATGTGATCGTTGGGGCATGGTGAGTGGGGGCGGGGCTGGGCGTAGCTGAATAGCCTGTTAGTCACTGGCGCATCTGACGCTCACATTAAATGCAGTGTGGGACCCAGAGGGACTCTCGCTGGGTGGTGAGCAACTGATTGGGGAGGGGGGTTGTTGGGTAAGGGTTGAACAGGCAGCACTCTTGAGAGTCTTGCTCTGGTGTGGGTCTCTGCATTATTCAGGGCAGATTTGGGCCAGGGGCTGCAATTGGGGGTGTCTGATGGGCTGGAATAGTCTAGCCTTGTGAGCCGATTGCAAACTGGGCATGACTGGGAATTCTGTGATGACCCTGTTTGCTCTGCCCACATTGAATGTACCTGTAGGTACATTGAAAGAAAAAACTAGAGGCATTAAATGAATTTTATCAGCAGATAGCTTTAAGCAGTTTTTTAAAAAATGAATGTCATACAGCCTCAATTCTGTAGCAGCCGTTAGGTGAAAGATTACATTTACCTGCTGATCGGAAAAGTGCCTTTGGGCTTCAGATCTGCTTGTAAATTTAGCTAAAATATTTTAAAAGTTGACGATTGTTCAGTCATGCATGTTTCAACATGAAATTATTACGCAGCAATAACAGTTTGGTAATTACTTTGTAATGCATTATTCGTCCAGTGTTGTTGATTTTGCTGTAAGCGTTGGAATTTGCTATGTAGTAACTTGCTGGGACATCCCTGTGGTTACCGCATTAGCTTTATGAGCATAGTAAACAACTGTCACTCCCCACTCCCAGAATAGTACTTTGTAATTCACATGCCAATTGAAATGGGGCACTGTGAAGTGTTTTGTTGGACACTAAGTTGCCCATAATAATGAGAGAAGAGTGAATCTTTCAATGTGCTCTTGAAAATGTTAAGGACATCACGGGGCGTACTGTGTTTGTTGGGGTCTGAGAGCATGGGACTCACAGCAGGTCATTGTCTGATGGTGCAGCAGCGTTGCTGCATATCTGCTTTCACTAAATTGGTAAATTATCCACCTGGCAGTTTTCTGGGTGCTTTTTTTCTTCTTGAGTGTGCAGCAGTCAGTCAGGAAACCAGCTTTAATGTGCATCTGTGGTTTCAGCATCCAGAAGCAGAAAACATTCTGGCCAGTGCAGTGACTCAATGTGTATCAGTATTATGTACTTAATTACTGCTTTTTTTGTGTGTGTGTGTGGGTGTGGGTGTGGGATCGGGGGGATTTATTCCAGGGTCTTTGTGATCCCGAATTGGACAAACTTTTCTGTAAAATGTGAGGATTTAATGTTTAAACCTAGCAAAAGTGAAGAAATAAGAATAGCTATGATTATTCATCAAATGTATTTCGGAAGCAGTAGTTAAATATAATGGGGAGATCATAATCCAGTTTTAATGTGTTATACAGTGTTATACCATGATATAAATATTTAAAATTGGTGTCATATGAGGGTTGTGATTGCAGTCTTGGGGATCTACTTTCTCTCACTTCATTAAATATAATCAAATCAGATTTATGTATAAAGCATGTTTAAAAACAGTCAGTGTAGACCAAAGTGCTGTACGTATAATCATAAAATTGGTTAAATAAAACACTTCAATATCAGTAGGCATCATAATATATAATTTTTCAAATGTTTTGAGTACCTCCACTAATCAGTTTAGAAAATGATTTTCTGTTACACAAAACTCAAATTCTGTCCTGTACAACTTAGCTTAAGCAATCCATTCTGCATTCATGCCATAATCCTGGAATATATGATTAGATCAGAGATGATGAGGTTTAATTTTATAGTCTTGATTGAAATGAAGTAGAAATTTATTTTGCAATATGCAGTATATTAATTTTATTTCTTTTCAGTAAATAATCTGGTGTAAGATGATTATTGGGCCAGTTAGGTGGGGCTTGCTATAAACCTGTCTTAACAAGGCCTGAAACCTTTTAAACAGGCGGTGTGTAGGTCAAGCTGTCAGTTTCATTGTATGAGAGTATCTTTTTAGCTTGGTTATTTGTAAAATTATTCCTATGAAAGTATTTTGCATGTCTTGCACTCTCAATTATTTTGCCAAGTAGCAGTGTTTGGTCAGCTAGGCTGTGTGCACAAGAACCTGGAATTCTGAAGGAAAGATGGCACTTTCGCACTGCAGTCAATGTTCAAATCTTTATTCGTCTATTTTCCATACACTCTAGCCCTGTGAAATGCTTTTACAGAGCATTTTAATGAATTAAAATGAATAGCATTGCATAGGAATCTTCTGTTGGGAGGTGACAAGCTGCATGTCTGTGGGGAGGGAGGGGCTCTGTGGGATGGGTAGCACTAGGATGCCTAATGTCCAAGACTTTGAAAACCACGGCTCTCCAGCAGTGCTGCAGGCGGGTGTGATGGTCACCGCAAGCAGGGAACGCTCATGCTGACAAAACTGTTGATATGTGACACTTCACATCCAGCTCTTGCCAAGTGGAGAATTTAGACCAAGGGTAGTAGGGAAAATGGATTAGAGTGCAGACTTAAACTGTGACATAAGCATGTAGTGTGACTCCAACAGTCTTGTATTAAGCAAAATTGGCTCCTGGTTTACAGTGTAAAGAGCCTTAAGAGCACAGCTAGTTTCAGGTTGTGGCAGATCTCTTGTGTTATATTATCTATGTTAGCCTATCCCGGACCCCTTCGTCTGACTTGCCTCATTTTGCTGCCAGAGCTGGGGTCTGGATTACTCCTGCATCCCCCTGTCCAACAGAGTAGCGGACGACACAATTACAACACCAACAGGGAATGAGGAAAGGCTGGGTGTACCTGCGTGTGGCCGATGGGGGCGTAGGCTTAAGTCTGTGTTGTTTTTTATCCCCTCACTCTCTTTGTTGCATCATTGAGTTGGCCAATCAGTAGTTTTTTCCATAAGAAATGGAATTGGGGCCCTAAAATTTGCTTATTCTCTCATCTTTTGTTAACATCTTAGCGCTAAGGTTTTGTGGATTTTGAAGAATTTGAGAAAAGTGAGGTAAACTGACAAGCTTTCAGTAGAACTTGCAATTCGCTTTGCATGTTGAAAGCTCCCTTCTGCACTAGTTCAAACTGCATCTTTGAACACAGAAGTGTTGGAGCAACTCTCACCTGAGCAATTCTCTCTCTGGGTTGCTTAATCTCGAGTAGTCCCACTTTTTTTCCCCACCACCATCGGACAAATGACTTTGATTAAATCTGGTGCTAGTAGTCTTGAGTGTTCACTGTCGTTCTCATTCTCTTTAAAAGGCATACTTGCAGCACTGTTTAGGAAATAGCCTTCGTCTGGAAGTCTAAGGTGTTATTTTAGGCTCATTCTGCTCATCGATGCTACTGTCCTGTAGGGATTCTTTGAACAAAGGAGCCGCATGGTGATGCGTCCGTCTGGCCCTGTTGAGATTGCTTCCAAATTTACTAATCCACTTGATCACAGTTTGCAGTTTTTTTTTTCTTCTGAAAAGTGTATTCCTGGTCTTGTTAATAAGAATAATGTTGTCAGAGTTAACTAAAGTGACTTGTAGAAGTTTTTAAAGCGTACATATATTCAACTGAAAATTTCCTGCGACTTGAACCCATCTTCAATCTCTCTGCACTTAATGTGTAAATATTTTTGGACTTGCTTTGCTTTTATTTGTTACATTTTTAGTCTTCATGCTTCCCTGCACCCATCCTCAAGTTCTAAAGGATTTGAAGCCAGTTAGCTGAAACGGATCCAAATACTTATCCGTCATGTGAGAATTGCATTAATTGTGTATGTATTGGTTTGTGTACATCCCATTGATGAGCCAAAAAGAGCTTCCCCCACATATTTTGGCAATACGAATGAAATCTTTTCTTTCAGATATTTGACACCCTCTGTCCTTACAAAGGTTTGTGTTGGTGGTTCTTCTGGGTCTGCTTCCTTTCTCTGTAATAAGTAGTCATGTCCGATATAAACATTCAGCTTGCACTTTGCATGTGTAGGGAGTGAAGGGCTATGACCTAGTGCCTCTGTCGTTTGGTTTAGAATGTGTATTCCCTAGCCCTGAGCAGGTGTTACCCCGTTTTATAACAGTTTCTGGTATTTAGGTGGGATAACAAGTGGCCTTTAAGAAATGTTGTTTTATTGCTTTGCCCTTAAGTTCAAGGGTAGCTAGATGGCATCAGATTGATAAACAGCGTCTTTTGTTCATTGGAACATTGTAGCTCCACTGGTGTTAGCTAGTTGAATGGAAACATTTTATAAGCTTAAATTGTTAGGCTGATCCTGATAAAGCCCCTGTGTTTAATACCACAAGAGCTGTGTTTTCCTTTGCATGTCTGGGACCACTTTGGCCTTCCTGTCAAATCCATTAGTATCTTGTTACAGCATTGAAATGAAGACTGCAATTATAGAAATTAAAATGATAGCTTTAAGAGAAAGCAGTGTGTTTTAAAAGCCCTAGACCGCCACCCCCGTAAATGCATGGATTGTTGTAGATGCAGTGAGAATGAGCTGCCAGTCTCGCTCCTGTCACCTCCCACACACCTCTCTTATTCACTCTCTCTCTATCCACACAGCAAGCATAGATGCATACCCAGCACTTATCTTTCTATTCAAGTGAAAAGGAGCAGTAGTGGCTTCCCGACCTGTCTTTAAGGGTACTGAGTATGCACTGTCTCTTACTATAGAAAAACCTGCACCAGTTTGTATATGTGTGCGGTTTTAACATTTATTAATTGTTTGAGGTTTGGAATATGGTTGAATTGCAAATATATTTGGTCTGCTGCACCAGTTATCACTGACACTTTCTGAAAATCCTACTCGAGCTTGTTTGGCAAATATTGGTGCACAGAGAGTTAAGCCATGCATGGTCCCCCCCCCCCCACTGTTCTCGGGCAGCGGCATCCCTCTTGGCGCATCCCGTGAGGCGACTGCAGCCCCCACGACCGCCCCGGAGTGAAATGGTGTGGGAGTTAAAGTAAACTCTCTGCCCCGTTTGAAGTAAGACAAAAGTTCAGACGCTAGCTGGGGCCGCTTTCTAAAAGACCAGCTGGCCATAATAGGAGTGCGGGGTTGCCTGGGCGACGGAGGCTGTCTGAGGAAGAATGCCGACGAGAGGGCAAGGAGAGAAGAGGAATTTCAGTGTGATCACACACTCACAGAGCATTAGTGGGCCATGTGTGTCTGTGTGCATGTGTTCTTTGTAATTTAATCAGTAGAGAAATGCATGTTTAGCTACTTTTGTAGAATATAATGAGAAGATTGAGCACCTACCAGCTGAAAATAAATTTATTTACTGTTCTCAATATGTACATGCAGTACGCTGCACATATAGTTATGACACAATAGTGTCCTGAATACCCAGGGGTAGAGGGTGGGGATCTAGTACGATTTATCCTATGGCTGCCAGTGAGCAGCTTCATCAGGTCAGTCCTGTGCAGTGAGCCTCTTGTGCTGCTGTACTAGCCAGTTGGCAGACTGAAAAGAGAGGACGAGTCAACAGGTGTGAAGGAGAAGCAGGCACTTGGAATAAATAACTGTTGTGGTGCTGAATGCAGATGTGGGGTAAAAGTGACTTTTTCACTTGCATATTTATGCAAAATGTGTTTTAATTTCTTCTGCTAAAAGTCACAAACTCCCAATTCGAAATAACTGCTGTCCAGATGTTGTCTTGAATTTATTCATTAAAATTAATCCCATTTCTTTGCTAGCTGAGTTGAATAGTGGATGAATGGAGTGGAGACAGCTCTCCTGTTTCAGTCCAAATAGGCCTCAAACTTAATGGGACCCTATTTATTTAAAATTATGCCAGTGTGACCCCTTTTTTCATTATTATAAATGGTATATTGGTCTCCTCCTGGTATCAGAGGCATCTGGCTCTAGTGGGCTTGGGGTCCTTGTGGTTGTTTTTAGCAGATGGGAGGCCAAGATTTTGTTCATCAGCTCTGTACATGTACTTTATTTTTGAATATCTTCACATGACACTCTAATCAATATATCAGATGTTTTCCCTCATCATTGCACTTTAAAAAGCAATCCATCAAATTCTTGTTGCCTTAGCTTTTGGATGATGCATACTAGATTTTACCATGAGTTGACTGAATCAAAAGCCAAAGCAGCATATAAATGTGTTCCACAGCAGAGTCTGAATTGACTTTAAATTTTTAAATGTGCTGTTGTCTGACCATTCCTAGTACACTCTTCTCTACTTGCGAACTTTCAACTTACAAACATTCAGACATGCAAACGAAGAGGACTGTAAGTCCAAATCGTGTTCATTGGGCTCCCCTTTTCTGCCTGCGTGCCAGCGTAATGTGCGTACTCCCAGCATATCCTTATCTGTACTTGTGTATACCCCTAAAATGATGTTGAATGACGACTCACAAACATTTCAAGTTGCGTTCCGAACGGTCATTCGTATCTCATTTGTAAATAGAGGGCTATCTGTACTCGCATTCATTCATTTACAGCCTTATTTGACTCTGATGCATAAATTTGACATGCTCTGAGTTGCATAGTACATGCCAATACTGTACTTGAGTTATTTAAAAGGAGTTATATAGGACTGAGTTGGTTTTTCAGGGTTTGACTCCTATTAATGTTCTATAAGCAGCTAAGATGTACTTTCATGTGCACTCAAAACTTTAGTCAGTTTGCTCATACTTTTGTACTGGTAAACCCATTGATGAGGCTTCTGTAGAAATTAAGTGCCTCATTGACCTATTCTGTAAACAGCAGAAACTTTCTGCATTTTGGGGACTGCTTAACCAAACTGACTTTAGCCATTCAAATAAAAGGAAATGTTACTTCCTAGTAATCAGTGTTAATTCAGAATCTCTGCTCTTCAACTGTTTTGGCCAGTCGCCCCCAGCGGTACTTTTTAAATAAGCTAAATGATTTTGTGTTTTTTCATTGACCTGCAGTGACACAAGATTAGTGACCTAGTATGCAAATGGGGGTACTGAGTATTGAGTTGGTTCTTCACAAGTGATGAGTGGAGTAAATGCTGGGGGAGCTTGGTGTTAAAGAAAGATTACATCTGCATTTGTATGTTTTTTTTGTGGCACAGTACTGCATGTTGAACTTCATAACCAAGTGATTCCCCACCCCCCCTTCCTCTTGTGATGCTTCTGCTCTCCCCATAACCTCACCTCCTTGTAGTATGCATACTAATTTCTGTTAGCAACTTGTAGCAAGACTTTATCAATGCAACTCAAAGTAGTTATCAACTCATGCCTGCTAAGTTGCACAAAAGGTTTATTCTCCAGTGCTGCAAGTTTTTGTTTGGATTTTATGTTCATGTTTCCTCCAGGTAATATGGTTTACTTCCACAGCCCAAAGACATGATTCGTGTTAATTTGACTAAGTTGTATTTTGAAAGTAGCTGTCTGGTACCTCACCCCATCCCCCATTCGGTTAACTATTTGCTGATGTACCCATAATGCAGATGACTTCTGCATGGTTTCTGCTGATGCTGGGGTATTTATGCTTGTCCCTTTGTGTTGCTGTTAGCCTGTTGGCCTGCCTGTCACTGAAAATAAGAGGGTTATTAATGAAACTGTTCATGGCAAAGCCTTCAGATTCCTGCATGGGTCAATGACTTTGCAGTGGGTGACAGTTCAAACCGGACAACTTTAACTCTTTTGCAGCAACCACATATGCTTCAAGGAATATCTTTTCATTAAAAGCAGATTTAAGTTGTATTTGTTTTGGTGTATATGAAGCTTATCTACGATAGCACTAAGTTCATATCTTTTCTGATTGGTAGATTAAATTTATAACTCTGCCTCTACTTATCCCCATTGGCACATCACCTGGATTATCAGGACTAGCTGTTTTCTAGGGGCAAGTTTTTATTTTAAATGACTGCCTTGATCTTATTGACTTTGTCTTGAGGACTTAAGAAGCTCAGTGGTTTCGATGTGTCCTGAGTGATACTTTTTCTTTGCAGGGCCCACAGATAATTACTCAGGCACCTAGGAGAACACACATCCCGCAAATTATGGAATCCCTTTCATATCTGCCCAAGTAGGTGTCTCTGCACAGCTCGTGTTCCCTGCATCCGTCTTAAGCGGTTGCTGCCGGCTGTTTGGCAATTGACACTGAAAACAGGGGCGAGCAGGGACATTCAGCAATGCTTTATTCCAGACGTGGCTCATTTCACTTCATCATGAAATGTGACTGAGAATCAATTTCAGGGAGGGCATGCTTTTTACCTGGGGCCTCATTCATACAATTTGGGCTGATTTCATGCTTAATTGGATCCTAAAATGAGTTCTAAAACATTGCATATCGGGCAGTGAATGTTGTCTTTATGGCTTTGTTTTGAAGTTCACCATTTTGCATTATCTGGCCAATAAAACTTAGTTTTATTTATTCACTGCACCCACTAAATATTTTGCTCTTTTAGTCTCTACATGTTGTGTTCTCTGTCATCTCAACTTTTTTCCCCAAGTTAAGCTGTGCAGTTAAGGGAACATTTGTTTGTGTGAAGATGAGTAAACATTCCCATTAATATCCGATATCTTTAATGGAATTTTGTATCCAAGTTGTGCCCTTTTCATCTGAATGCTTGCTATATATTATCTCCCTCTTTTGTATAATACCTTGGACAAAGGTGTCTGCCAAATGTTAAAATTAAAATTGGAATGAAATTTATTACAATATCAAGTAGGTTTGATCCCAGTTTGATATATTTTTCATGGATGATCCAGTTCTGGATAACTGTAGAAATTTCAGCAAATGTTTCGATTAGTCATTTCCAGTTAAAATAGTTCAGTACAAATATTCTCCCCTCTGCTGGTTTGATAAGACTCTTTCTTCCTTACCAAAGCTATGGGTTCTTAGCCCTGCTCCCTTCCCTCGGGTAGTGTTTTGTCCCATTTACAGTCTGGTTTGGAACAATGGCAGTAATTGGGCTAGCGGGATGCTTAATGTTAATTTGGGCACAGTATGTGATAGCCTTCTCCAGCACAGTTAGGGCTCCTTTCAGGTGTCTCACCTGTGCCTCTTAACCTCATTTCCACCCAGGTGTGTTCCCTGATTAGAATATTGCCAACACAGGTCATATGTTTTAAGTATACAGCCAATACCTAGAAAATCCCAATGCAAATCCTGTTTTCCCATCATAATGGTGTATTGTTTATGCCGTTTATGATGTTCGGTAATGATGCTGTAGTTGGGTGTCAGAGATGCAGAGATCTACTGGCCAGGGACTGATACCAAAGTGGTCTGTATATGCATGCGCCACACGCCATGTACTCAGTGACAGGTCTCACAGCCACCTACTAATATGTCATTACTGTGGAAGTTCTCCACTGTGAGAGAAGATAACAATATAAAGCTTGCGATTTATAATATAGTGGAAACCACTTATACTGATCATGTCTCTGGGTGAAATTGATCAGTATAAGCAGACAATAAATATAACCAGTTTTTTTCCTTTTTCTTTGTCTCAGGTAGATTACCATCTAATTGACATTATATTTATAACATTCAAATAAGGTAATAAAATTGACAGCATTGCTGTTTACTGAACCTCTTTAAAATACAACACAGCTTTCAAATGCTTTTCAAATTACAGTATTGTACAAATTATATTACTGAACTGTGTATAATTCAAATACGCTATAATACAGTATAATACTGTACATAAAATACGCTGCTGCTGTCGTCTCGTTCTTGGCAATTCATCATAAGCTTCGATGAGTCTATATTTGTCATTGAGAGAAAATGACTTTTTCCATGTCGATTTCTGTGCACACAGTGTTAGTCTCAGGTAGCCTAGCTAGGCAGATGCAGATGGGTTACCACAAGGAGAAGTAGGGCTATCAAAGTAAAGCTAACTTTCCATTTCTGTTTTTCTTATGTTGTACAAAACTTTTGATCTATATAAGTGGTTGATCACTATTACCGTGATCTATATAAGTAGTTTCCACTTAGGGCTGGGTGATATCATATCGATATTACATTGTGCAATAATCAGCAGGGCTTCAGATGACAGGCTTGACATTTGGCCGGGTGTCAGCTTTTCAGTGCTATACGGACATTTATTTACGCCCACAATTTGTTAGGTAGTTTAGTAGTATGGCTAAAATATTAATGAGGCTTTGTATGACGTCCAAAAGTCATTATTAGTATAAATACGACATTGTTATGTTTGTCAGACTTTGAAAAAAGTACTACCACACTGCGACGTCTTTGTACCTTGTTTATCCAGATGATCTCTTCTTTTAAAAGATGTCGCGGCTGCTGCTCTTCACCACGACTTCAGTGCATATTGCACTGAGGTATACCAAACCGGAGTATACCGAAAGAGTATGACGTGGTGTGCTCCGCTAATCGAATTTAAGAAACATAGTTTATATAGATAACTTTGGGTATCATAAAAATGCATCTCATTAATACTTAAGACATTCTATTAATAATCTTAGCAGATTAAGGGCTTAAATAAATGTCGGTATAGCACCGAAAAGCTGGTGTCCGGCCAAATGGTTTGTCTGTCATCTGAAGCCCTGCTCAGTATTGTGCAAGAAAACATGGTGAAACATTGAAGGTAAACTTTAAACTGATTTTATCAATCTTCAAAAGGAATAATCACTTAAATTGCAAAGCTAGCTAAGATTTTTTCCTATGACAGTATAAAAATGTTTTAGCATAACTTTAATCGCCTGCGCTATAATATCCATATGAAAGTATGAAAAAGCCTGATCTTAATCTGTCTTACGAATTATATGTACATAACATGTGATGTTGGTATTAATATTACCCTGCACCTATTATTTTTTTGAAAGATGATTGTACTTCAGTTTTATTTGGAGGTTAACCTTTGGATTCGATGGTTAAAAAAAGGGAAAGGTCAATGTTGTGTTATTTGTTGAATTTAAACTAGGGATGCACCGAATATTCGGCCACCGAACATTTTCGGCCAAAAATGGCCCAAAAGTGCATTTTCGGTTTTCGGCCGAAAGATTTTTATCACCGAAACAACACGGCC
>JAODUD010000001.1:14256853-14270144 GCA_026784285.1 Stomatorhinus walkeri | reverse complement strand
CCCCCCCCCCCCCCCCCCCCCCCCCCCCCCCCCCCCCCCCCCCCCCCCCCCCACAAAACATAATATTGTGTCAGTACAGACTGAGCTGTAAAGCCTGTGGTTTACTGGGAAAACCTGCTCATCAGACAGCTGTTACTGTAAATGTGACAGAGCTGGAAGTCATGCAGATGTATCGAATGCTTTGGTTATTGCATTTGTAATGAGTGTTGTAGCTGTTGTACTTCACTGCCCATGTAAAGCCCCCCAACACTTGTGAAGTGATTGACAGAGTCGGTGTACTTGCTTCACTGTAGCTTGGGGAAGCTTCTCTTTGCTGATAAAAACAATGCAGGTATTTCCCCAGAGCTTCATCCCACCACGCCAAGGTTTTCTCTTAACAAGCAGCATTTGGTGTACTGTCAGTTTACAAGGTGAAAATAATTAAGCGCAACAGGAAATATGCAGTCGTTGTCATGTTACTGGTTTAACTCCCAACCTCCTCCAGTGCTGCTATTCTTCCTCAGGTATCCTTGGAAGTGATTCCCTTTGCAATTCTGATGCAATTGAACTGATGACTGGCACAAACTGATCAGACTTTAGTTTTAAGTGGATGTTCCAGCAGATCTCACTCTTCTTCAGGCCCAGCCTTTGCACAATGCAGTCCCCTGCTCTGATCTGCTCACAGCTGCAAAGCAGAGCACCTTTGATAGCAATCCTGCCTCTTGCTGCCTCCCACGCTCTCTGCCCTCAGGCAGTTACTAGCACGCCTCGCTTCTTGCACTTCATACACTGCTCCTGCTCTTGTGCACTTACAGCATTGTCAGCATTTACTGCAGTTGATTAAAAACCCCAGTGACACCTACAACTTGCATAGCTAAACTAGCTTTCAGGCTTTGTTCCAAGTGCATAAATACTCTCTTTCAGCAGAGCACTACTACTGTATCTTGTGTCTGAAGTTATGAAATTAAGAATGGTGTGTTTTTTAAATTTCTTTGTAGTACCTGCAGACTGTTCATTTTTGTTGTTTACTTCTAGGGAATGTTTGTTTAAATTCTTTTGATTACAACCAAAGACTTGTAAAAATCAGGCACATGGTGTTACTGTTTTTATGATCTATGATCTTCAGCTAGGTAGACAGAATGTCTCCTTTATCTGGATATCCATCTTAGTCTCCTATCTTGGAATGTAGATGCCGATGTCTGTTCTTGGAATAGGTGACCTGAGCATTGGACAGGTGGACTAGGAGCTGCAGGTTTATGGATCCTGTTGACATGGGCACATTACATGGTTCAAAATAAATCAAAGATTTGATGTGCCATTGTGTTGAATATGACTTCATCTAGTAGGGCTGTCATGACCACTTGATTCAACTCAATGACTTCTTTTTTTCAAAGTAAAATAAAAACATTTTTAATTTTAATTTTTAATTACTCAACATTATGTAGGAAGGGAGATTGTGCGTAGCGGGTGGAGGTAAAAATAAAGACTGTCAGTTGTGTGGAAGCAGTTTACATTAAAAGTGAATGAAAGTATAGTCGTCTATCAGTATTGCATAGTATAACTTAAATATCACCACAGCATGATTTCAATGCAAATACATCTAAAAGAACATGTTCTGGTTAGACAGACTCACCCAATAATGTGTTAGCCATTGATGTGTGCATTTTGTCTCTCAGAGTATAGTCTAACCTGTCTTTGTCATTTTGCTTAATTTACTTTCTATTTTGCTGTCAAAATTAACAGTACTAAAATGAATGTTACCCCTGCTGCTTAGCCTCATCTTACATAGTAAGTACATTTAAACTATATAATATTTTTTGTGAATATATTGTGTTCTGAGTAGGGCTGAACGATATTTTAAGTTGAAAATAGGCTATCTTCTACATCTACCAGCAAAGTTGGTGGTATTTCCGTTAGTTGTGCCAACAGATCCAAAGCCGTTCTGACAAATCTTATATAGTTCCAGTCAAATGCAAAATATTCCCATACAGTGGAAGACAAATGTCTTTTTGACCAGTTCCAGTTTGCTTTTCTCCTCTTCATTTGTTTAATTTCTCACAAACATGGTGCACGGTCTCTGAGTGAATCAAACAGCAAGGACGAGAATTGATTATTATTGCTTCAGAGAGTGCATGCAGAGCTGATACAAAAGCGTTCAACTTTAGACTTTTTCCCCATATACTAGATAATCTTGAAAAAGAACCATTGTTAAAATTGCAAAGCTTGCTAAATTGTTTCCTATGACAGACCAAAAATTTATTCATGGCTTGAACCCAGCAGACTATTGCAGTCCTTGCTATGAGACGGTTGCATCTGCTTGAGATGCCATTTTGATATTAACATCGCACCTTGTGCAAGCCTAGTACTGCAGGGCGGCACAGGGGTGCAGTGGGTAGCACTGTCGCTGCACATCATGTGTGTGGAGTATGCATGTTCACGTCGTGTGGGCGTGGCTTTTTGGCAGAGCCTCCGGTTTCTTTCCAGTGTCCAGAAACATGCAACATGTATGGATTGGAGTGCCTAAACCAACCATATGTGTGACCTTGCAATGTATATATTATGTATTTAAATGATTGATCGTCAAATTAATCGGTATATTTATCGATTATTGATATAATCAGTCATGACAGCCCTAGATACCAGTGGGTGGTTTTTAACTGGTACAGCTGCAGGGGCTGCTGCCATGTGAGTACTCACTGAAACTTGTGTACGATCTTGTATCATTTGTAAACACATGATAAATAATAGGTGGAGCTTGGCTGTCTTTGATAAGTGAGACTTAATGTGCAGGTTTTATTGAGCCTCCTGTCAGAGGTGCTCGCTAGTCAGATACCAAAAGTACAATACTAGCTGGGGTACTTCTTTGGTACTTTAGCATTTTGGTATAGGAAATGCTTTCTTTTTTGGTTATGCAAATAGCCTGCCTCTGAAACAATACAAACACCACCTTGAAAATGGTTTCGAAATTAGAAAATGGTAAATTAAGTAAAAAAAAAAAAAAAAAAAAAATGATCATAAGAACATGTACAAAAATAAAGATCCAGATGCCATGACAAGGAAAAAATATGAAAGTATTTTGCTGAATATTCTAATACAGCACACATAGTCATAGCAATGTGATTTTGTGATAAATATTGGGGTATTTATAAAACATGAAAGGAGTTAATAAATTTGTCAAACTCGTATTCCAGTGATTCTAACAGCAAGGATGAAAATGATTATGATTGTCTTGGAGAAAACATGCTGCGCGCATACAAAAGCAGAGGAGGTAAAACTTTAAACTGATTTTTAAACATATAAGAATCTATAAAAGAAATAATTAAAATTGCAAAACTTGAACCCCCTGTGCTATAATGTCCACACAAAATTGAAAGAAAAAACCTGATCTTAATCTATCTGACTACCGATGTAAGAATTGTTTGTGCATAACATGCAGTTTTGATATTAATATGTCCAGTCCTATAATATACTATACCCATTCTTGGAATTCAGTACAAAATACCCCGCCTTGCGTTTTGATGTTATTCGGCACAGGAACCAGTATTTACGGCAGTGGAAAACCAACACTTTGAAGTACTGTACCTTTGGTACTTTCTCGAAGTACCTAGTGCAGAGGAAAAACACCCGTAGCTTGCTTTAGTAGTTGAAAATGAGAGGAATTCTCAGAGTACGAGGTGTAGAATAAATGAATGGCTGAGCGGTATCATGGCTGCTGTATAGGGTGATTGCTGTAGCTAATCCATGTACATCAAATGTACAGTGGCACTTGAAGTAATTAGCGATGGATTAATTCTGCAGCAAACCATGGGGGCTCTGTGTGAAAAGTTTAACAATCTGTACCTGTGTTTAGTTGTATGACCAAAGACCTGGTTTAGTAACGGCGTGGTAAGCATGTCAGGAGGCAGTGGTGCGTTTGGGTTGTGGGAGCGTGCAGCACTGCAAGACCGCACACTCTCTGGTACCCTTGTATCAGCTGAGCCATGCTGCTATAAATATTCAGAGTGGGAACTTCAGAATGTTTCCCATGGAAATGGGGCACAGTGAACCAAAAATTGTCGTTTCATCTGATCAGCCATTTAAAGTCTTTGACTTTGCTATTATTCATAATAGTATGTCTTTAAATTTAGTTATGCATTTTTAATTAAAGCTCAACCAGTCTTGTATTCTTAAGACTGTTTCATATTACCCTGAATTTGTTCCTGACTGAGAGGGCTAAATTTCTACAAAATGCTCAGTATTTGCTTCATGACTACAACCTAATCCAAGGAGGTCTGAGGTCGATTTGTTTTTGTTTAATGTTGAAGGCTGTTTTTAGTGAAACCCAATATGGGTTCAAATGTGCATTTTAATGTCAAGTAACATTATCTGCTTTCACCCAGCCATTAAAATAGCAGAGTTTTGTCATCAAGAATGAGTGTGCTGATTTTGTACTGTTTTTCCCAGTCTACAAAGGACATGCTTAACCACCTGGGTCACCAGAAAAAAACGTACTGTAGAGTGGCCAGTAAATCGGTTTGACGTGTATTCTGGATATACCCCCTCCCTCTCTTTTTTTTTTTTTTTTTTTTTTTTTTTTTTTTTTTTAAACTGTTTACTTGTTTCCCTCCCGCCTCAATGTGTTGACATAGCTGAGAGGTTTACGCAAGAGCCTGCTGCGTGGGAGTATTTTCAGGGATGGGATGGGGGAGGGGAAGGTGTGGCTGAGCACCAGTCGGGGGTGTAATATTCATGAGCAATCACAGCAGCTTGCCCCTGGGCAACTCTGCATGCTGCTCTGTTTTTAAGCTCCTCTAGATCCCCTTTTGAGTAGCTCTTTATTTTATCACTGCTCTTAGCTCAGATATGTGTTCTTGTCTCAGTCTCACCTGGCACATGATTGCATGTGAAGCTCACTGCAGGGCAGGTGTCTTGCCAAGGGGACACTAGGGCATTACCTGCCAAGAATCTAAACACCCCCTAGACTCATTTTCTGACCCTTTAAAGTGTGTGGAGGACACAGGGGAAGGGAGGGGCTGGTGAGACTGCAGGCTGTAGGTCACTGTCGTAAGAGAGAAGTGCCCTCCCACTGCCCATAACACCCAGAAACTTACACACGCAGAGACGAGCACACCCACCCCACCCCGCTAGTCAGGAATGCAGGGAAGAATGCGATTCCTCCTTTTCAAAGATGGGCTGCTCTGTGTGAGCATGGCATGCCACCACGCATCTGTGGAGTCCCCAGTAAGGATTATGATTCCTCGCTCGCTCCATTTGGATGAAACTGCTCATAAGCATTGCAAAGGCTTCGAGGCTCTGTGGTGAAGTCAGTGTGCCCATGAAGTAATTTAGTTTTAATGTGTGTGTGTGGTGCAAAACTCCTGCTTGCATTATAGAATATGGATTAAGTTCCTGACAGGGGGAGGGGGAGAAGAATTTTTTTCCCCCCTAGGAGAGTCGCCAGTATCTACATTATTTATGAAAGTATGCAGAGTAGCGTGGTGAATGTGGCTGTGCAGACAGCGCTTTTCATGAGCTGTTTATTGAGATGGTTTACCTCTCTTCTGGCTGCTACCCCCAGCTGATCTCTGAGCAGCCCCACTGCTCAGTCCAACATGTAACCTATGTTCTCATTGCCTGGCAACTTAAGCTCAGCTCCTTAGCTCAAGCTGACTGAGAATGGATATAGGACAGTGGCCCGACCGTGCTCTGTCAATGAATGCCTTATACCTGTCCATACTCTCTGTGCTAATGTTTTCGAAGTCACTCCGAGAGGAGCCCCAGACAGTCCACGTTTTTGTTCCTTCTGGGAGGGAGCAAAAAAACGGACTACCTGGAGGTCCTCGAGGACTGGGTTGGGAAACGCTGCTCTGTGCTTTATGTTTGCAAGCCAGGATTAGAGTCACAGAGCAGACTGATAGATCAGCAAACCTGAGAACCTCCATGCTGTGCTGCCGAATGTTAGGTGACTGCTGGATGGGTGCCCAGCAGCATCTGAAGGAACAGTAGGGGTGCAGGTCTGAGCAGGGTTTATTCATCCCACGTTTCACTGCACCTGTAATGCTTAGTGACAGCACACATGTCCTCCATTTGCTGTACTTTACATTCTTTACTTCATGTTTTCCAATCCCACCTTCCAAGGTCTCATGTAACCATATGAGTCACGGTTGACAGCTGGACTGTGAGTACACTGTCTGGTGTGGTGCTGTTTCCCTTATCTGTAACTTGCAACACTGTTATTCAGATCCAGGTGTACTGTGTCTTCCTGCTGTCTCAGCAGCCTCTTGCAGGTTGCCTTTTGCTGGTCCTCTAGTGCATTTGAAATGGCCCCATTAGCATGGCATGTTTCTGCCCTGAGACGCACCTGAATAATTTGCTAGTCTGACTTTAAATTACTTTTTCTCATTCCTGTTGTACTGCTGTGGCTATATTGTGCTATTGGTCTATTTCACTGAACATGCTTCTATAGATATCCTGCCCCTGTGATAAGATGGTGAGGCACACATAAGTGACATTGCGACAGTACAGGAGCTGCAGGTCAGACCTCCTCATGATGCTTGCCCACTTTTAGTAAACTAAAAAAAAAAGACCTTATCTTCAAGGTAAATGGAAATGACTGCAACACTAGTGATTAGGGTTCTCAAGACTGATGGAGTATATGGATAATGCCCCAGTAAAGCTTTGCGCACAGTTGTTTCTCCATCAAGCATTCAGCCCCCACGACTACAATACCTCTCTTTAACATGGACTGCATCACGACTTGCTGCCATCGCTCCCATGTGTTGGACCCGTACCGAGACGCGGCATGTCCCGCCCCATGGCCGGCCATTGCTCTGAGTTAAGTGGGGCGTAGCCAGGGACAGGTTCGGGCCGGGAGAGGAACCTGCTCATGCTGAGGCTCTAATTGCAGTGTGGAGGAGGCTTCTTTGGAAGTTCACCACAAAAGCGCTCTGCTCCTGTGCGCTGCTATAAATCACAGCAGCATCCATGATGTTTGTGCCTGTTTCTCTGTGGGGGAGGCAGGGCATAGATAAATGTGAACTTAAGGAAGGTGTGGCGGTCATTTATTTCATTAGCTGAGGAAGCCATTTGCTTTCAAACAGCCGTGTTCTTTGCGGATGTGTATGTTCTTTGCTGCATATGTATAGATGGTCCTAATTTTTTGTCAATCTCTGTTTCAGACCTAGCAGGCTTGGCCAACGAGGCGTTCGCAGGCCATGCTGTTGTGAAGCATGAATGCACTCCAGGCACTGAGGATAAAACCAGGAACATTGATGGCTGGATCTCGGTGAGAACTAATGCTCTCTTTTTGCCCCCTACTGGTTATGTCAGTAAAATGCATCAATAAAGAACTGCAATAATTTATCAACTCGACAGCCATTCATTTTCTTATGCCTTCTGAATCTAAAAAGAGAATCTTTGGTTACTATAATATTTAGAGGAGGATCTGTTTCAATTTTTCTTAATTTGATCATTCTAATTCTTTTTTTTTAATACCTATTTGTGTTAAAGGAATAAATCTGGACTTCCTTACAAATGGAACAATGGAGAGTAACAATTAGCAAAGACCACAGTTCACTTTTTCATTTACTAGCCCGTCTCTTTAAGTGTAGTAGTTTAGATTTTTTATTTTCTGTAATATGTTGGCCCTCCCACTTCTGAACTTGTGTGGGTGAACCTGGTTATTTTTACCGGCCACTGGTGAAAAGCTAGTGTCTAAACTCGGTAAATTAAGCGAGCCTCCTTGGCATTGCCTTATTTCCTTATTCCAGTCCATCCCAAAAATGATTCTGGTTCCAGGTTCTCTACTGGCATGAACTGAATGAGAGCAAATGCCCATATATTCTTTGTCATACATGTCTGCGACCTAAGCCGATCTGTGCTTCTCAGCCTGCAGTCTCCTGTTTTCACTCAATCTAAACTTTTCTCTCCCCTTTTTTCCTAGAGATCAAATGGTCTTCTAAAGAAGCCATGGGTAGCTGTTGTAGCTGTCCAGATAAAGAATCAATCCCAGATAACCATCAAACCAAGTTTAAGGTGGGTCTCCTCAAACGAGCTGCTCCTCTTACACCAGCGGCACACTCTGCCGGGAGCATGCACGACTTAAACTGCCCTCGGGGGAGAGGCTTTGTTCATACCTCATAAGACATGGTCTCTGACTGGCTAACCCACCTTGCTGCTAATTTAGGGAGGTCCATAGCTGCCTGTTGAGGGAGGGACCAGGGGGTAGTGGCTGTGCTGTTCAGGAACACTAGGAATATTTAAAAGTTTTGAGCCCTGGCTTAATGACTGCAGCAGTCTGCCATGTGAAATTAACTTTTGTACTCCGACAAACTGTTTGCAAAGACCCGTGCCAGAGTCCTGTACCGGGTCGGGTACCCGCAGATAGTTGCTGAAACTAGCGGATTGTAATGTTCTGGAATTTTACGGATGGGTATGTGGACAGGTAATTCATTACACATGGGGGGTAGCATGTCAATCAAAACAGTATTGTAGCCTGAAAAAAGAACATAAGCGAAAATATCTATGTATTAAGACTATCATGTACAAATTGTCATCACAGTGTGTTCAGTATGTTTGGGGTACCTTATGGTGCTTTCGAATTATTTCTCTCCAAGACGGAATTCAGATAAAAACGTCACGAAAAACATCACTTCCCGTCAGAAACACGCCTCTTTTATGATGTTCATGTCGGACAAGATTTTGTTGCCGAGTTGCCCCTGTGACGTAATTTCAACATGGCGGCTTATACACTCCACAGTAATTCTATTTTATAAATCTTTAAAAATGTTTATTTTGTTAAATGTATTAATAGTTATAAATGTAACTATACGTGTTTGATTTAGAGAATACCATATCATGACCGTAAACAGTATCCTATCATGCAATATCAGATTTTTACCAGACTTGTTAGTGTCTTTAGTTTGTTTGTAGTTTGTTTGCCTCTCGAAAAAAGAATATTACTATGAATGTACTAAAATATTTTATAAAGCTTTTAATGTGGTTTGACTAGTTTGTGTTTCTTGTCTCTCTGAAAAAATCTCACTCCAAATCCGCTAAAATATAAAGCAACAACACACAGCAGCGTGTTCATGGAGGCGGCCATGTTTGTTCCGAGGTGTTGTAGCTCGAATGGGAGATTGTCGCACGTGATGTCACTCAACTTGGAACTTCCGAGTTCTGAGAAAAAAACGAACTCACCATTAGATAACCACCTCGACAAACATTCACATAACCGTCTGAATCCTTGCTGAAGTGTGTCGTTGTGTTCTCTGTTTCATGCTCGTCACAGTATGGATAGTTTTGATTTTGTGTTAAACAGACTTTTTCATTTCAATTCAAAATTCATGTAGGCCTAGCGAATGTCACGTTTACAGGTGCATAGAAAAAATAATTGTGTGTAATTTATCACGAGTACGGGTGGGTAATGGGCATAATGTTAACGGGCCCAGGTGGGTGCGGATTTAACTTTGACGGGTGCACGGGTGGGTGCAGGTCTCTAAAAGTAGACCCTTGCAGGACTCTTGCCTTTGCTTGGTGCCTGAATTTTGTCATGCTGGATAAGTAGTTGGGTGCTGGGACTAGATTTTAGTGTTTGGATTGTGTGCTGCTTTACATTTTGTAAAGTAACACACTAAAATCCCACAAAAAATGAACAACTGTAGTTTAGTGAAAGGTGTTTTCTCTGTGAGATTATAATGTGGACGTGTGATAGATGTAATGTTGCTGAAAATCACCGATTTGTAGCTGGCTTGTTTCAGTCATGTTGTCTTGTAATAAGCAGACAACCTCCCCCCAGCTTGGAATACAGATACAGTGGTACCTCAGTTCTCAAACGCATTAGAATTCGAATTTATTTAAAGTCCAACCAACCAGTTCGAAAAAAAATTACCCAGAGTTTGATCTCAATCTCAGAAGTCAAACTGTGAACCCTGACCTAAGATAATTTGTACGCGCGGGGAAATGAGCCACACTGCATGTCTCTCAGCAGAAACAAAGGGTACATTTAGACAATGATAGACAGTAACAGTAATTATTATTATAGTAAAATACATTTAAATATTTCTTATTTTAATATTAATAATTACCATTAACACGTTTAATTATAATATTGTTATGCCGAGTGGGGACAGAACGGAGACAAAGGCGCAGACATCAGGGAATCGGGGAATACGGGGTTTAATTACAGGTAAGGCAGGCAAAACGCAGATATACAATACAATGACCGGACTGGGGAAACAAACTGAAACGTGGACGAAATATAGAAGACTAATGACAACAACCAGAAATAGCTGTTCACACGGGGATTCCATACAGGGTTAACGAGGGGGCATGGCACACTGAAGGAGCGGACGATCGGGGCAGGACACATTGTTTGGATACATTTATTTTCTTAGTTTACAAATTACTGTATTAAGTGCTTAGATGTGTTTACAATATATGCTCTTCTTGTTTTATCCTGTTCATTTTGTGTTTAAATGCTAAAAACACATTTACTTATTTTTTGGGGCCAATTAATTGGTTTTCCATCATTTCTTATCGGGAAAATTCGATCAGAACTCAAACTTTTCTTTGTTCTGACCAGATTAAATTTGAATTCTGAGATACCACTGCGTTTCTGTCATTTTTGAGTCAGAAGGTGCTTTACCAAGTAAGGCCCCTGTGAACTGGGCACTGGGCCTATCAGTGGGATTAGTGAGTGTTGGACACTTTGTGCTTCCTTAAACCTGAATGACAATGAATAACATTGAACTAACTTTAATAACTTTAATGCACAAGTTGTGCATATGCATGTTTTATATATTTATGCCAGTAAAAAATGATTTTTCTTGTAGGCATTCACTGAGTGAAACATGGTGCGTAGGCAGATTCTGTGCAATGGTGTTGGGCAGGGTGTGCTAACTACTGCCTGTGTGCAGGTGATCAACGTGGATGACGATGGGAACGAGCTGGGCTCGGGCATCATGGAGCTGACGGAGGAGGAGCTCATCCTGCACACGCACAAGCGCCATGCCGTCCGTTGGCCCTATCTGTGCCTGCGTCGATATGGTTATGACTCCAACCTCTTCTCCTTCGAAAGCGGCCGGCGTTGTCAGACCGGGCAGGGTGAGTTTTTCATGCTGGGCTTCTCAATCCATTCACTCCTTGCCTCCTCCTCTGTGATCCCATGAACTGCTAGTGTTGATGTCTGTCCACTGCATCCCTCTCCTGACATACCACCTTGTTATTGTCCATGGTTGAGACATATTAGGTTAACCAGTGTGAGAGATTAATTGCACAGGATGGCCCATGTCTGAACTGGTCTTCTGAAGGCTATCGTGTGTCTTTTGTAATTGCTGGAGCTTTAGATGGTCTGTGTTGATATTTGGCAGCATAATGGTTCAGAACTGTAGCAAATAATTTGTAACTTTGTCTCTCATGAAGCCTAAACTTGCCATATAGTGTTGTTCTGCACACCTGTAATATAAAATGCCGCAAGTTTTCAGACCCTTTTTATTTGGCCGATGCAGCTATTTTGCAGCGTTCAATACATTGACTCAGTCATGATGTACTTGCTAAATGCTAAGGATTAAGCGGAGCAGGACTTTTCATTGTTTTCACTGCTATTTAAGTCAATCAAATCTGAATGAAGTGGCCAGGTCCAGCACAGACAGTGCAGTGCGTACACTAGTCATTGTGTCCCAACTCAAGAAGGCTGTCGAGAGGCCATGGCCTGGTCAGTGCCTCCTTAGGGAGGCGGAGCCATAGCATGCACCATTGTTAATGTGAAAATATCAACTTTGACTCCATGCTGACAAAGGATGAAGTGGTGGGAGCGGGCCGGGGCTCTGTCTGTGTGTGTTCTGGGGCGGGTAAGTCTGGCCTGTGGGACAGCGTGTGCCGTGATGCCCTCCGCTGTGAACTAACTGTGTGCTGCGTGATCTAGTGCAGTGTATGCTTGTGTGTGGTGGAGCAACACGCTCTCCTGGGTGGGGCACACTCGCGATTTTTGGTATGTGCATATGCTTCCCTTCTGGACCTGCCAAAATTCTGCTCTTTTTAGCTGTAGGCTTGTGTTTAGTGGTAGTTTTGTTTGTTGATTTATTAATTTACTCGGTCTATAACACATTTTTGTTTAATTGTTCATACTGATTTGTATTAGTTTGTATCAGTACACTATGTAAACAACCAAAAATGTCAATAAATGATGCTGTTTTGCAATTGATGAGAAATCAATATTATCTAAATATATTTCACTCTTTATCCCTGTGCATAATCCAACCAAAAAGTATCACATTTATTTGCAAATTTTGAAACGCAAATAGAGATGTGAAGTATTAAGGACTTGGCATCACTGTTAAGGACCATTGAATGAATGCTACTGGAAAATAGATGATTGGACTTTTATATACCTGTTCATTTTCCAACTGCTTGGCCAGTACCAGTAATTGGAGGGAGGGGGCCTGGAGCCGGTCCCAGGCAGCATACGGCACAAACAGGGGACGCCCCGATTGGGATGCCAGTCCTTCACAGGACAAATACAAATGCTATGGCCAATTTGGAGAATCCAGTTCACATAGCTGCATGTCCGGTGCAGCATGGGTTTAAGGGAAAACTTACAAACTCCACACAGAGAGATCAGAGCCTCAGATGATGGAGGTGTGAGGAAGATGGAGATTTTATTTTTTGTTTTGTCTGTACTTAAGGCTTTGTTGATGAGCTACTTTTCCCCTTTGAAATCCATGGCTGTCTCTAGTGGGCTTCCTTAGACAGACCCGCACTGGTATAGGGCTGGGCGATATGGCTGAAAAACAATAGCTAGCTTAGATCACCCTGTCAATATTAATTATATATAGATATTATAAAATTTGCCTAAAATTATTTTTTAAAATTAGGACAAATAATTATGGATATATTCACATGTTTTTCCTAACTGCTGAACACATTAGATGTTTAAAAAATATACAAATTAACTAAATATCCAAGTTATAGCTGGGCAAACTGGCAAAAAAAAAATTATCACGATATTTTTTCCTTTTATTGACCAATATCGATAATTATCAGTATTATAGTTTCACAATGCTGTTCCATGAAATCATGTAATAACCAAAATAATAAAAAACCATATTCTGACAAATATAATGAATAGATTTAAATAAACAATACTAGTAAACAAATACTTATTTTAGAAACAAATTTTGCTCTACATACAAAATTATAAAAGGTTTTTGATTTTCAAGTATTCAAAGAAACAACATAGCTCAAATGATCAAAACCATATAACATAAGAACATAAGAACATAAGAAATTTACAAACGAGAGGAGGCCATTCGGCCCATCAAGCTCGTTTGGGGAG
>JAODUD010000001.1:14219166-14234250 GCA_026784285.1 Stomatorhinus walkeri | reverse complement strand
GATCTACCTGCTCTCCGCCCCCTTTGCTCCCCGCCTTCCCTGCTCCCTGCCTGACCTGCTCCCCGCCCCCTTTGCTCCCCGCCTTCCCTGCTCCCTGCCTGACCTGCTCCCTGCCCCCTTTGCTCCCTGTCCTCCTTGTTTCCCGCCCTCCTCCTTGCCATATATGTGCCATCATGTGTAACTACAGCCTTGGCCAGAAGAGCCAGCTACACCCCATATTTACTCAGTAACAAAAATAGCATCAAGTAGTTATCCTGTGTTAAGAGCATGACAGACCAGTGTGGTTTACTTAATACTTTTGGCCAAGCCTTTATAATACACATCCAGTCATGTCATTTAGTTGTTTTCTCTGTCACACACACAAACGTACACAGTATGTGTGTGGAATGAATTCCTTTTTCCCTTTCGCCCTCAATAATGTTCAAGCAATAAGCAACACAAAAAGGTTGCTATGTGAAAGAGATGAAAATGAGGATAAAATGATAAGGTAGAACAATAGCTGTACTTATATAAGGCAGGGTACATGAGAAAGGGAAAACGTAACCTAGCCAAGCAGCCCTCTGCTCTATCCGGGTGCTGCAGGCCCAGTACTACGGCGAGATCAGCCTGGGGACTCCGGGACAGAACTTCACCGTGATTTTCGACACCGGCTCGGCCGACCTGTGGGTGCCGTCATCCTACTGTGTCAGTGAGGCATGTGGTATGTAAGCTGAGCATCTATTGGCTGCTACCAGGCTGCCCAGTGCTGTCTGTCCCTTAGCGTCTATGTAATGCTCACACTGGTCCGTATTACGTTAGCCATTAAAACACACTTCATGGTTTTATATATGTACTGTACAGTGCTGGGCAATATTTGTGGTTTATCAACCTGGAACGCCATCCCCAGAATGCAATTTTCTTTGAACAGGGGCAAAAATGCACATTTTTTTAAGAGAAATTTAGCAGGACACTGAATCAACTAAATAGCAAAGCTAATTATTTTGTAATTCCTGATTTAACCAAAAACCTACAAAGCGTGAAAAGTGCCATCCAGTACATTCATGAAATAATACCGTGTGAACTGTCTCTCGCTGCACAGGCAAACACAGCAAGTTCAAGGCCTTTGAGTCGAGCAGCTACGTTCATGACGGCCGGGTCTTTACCATCCAGTATGGATCTGGTCACCTGATGGGTGTGATGGCCAGGGAACTGCTCAGGGTACTGTGAGCTTGCACATTCATAAATTATTCATATTGTCTTAAAGCAGGGTCAGGGGTCATGTACCTTGTATGGGGACCCAACTGTGAAATCACTTTGCCAACCCTGGGATTTGGTGCAGATAATTAGTGAGGGCCCAATGAAGCTTCATGAACCATTTGCCATATTTTCCACTGGATGGTGCTCTCTGTTCAAATAAGTCCTTAAAGCATGCCCCAAAGCAAGCCAAGGGCACCATCTAGTGGGGGCAAAAAATACAGCAAATGGTTCATGAAGCTTCATTGGGCCATCGCTACAGATAACCAGATATGTTTATGAACAAAGTCTCAAACTTTTCCTCCATGTTGAGGTGGGTGAAATGTCAGTGGACAACCAGCAGTTTGGGGAGTCGGTGTATGAGCCGGGTATGACCTTCCTCATGGGCAAGTTTGATGGAATCCTTGGCCTGGCCTACCCTTCCCTGGCGCAGGAGGTGGGGACACCTGTGTTTGACAACCTCATGCTTCAGAAGAAGGTGACGCAGCCCATCTTCTCCGTCTACCTCAGCAGGTAGGTGGAACTGCTTGTGTGCGATGTAGCGGGTTGCATCTTATGGCACCGCCATGTGGAGAATGCGGTCGTGTCATTTATGGAAGCGACAGCAAGGTCATACTGACTTTGAGAAATGTCTCAGTAGCTGTGTCTCCACTTTTTCTCCAGGAAGAAGAGCTCTTCAGATCCAGAAGGGGAGCTGTTACTGGGAGGGGTAGATGAAGCTCTTTATGTTGGACCCATTCACTGGGTTCCTGTCACTCAGAGGAATTACTGGCAGATCAAAATTGATAAGTATGCAACAGTACCTGCTTTCTAGCTGGATTTGTTGTTACAGAACTAATCTTAAAATATGTGTATGGTTTGTTTAATAAGCAGTGGCAGCCAGCTTTGGGTGTCATGCATTATCAGAGTTAATATGGAGTTAATGTCTCCCTCTAGTGGTAAGATATAAAAATGAGTTTAAAGTAACGTACTCATTGTGGATGCAAGGGCTGTAATCTCTGCTTTTTATAGAGGTGTCTTAATTAAAAGCAACTTCAGGACTCCACTACTTATCTCCTTAGACAAATAAGCATTTCAGTGATGTAGTCATTCATAATCTGGCTAGGAAATAAGCATGCAGAGTATAAGTAGATCAAAGACAGGAACACACGGCTCTCCTACGAAGATTTTCCTTCAACATTACAGGAGCAGACTCTCCTGTCCCAAGAGGAGCCTTATAATATATTCTTAGCTTTACTAGAATTGCTTCAATAAATACTGCTGTGCACATGATCTTTAATGTGTAACTGAGTTTTAGAATCTGCCGAAGAACATCTATACGTCTATCCATCTTCAGATAACATCTCTAAGCAACGTGGTGGCCAAAAACCACTATTGCAGTTCATTATAGGTTCTACGTAAAACCTGTCAGACACGGTGTCTCTGTGGGCTGCAGTGTGAAGGTGCAAGGTGTGCAGACCCTGTGCACCAACAGCTGTCAGGCCATTGTGGACACGGGGACGTCCCTCATCGGCGGGCCTACCACTGACATCATGTTCCTGCACCAGCTTATCGGGGCCACGCCCACCTCCATCGGTGAGGTGAGTGTGCTTGTGAGGCGCGGGAAACACTGGTCTGAAGTCCAACCCTCCAAGGACACACCTGACACGCTGTCTGGTATCTCCCCTCTCCTCACTCCACCAAATCAAACTGATTTAAGCAGGTCTTTCAGAAAATGTCCACCGGTAGGTGTCAGACAGTCAGACAGTCAGTCAGATTATTTGCTTACTTACTTACTTCTACTTTTTTATTTACTTTATGAATCCCAAAGGAAATTCAGGCATCCAGTAACACAAATACACAAAATAGCACATACTATTAATACTACATCACACTCAGGATTACAGAGGTAGAGAGTATGGATACTGTGGAAATGATCAATAGCTTGAAAAGTTGTATTGGCCAAAGTGATTATCGGTGCCAGAATAATAGTTACTACTATACTTAAAATATACAATTAAATGTGGATTAAAGAAATATAATATATTTAAAAATGTAAAAAAAATATTAAAAATGTATTTATGTAATATGTATTGATGAGCATACTACAGAAGTGCAGTTCTCCCGCTTGCCTTCCAGTTCCTGGTGGACTGTGCCAGACTTTCCAGCCTGCCACTGATCACCTTCACACTGAATGCTGTGGACTATCCCATGCCTCCAGAATCCTACATTAGAAAGGTACGTATACAATCGCGGCTGCCCAACACACCCCCAGGGCTCCTCATCGCAGAAGAAGCGGAGTGAGCTAAAAAAAACCAAAAGTTTAGTTTCAGCTATAAATGTGATTAAAACTGGCATGTATGTATAAATTACATGTATGTATGCAGAATTAAAGGGTGTCCAAAGACATTATCTTTTTCATATTTGGTAGCTTAAATCACTTGGGAAAAATGAAGCTCTGATGTTTCTCTGTTCATTTTCTGCCACCGCTTACCCAGTACAGGGTGGTAGTGAAGCCTGGACCCCCCCCCCCCCCAGGAAACACAGGGCACACGGGAGGGACACCCTGGAAGGGAAGCAGCGCTCCTAGGGCACACACTCAAGTGCTATTTTGAGCCACCAAGTCATGTTTTTTGGACAGTGGGGGGACACTAAATTGGGGGAGAAGCTGCAAACTCCGCACACACAGCTGGGGGCAGGAATTGAATCCCAACCCATAAAGGTGTGAGGCTACAGTGTTATACACTCTGCCTCCATATTGAAGAAAATTTACATATATGTACATATTTCCTTCATCCTTCATGAAATCATATAGTTTGGGGGGGGGGGTGTTTGTGACACACTTTTGTAATTAATGGGTAGGTAATGGTTGCGTGCCTGCCTGATTCTGATGAGTCTTCCTATGACTGGGGTCTGTTGGCATTGAGTGGACATGTCAGCGTTTGATGTTCTTGGCTGTGTGAGTTAGGCATCTCTGTCATTATGGTGGGTACTTCAGTAATGGGCTTGTGGTGAGGATGTTCCTCTGGCTCTCAGGAGATGCTGAGCAACATGGAGGTCTGCTTCAGCGGCTTCCAGGCCGTGGACATCTCCACCTCCCAGGGGCCCCTCTGGATCTTGGGGGACGTCTTCATCTCGGAGTTCTACAGCATCTTTGACCGTGGCCAGGACCGGGTCGGCTTCGCTCGGGCCCGTCAGGAGGGGGAATGGGGGCAGTAGGCTAGACTTAGCTTCCTGGCACGCACTACAAGTCTACTAAAAAACACAGGGAACCAAAACAAGAACGGGAAAAGCTCTCTTCTGCTAGACAGGTAATTTAACAGATTTTGAGTGATCAGACAATACTTTCAGAACTGAGCTCTCATTTATATGCAAATGATGTCAGCATATATAAGCAATGCTGTCAGGAACATTGCAGGATCTCTGCTAATGAAATATATCGTTCTTTAATTGATTATACAGTTAACCTTAAAACTGAACTGTAGCCACTTCAAGATGTTAAGTATACATTTTGTGTGATTAAATTTTAATGTTAGCTTGAGATTATCATGCTGCAGGTGTCATTAAAGTTCTGTAATATTTCCACGCGTGTTATGTTACTTCAGTAGAGCCTCGATCATCATATTTCTAACAGGGACATGGAACCTCCGCCTGTCAGTGGGGTCTGATTTGCTTTCATTTGCCGGTAGAACACAATGTGAAGTGACTATTTCTGGACAGAGGCACAACCAATGCAAGAGTTGCACTTGTACCCTTTAGTACGATAATGCGAAACAGAACCAGAAAACAAGTACTTCATGGTATGATGCGTGATTGTGACACCACTGGCCATTTCCAACTAGTTAGTACACAGGAACTAAATGGCCAACAATATAGATACATATGGATACAGAAAAAATCTCAATGATAACAGAATCCTGGTGGAGCACAAAGTTTTTAATTTGGTGACAAAAGACAGAAAAACATCACGATTTGTAACGAAAATATAAAAATAATATAACGGAGCGCTGGATAATCCTACTTTTCCCATGGCTGTTCCGTGTGTGTGTTCCATGCAAGGCTGTTCCGTGTGTGTGTTCCGTGTGTGTGTTCCGTGCTAGGCTGTTCCATGTGTGTATGTTAGGCCCCTGAAGTGTCCTCTTTGGTTTGCTGCTTGATCGCTTCCAGGTTCTCCTCACTGCTGGACGTCAGGCTGCTGCTCTCTAAGCTTGGCCGTGTGCGCCGATGTTCTCCACTTTCGCCGTCCTTCTTCTCATAATGGTAGGCCGTACTCAGGCCTCTCTTCCTCACTAAACCCTTGGGGCTCGGCAGGTTGCTCGAAGAGTCGTCAGAGTCTTGGGTCCATCGGTCGACGGGAATGCTCCAGCGGAACTTCTTGGGTCCCACTTCTGTGAGATTGTAGTCCACGAGGGGATCCTGTTCCAGAGCTTCTTCACTGGCATTCTCCTCCAAAGGACTCTGGCATGTCAAGATCTGGTTTGGTTCTAGTGTGGTTTCGGTGGCGACGTGAGAGAGCATGACCAAGCTGCTCTGCGAATTCGCTAACGATCGATTAGGGGGAGTAGGAGCAGGGGGAGTGATCACCACCGTGGGCACGGTGATGTGGACAGGAGAGTCAGAAGATGAAAGGCTGCTGGTCACCTCCTGTAATGGTGCCAGCATCTCGGTAGGTGCCTGGTTGTGGACTAGGTGAGAATTTGGAAAGTTGTGCCTCAGGTGGCCAGCTTCCTCATGTCCCAGGTGGCCCCGGACCTCTGGATTGAAAGGGAAGAAGACGCTGGACATGTCGCTGCTATGGCGCTTATATGCAAGTCTCGCGTGGCCCAAGTCGTTTGGCTCCTGGGAGCTCAGCAGCCGTCTCACCCGGCCGAGAACTGACTCCTGCCGCCGGTTCCTCTGGTCCCGATTGTCCATATCCTCATGCTGCAGCACCTCTGACAGCCTGCCGTAATGTGGGGACAGCCAATGGCATTCAGTCACGCTAACGGAGATACAGATAACACAATGCTTGAGGAGACTCACAGTGCGTACCCACAGTGTACGCCTTAGTTGGGGACCCAGAGCACCGGTTCACCAACTGAACTTCGGATGTTTGGTCTGCAGCTAAGTTCTTTGTTATTTTAAGCAGTTACTGTGCTACGGTGCTTAAAATGACCTCATAAAACCAGTCTGTGTCATATATGCAGAGTTAAACTCCGGGTCTCTGAACCAATCTATTATCCTGTGTCATATGTCACATGATATTCAAATGTGGCACAGCTTAAAACAGGAAATTTAGTACAGAAATAGTTTGAAGTCAAAATCTGGATAAGGTGGGTTGTGACGTGTACTATAAGTGTGTGCCGACTTTGATTCTTTGTCTTTACCCAATGGTGGACCCCAGGAACGAGGGGATACAGTAGTCAGCTGCAGCCAGAGTATATGGGGGTCGCACATTCGAGTCGTTCCAGTAGATGTCTTTGGTCATGCGGGGAATGTTCATGTGCATCTCGTCCACAGCCATCAGGGATACCTGTCAGAGATGGGAAGTTAAAACTGGAGTAGGTTCCCCAAACAGGCTTGATCCGTGAGCGGTCTTAGGATGCCGAGGCGGAATGCAGGTGTGTTGACACCCATTTGTTAGCATCTGTTACTGACCTGCAAGTTTCTGTCAATGCACCAGTTGACTTCAAAGTCATCATCATCCTCCCCGAAGGGGTTAATCAGCTGCTCTGCCACCTGGAGGAGCCCAGGAGCACGGCTTGTTAGCTTAAGGTCCTGGAGTGAAATCCCATGCAAGTGCTTGCAATTTGTCCTTAGGAAAATATGCTTGACCAGAGGTGGTATTCTGCGGCATCCTACTTAGCAATCGTCCTACTTAGCAGCCACATTCCACTGAAGATACTTAATGTAAACCTAGGAAACTCTGACATTGCTTGATGCACTACCTATGTTTTGCGAGTATTCAGAAGATACTGGAAAGCTGGAGATCCTTTGATCACTCTGTCTAGAGACCTGTCATCTCAGACACAAACAGTTTACGCTAACATTGTTGTTTGCATGGCTTTTGTTGAACTCTTTACTTGCAGGATTTAAGCTTGTTGGTTTTTATTGATCAGTTGTAATTGTTGAAGATAACAGGATGTCATCGGTGGTTAGTATAGGTGCAGGGCACCTAGTTTCCTGAATTTTACATACTTGTGGTTTGCTAAGTTTGTTGTGTCCGTTCGGCTCTGAGTATTAGCATGAGTTGTGTTTGTGTACCAGGTTGTTTTTGTACCTAGCAGGTTACTTTGTCTACTGCTCTGAATGATTTGCGTTTTCGGGGGCTCTTTATCCGTCTTGTTTTTGTGCCTGCAGTGTGTCGGCTCAGACTGCTTGCGTGTCCAGTTGTTAGCATCTCTGGTAGTTATATGCACACGTTGTCATTATGTGTAGCTCTGGATTTTGCGTTAAGTACCCCTAAGTATGTTTAGGGAGCAAGACGGCGCTAGGCGGGATATGGAAGATCAGCGTGATTAGGGTCCTGCGTTTGGCAGGCAGGGACACATTTCCTGCCGAAAAACTATCACGGTCCTGTTGAGGACGTGTGGGAGAAATCAGGCCAGGAAGTGATGTCATAGATGGGTTGTGTTCAAAGAATCACACAATGGTGACGTGATTTGTTTTACTTGGTCACAGTGGAAAATACATGTAGAGCAAAACTACTGTAGATTTTCCAAAGCAGAGCTCACTTGAACTTTGTTTTCCAAGATCTAGTCCACACTTACTGATAACATGATGCACTGTTCAGATGACATGCTGGATGAGTGTTAGTAAAGGACTGACTGAATTCATGGGAGCTGGAGGATGGAGGAGGGGGAGAACGGGTGGGTCTCAGACCTTTAGCCAGCCGGAGTAGAAGAAGAACTGCAGCAGGGTGAAGATGGGCACATAGAGGTCCAGGTCATGGCCTGGATAGCCACGTCCAGGGTCCAGAAACTGCCGTCCAATGATGCAGGCGAAAAAGAAGGTATAGACAGCTAGGGTCACCACCTGGACGGAGGGAGTGGGTGGGTTTTCAAGGAGAGGAAGGTGGAGTGAACGATTAACGGGTTAGAAAAGAACAGATGTTGGCTGATATAAACAAAAACAAGATACCATCGCATGAAGCAGTAGAATGGAAGGAGTTCATACCCAAGTATTGATTTCAATAAGTAATCAAGCCCTTACAATCATGGATTAAAATGTGAAAATGTAAAACGGAGAGTCATGCTAGTATATGTGTGCTACATTACAAGAAGTACGGTATAAATGGGTAAACAAAAACTATGCATGACTGCACAGATGTACATGTCTTCGCTGAAGCAGCCAATTAGAATACAGGGTCTGAGGATCCTACTACATGATTGGCCCCATAAGGCTGATTTCTCAAACACCCTGAGGTCGTTCGCCTCCTAAAATGTTGAACAACTGGATGCCCACATTAGGCATGTCCTACAGCAGCAGACCCGCAACCTGCCTGCGTTCAGACGAGACTCTTTAACATCATGAGACCCAGGAACAGCATGCTAAAAATAACCGTAATATGAGACAGGCAGTAGTATGGCTGCTGCTGAATAACAGCATACAGGGCTGCTGGCTATCATTCTTTTTCCCAGCAGTCAACGGGACATCAGCTGAGTCACGTCATTTTGCTTTCCTGTGTCCTGTGATTAGTGACCAGGAGCAATAACACTTCGCTGTTTCATCTAGGTGATGGGTGTAATGCAAATGCTGATATATCTCTGGAATTTGCAAATCTACGTATGTACTAGTATTCACTATTTCTGGTTTAGTGTCTGCTTTTATGTCTTGTTTTGAGCATTTGATTATGTTGTTTTGTTAAATTTCTTGCATAACCAGATATAGTTAACCAGATGAGAACTGTAAGAACCTCCTCTAGACAAGGTGCCTTCTTTTCAGCTGATATTCAAGTTAACTGTGATACGGTTTCTCAGTATCATTAGAGGAGCTACTCTAACCCACTGGCATTAGCAACAAGCTAAGAGGAAAAAGTGATTAATCTGAACCAGAAAATAAGACTGAATCTGTGGTCTGGCTTCCATTCATGATCTTCTTCTGATTGGCCAACATCCACTCGGTCACCCTGATTCTCTATTGTATTTGCAGGCCAAAAACTGGAAAGAGAAAAACAATCCCCACCTGTGTGTAGACCAGAGGGATTCCCACCCAGTCGTAGCCAAACAGAGTCGAGCACCATGTCCTGAACTTGTTCATTTCCTGAAACCCAATAATAATGACTTAAGTCAACTCAAGTGGTTAAACAAGTCTGCTGCGCAGCCTCTTTGACCCTTCACTGTCTGTCTACTACATCATTTCTCATTGAGAATTGGAGGATGGGACACAGCTGGAATGTGTACAGTCATGAGTTTAGCTTGGAGTTCAGGGGAAAAGAGGATCTCATTTCAATGAGTTGGCTTTTCCGCTGGATTTATGACGTTTGATTCTGAAGTTGGACTTGGCTAAGACCCTTGCCTAGTGGGACATATCCTGGCAGTCCTCCTAGGACTCACAGATTACGCTGTGGAGTCCTATGACATTTCTTGTGCATTACATCCTTCCATCTAACTGACAACTACCTCCCACGTGGACCATGGACCATTGGGCTCTTGAGGAATTCCAGCACTCACAGTAAGGATGGTTTGCAAGTCCACGCTGTCCTGGATACGGCCTTCCTTCCGTGCCTTGGAGGCCAGGTTGGTGAACCACACCACTGGCACCCAATATTTGAGATGGGGAGACTTGAGGTTCTCAAAGATCTTCCTCTCCTCGGGCGTCATGAAGCCTAAACAGCACAAAGAATCAGCCGAGCCAGAACCTGCCACGGCTGTTTCCATGGCAAACCTGAGTGCTGGAGGCTACAAAATATCAGAGACATGGTGTCTGTTGTAACAGATCCCAACTCTGTGCTGCTTCAAGACCGCCTAAGATAACAGGTGATGCGATGAACTGTTTGTTCCAAACTATTTTCAAGAAACTGTAGGAGGGACCACCCTGAGTCGGTGTCAGCAGCCCTTATTTATAGATGCAATTTATAATTACCCATCATCACAGAGATGTTGGCACCAAATTAATGCAACTGATCTGGAGTTTGCTAAGCAGTTCTGACTAAATAACATTTATGGCCTGGTTGATGGCAGTTGTACTGAGTACTGAATCTTGAATAAACAGTAAATGCAGAGCAACTTAAAGGGTATTAGTGGACACGTTGGGGCATATTACCCTTCAAACTCAGCCACTAAGCATTTGTCAAAAATGTTTGACCTCTGAGCTAATGAACATCTTAATCATATTCCTGCCACCTCATTGCTTTGGCCGTGATCCATGTCCTTCTCGAAGGTAACTGCAGTTTGGCTGCTGAGACCATACCTGCCTCCACCACGTGGTCCATGGTGGGAAAGCGCTTGCAGGCGGCCGTGCTGACAGAGCGGAAGATGAGCAGGGAGGTGAGGTTCACGTAGCGCACCAGCGTGCGTCGGAGCAGGCGGCCCTGCTCATCCCGGCCCTGAACGCAGCTAGAGATGAGGAACATCAGCCGGTCTGGCCATGGCAGGTTCACAAACTGGTTCCACCAGCGATTCACCACCAACGTTACATAGAAACCTGCCGGGATGGCAGAGAGACAAGTGTCTGAAAGAGCAGAGTGACAGAATCAACAGTACCAGGAAAACTGGGATGCAAGGACTTGCTCACGGTTCAGAGTAAAGTTAATTTCCTGGAAATCTATAACTGACAGAGAAGTTGCTGATACATTGACTTGGTCAACTGCATGAGGAGTATCATTACAGCTAAAGATGAAACACACATGCAGCCCTGTGTATACGACAGTGACCTTCAGACCAAGGGATTCCATGCTAGACATTTTAAGAGAGTGCCAGAGGAATTTCCCATGCAATGGAACGAGAAGACAGAGCAAATGATTCCACGTCATGTTTCAGTATCTGACAACGATGCGTCACAGGCAAGCAGGTAACCTCCTTACAAGCATATTTCCTGACCCTGATATTGTCAAAGCACAAAACAAAATATAATCCTTGACATACATTCATTACGTTGGAGGAAATGCAAATTGTTCTGATGGTACACTATTCATTTGTAGCTCCCAGTTGACAATATACCAGGTCATTAAAAGACCATCTAAAGTCAATTTTGTAGAGATTTTAGCACAATTCAGCTGGACATCATTGATTTAACTTTTCCAAGGGACCCTTCTCATTCGTTTTCTTGTGTCATGGAATTCCCAATCACCGCCTTTAAAAAACAATGATCTGGTCCTTCAGTTTGTCCTTTGAGTGAAGAGTAATGCCCACTGGATGTCGATTAGCCTTGAAAAGTTTAGTCTGGACTAAAGAGGATTCAGAAAGTTCTGAGTGAAAGGTGTCGTCTGTGTCCCTTTGGCAGACGGAAGCTGCGAGCTTCAGTGAAACTTCAACAGCGGTCTGTGCGTATCTCTCCTTTAGCGACTTTCTCTCCTGTTCTGCCATGGCTATCATCTGTTTGTTTGCAGAACAGAGTCACAGATATGTACAACAGGCACTTACTGTTATCCACACAGAATTAGTTCCTTTTCGCAATGACTTTCCCAATATTCCCAGCATTTCCCAATTCAGTTCTCAGTAACCCACAGCTGGTCCATATTTTTGCTCCTTTTGGGCTCCCTGGGAGGGAGCAAAAATCTGGACTGTCTGTGGGTCTCCAAGTACTGGACTGGTAAACACTGATTTAATGTGAGGCAAAGTTACGTAGTCAGGAACCTTTATATTTAGCTGTAAGTCTAACACTGGATCACAGGGGAAGTGCTTAGCTGATGGACCAAACGAGCCTTACACCCCCCCCCCCCCCGATGGCTTCTCATCCTGCCAGAGACAGCCCGGGTTTTGTTCAGTAGGAGGGCCCAGGAAGGAAATCAACTGCTGTAAACATGCCAAGCTGAAGCGGCACCACCTGAGTTTGACCTGTGTGGGAGAGCTTGCTGATGCTGGGGGCCCCATGCAGTCTGATCACCCCCCCCCCCATGCCTCGCTCGCTCCCGAGACGGCCTACTCACCCAGCACAAACGTCACGGGGATCTGCTCGGCGTACCTGTCACAGTATAGCGACAGCTTTTCAAAGTAGAGTTTTTGCGTATCTGTAAGAAAGAGTCTGAGGTGGATAGAAAATATATTTGTGGAGAGTCTTGCAGGTATCCTACTAACAATCACCACTACAGCCTGCATGTTATCCTGTTACATAACAATCCATGGATGTTTCATAGTCTCATTTTTGCCCTGAAAAATTTAAACTCCTGATAGCCACAAATTAAGGAGTAATTTGGCACATGAAATAAAAACAAATCGCATTCATTTTGCATCTGAATGTTTTGTCTGGATAGCCAAAATAATAAAATTGCGATTAATATTAGAATTAAGTCTACATGACAGCATGAGAACATTTACAGATGGTGTTTAAAAATCCTGATCTTAGTATGAAGGTGTAAAAAAGAACCCATTGGATGAAGAAGTTTTCACTCAAATAAGAAAATATTGCGAACATGCAACCATTTCTGCAGAGTTGTTAAATGTCTGATCTCGGGCTACACAGCAAAATAAAACACAATAATAGCTAAATATCTGAAATTACCTCCTATGACCTGAGGTGCTGGGAAACAGCCATTACGTGTCAGATCCATTTTGCTGACATAACTGAGGTCAGATACATACAGACTCAGGTTTACCAAGCGCAGTCACTTAATAACGGCGTCTCTTTAATATTTTTACCCTTGTTCTTCAAAACGTACGTTCACATTTCAAACAGCGGCCGGGTATGATTGTAAATTGTAACAACGAATTTCATTCAAAATATTTGACCTCCTCAGAAAAAAATGTTTAACTACTGATATCTGGGATCTATATGCAATACAACCTGTTGTTATTAGTATAACAGAAAAAATAAGAAACGAGGACTGTGGACATCATTATAAGTTCGTAATTTATAATACACAATATGTTTTTATGTTAGCGGTATTAAAATGGAACAAGACTGGAATGAAAAAATTAAAAAATACTAAGTTACCTGTACACGATGCTTAGAATGGTGTATAAAATCGCAAAAACGATGAACTCCCGATAAAGAAGCTTGTAGATGCTGCCCCTCCAGCGCAGTAATAATCTATGAAAGCCGAAGAACGTGGCGTTGGCAACCTTACTGGAATAAGTCACCGTCATCTTCAAATACTGCAGAATGATATATTCAATGATACAGGAAATTATTCAATTGGAAAAAAAAGTAATATCTGCAGACAACCGGAAACAACTGCGGACAAATGTCACCTTGGTGTGTTCAGTGTCCCTCTTAGTACCGCTCATTTATATAGTCACACTGTCACCGTGAACAGCTCGGATTATTTCAACCGGTCATTATCACCGCATGATCAGAACAGCGAATGTGAACAAAACTTTAAAATCTAGACGGGATTCTTTTTCCTCAAACGTACCTTTTCTAATGTACATCACAAGACGTACATCGATGGAAGGGTGATGGTCTCTTAGTGAATCAAGTGTGCGGCATCAGGAGTTAGTGACTTTCCGCATTTAGCTCCCTGTTTTTGCCAGTATTACTTGCATAAGAAGTAACGCGCCCGTGCTATGAAACAAACACACAATCATTTGCCGATTCAGCTCCTGCTAAATTTATCTCTGCAAGTGCATGTGCACACCACTGCACAGTATGAAGTCCTCCCGAATAAACGTGGAGAGATCCAAATGAAGCGGCGCTCAGCGAAACAGTTGAAAATTAGGGAAGAAAATACAAGTTTTAAAGTTGTCTCACTCAGAAGAACTTTGCGTAAAATTAAAAACTACATTTATAAACACATACGAATTGTGTACAAACAACTGTCAACACTAGATAACAATGCCAAAAATGTAAAACCGAGGCTCTGCATTCTTTCCAAGAGAGGGCCGTGAAATCTTATGGAAGGGGAATTCTTGGCAAAAGTATAGAATCTGAAAAGACAGTGTGGTTTGTGCCGCTATCATTACTTAACCATATCTCTACTAAACATGGGGCAACTGACCGTAAACTATTTTTGCTTGACTGCAAAAAAGTAGAGATATAAAGTATTGGTTTTCAATGGCATGTGCTTTAATGTGCATGTGTCATGTGTCATGCATGTGTTTATTTTTTTCATGCGCTGCAGAAGCAAAATCTTTACCTTTCCTCCCAAATGACCGGATGATCCATTTCTAACAGCTATCTATTTTTCCATTGTGCCCTGTATACCTTATGTATGTCATAATGAGCACAGAGACTTTCTCCAGAGGGGTAATCAAATCCGATAACACACCTTAAAATAAACCAGTCTAAGTGCATTCTCATGTGTTTTCATAATGTATTTATATAATAAAGTATATCATATATATATATATATATATGTGTGTGTGTGTGTGTGTGTGTGTGTGTATAATGTATCTAGACTCAGCACAATTAATGTCATTTAATTAATATATTTTAATAACAGCTTCAGTTTTAGACTATCTGGCTGGGCTGATCACATGTCTTCCACTGGCCCAATTAGTTATTTTTTTGTGCAATTTTGTAAAATGACAATAACATAACAATTTCAAAATGTATAGCAAATATAAAAAACAATATAGTGGTTAAAACTATTATTACAACTCATAGTCATATTATTATTATTGTTATTGTTATAAGTAGTGGTAGTATATTGTCAGAATAAAGGGTACAGCCTTGACAGAACCTCGATTGTACAGTACAAGTGACAAGTAATTGTACCCTCAGAGGTATAAATTGGTACTGTTTTTCCTGACAGTGTACAGTACTACAGAAATAAATTATGGACCTAATTGGGGG
>JAODUD010000001.1:14208069-14219066 GCA_026784285.1 Stomatorhinus walkeri | reverse complement strand
GTTTCTATGGAGCATAAATTTGAATCTCGTGAACTAAAACAGGGGAGCCCAACTCCAGTCCTGGGGGGCCACAGCTCTGCACTTTTTTTGGTTTACTGTCATGTAACACACCTGATTCAACTCCTTGTGCTAGTTACCACACGGCTCTTGAGCTGAATCATTTGTGGTGGAACAGGGAAAGAACTAAGTTACCCAGGGCTCCGGCCCCCCAGGACTGGAGTTGGGCACCCTTGAACTAAAATGTCAGCACACTGCTATCACAATTTTGCTTCAAATATCAGGAGAGTTGCTTTTACACCGCAAATAAACATCTGTGTATTATTATTATTTATCACATAATAGAAATAAAAATTAAATGCATTTAATATATTTAAGACACCTATGTCATTTTTAGTATCTTAGCAGCTTGTTAGTAGATTACTTAGGAGTATATCTTACTCTGGAACCTTGAGTAGAGTGAGCCGTTAGAAGATAAGGTTGCAGGCATGGAGTATACCTTATGAGACATGTTCTGGGCCACAGATGATTACTGTTTGTGAACGCCACTCCTGTTTTGCCAAAAAAACATTTCACTGCCATTCTCCTATACAATGTAACAAATAAAAATCTTGAACTTGGAATCCTGTACTATACACGTAAAAAATACTGTAGTATATTTTGGATTATAACTAATTTTTAGAAAAAAGTTGGTATTTCAAATAACTAATCAGATATTCTTCTAAAAGAATTATACGCTGGCCTCATAAAACGATTTTCCTGTAGACGGCGCTGTGGTGCAATCAATACATTTACTAAAGTCAGCTGAAAGAGTCCCTGGACCTTGTTCAAATTGTACAACAGCGCGTTCTACATGCCTTCATAATAACAATATCTTTGAAAATATTTGGTTATGTTAATAAATTTAGGATTCTCTACTACAAAGTTATACAAAAATAAGCCAATGACTAGCAATTCTGAGAAATATGCATATTTGGTACATGCTGATGCTGATGAAGCTACAATCCACCGTTTCAACATGGAAAAACTGCGCTGCACTGCTCGCGCATGCGCGAACTCGAGCCTCATGATGGGTTGCCAGATCCAGGACATGAACGGTTATGAAAATATTTCGCATTCAAGAACTGGCAACGGCATAAATTTTATGCCATTTTGTTTTTTTTTTCTAAAACTTGATTATCATATTATTAATAGTAATCTCTATTTATGTAGCACTTTTCATACGTGGAATGCAGCTCAAAGTGCTTTCTCTTTCATGAGCTTAAAATAGAAGCAAAGAGAGAGAAACAATTGCGGTAAAATACAGTTCAAATTAGTTCTAGTTAATTTTTGGAAAAATATTTAAAATTAGACAGTAGACATTTCTTGACGTTAGCCGTTCTGTACAGTGTATTATTAGTGGTTTAAAGAAGGATTCAAGGTGTCAGCGGCCTTCGTATATGCTTTGCGTGACATCACGGTTAGGCAATGACGCGATAATTCCTTAAATCCTGCAGGAATCCTGGCAACCCCGGTTCGCTCTCAGCTTGTATGAAGACGGGGGCAGGTGTGACGGCTCCCCGTGATATTCCTCTCGTTCTGTCATTATGTGTAACCTACTCTTCATCCACAAGCAGAAGGACGGTTTCCGACGATAAAGCAGAAAAAAACGAAACACCAGCGCGGTCTCGATTTCTTCGTGCATTCAGAGGCCGGTGACTGTATTTGAGACATTGAGCTTAGTAGTAGGTAAGGCAGAATGTTTGTATTTTCATTTATATTTGACCGGCTGTATTGGTGTAAATTCACGTAATTTTGAAGGATTTATAACATCCTAGCTGAAGAGAAAGCATTTATATTAAATGAATTCTTTGCCTTTGCATCTTTCTTTTTTTTATTTTACAATAATTGCACCTTATATTATTTTTTGCTAAGATAACTACAAAGATCTGATAATCAGCTGAAAGTGTAATGTATCTGAACATGGATGTATAAACATAACAGCATAAAAAGCGACTTGTACGCGTCCTGCCACGGCTATTAAAATGAATGCGTACCTAAGAGGATTAGTTAATTGTCCGTGCGGTAGGGCAGTGGAGATGCAAAGCTCACATTATGTAAGGAGCTGCATCGTTACATTTCCGAAGGTTAACACCCCACGAGTCAAATGCTTTATCACAACCCAACCTCAACTTTATTCGCACGAAAGCGGTGTCCATGCAGAAATGCAGAAAACCTGGTTCGGTCTAGGAAGAATATGTCTTACTGTTGGGATAATCTTTCGTATTTGTCTAGCAGATAACCCAGTAATGAGGCTCCGTGATCCATTTTATTTCATCTGGTATTTTTAATATAAAAATTGCCACGTTGCTGTAAATCTTTGTACCGACATAGCGCATTGAGCGGAATTTACTGTGCTGTTTATATTTCACTGCGGATCGTTTGGAAAAATGTTCACACAATAACCTATGTATTGGGGTTTCACGTGACTTTCATCCTATTATGAAGTGTGTGTGTGTGTGTGCGTGCGCGCCCATTGCACCTGTAGCCAGACAGTGGGAATATGTGCAGAGGATTCTTACAATTAAGGGAAACTGTCGACCTGTAGTTATAACGTCTAAAATGACCTTGAGGAATATGAATAACATGTTTGCCAAACTTGTTTTTATCTAGCAGGCGTGGCGTCTGTGCGCCATGCAAATCAATTCGGCCTATTTCTGTTCGCCGGCAGCTGCTAGGGCCTTGTGGCTGCACTGGCTGTTTTAACACCTCGATTACTATCGGGGAGATGGGAGGCAGCGGGCTGCCGGAAAGGACACCCAGCGCGGCCCTGAAACATAAGCCCGGGTCTATTATGAAAGCCATCCTGCGGAGCGTCGCTGCTAAATGGGGGTGTTGTGTGCGTCTCTATGGGCACCTGCCTGTTGCGTCGCTCCACTCCATGCCTTCGGAAAGGGGTCACGCACAGGAATTGGGCGTATTTCCTGCAAAAAGCCCCCCTTATCGTGTGTTGCATGTTATTTGTGGTGATTCAGGAAGGGTTGTATCTTTAATCTCGACTGTGGATTCAGTTTATTAAGACGTAGTTGTCCTACAGTTTTGAAACTGTGCATCTATGATCACTAAATGATGTAATATAGGATTTCCCATAATGGCATGAGTCTTGATGGTTCCTTTCCACTGCATCGTCAAATTCTTTTGACTGACATGAACCCGTTGGTAAGAGTCGAGAGCCTGAATAATTTACTGTCAACCAACTCTGCCATTGTAGTCAATGAGTAACAAAAGACGTATCAGCTTAGATCGTGTTCCTGAAAGCTTTTCTTCATGCCCCTGAACATGAATTTGTAGTTTGCTTGTTTCTGTTGAATTTTTTGACTCTAAGATTAAGTGAAGCTTATAGGGATGTTTGCATCACTTGGGTTTTTGTCCATGGACCATTTATTTTAAGGAATGCCCTTATTGGTAGGTGTCCTGTCCCCCAAGCCCCTATTCTTAGCCTCAGGGAATTGGACCTTACACCAACATGACATACAAACAATGGCACGTCTGTTTCAGGAGCGGGGTGTTGAATCCAAGATGGCCACTTTTCCTACTGATGCTTTTCCATTGATACCAAGAAGCGAGCCTTACCGCAAATTGGCGGTTTTCCACTGTGAATTATGCGAGCCGTACCCATGCCGATATGGCCCTGCTTATTAGTAGGGCCGAACATGTGACCAAACTGAGCTGGTTGCGTCACCGCCATCTGTAATGCACTGAGATACCGGTGATCTGTGGTGATATGCAAGGATTATCTGCAGGAACGAAGGGCGTATTCTGTATATAATTCATTATTAGTAGTATCGCACATCATAATGTTTTGATGTATTCCCAATAACCCAGAGCTTAAATTTCCAACTGCCTGCTTAAAAGAAATACTACTGAACAGCTGAATGGAATGGATTTATAATGCAGTTGCACAAGCGATGGATAATTTTGCTAGTATTTGATGCTACCGTTAGATGGCCAATCTCTCAGACTTGCTAGTGGAAATAAGCACACAGTAAATCATGGCATAGGAGTGCGAACAGTAAATAAATGTCTTTTCAGTTTTACGTCACTTGCTCTCCAAACCCAGCAACACCTTTACTGAGCCGACGCTTCCACTCAGGTATGGCTCAATTCCTGTATGCCAGTGGAAAAGCTCCGTAGGTGAATTTTGCAGGCATTCTGAAAAAGATGATGCAGTTTTGTATCACGGTGTAAGCCAAAATATCCTGAACATAGCTTGAAAAATGGCGATGGCTCATGCGTTCATGCTTACTTTCTCGGTGTGTGTTTGTATGTGTTTTTCTCTGCATGGGGGGGGCAGGGGTGGGGTAAGGTTTATGGTGTGGGGGTACGGAATCCTGGCTTGGTTTGTTGTGCCTGCATACAAGCTCAGTTTACTTTCACTGCTCTGTGAGGGAGAGTTTGCATGTCAGAGGAATTGTCGGGAGGGAGCCATTAGCAAATGCAGCCCTGCGAGGTGGAAACCTGCCCCTTAAAGCACGTCTTGCACGTGGCACTTTGTGTCGACTTGCAAATACTGACGTTTGTCACTCCAGTCATTTTATGGTCTTTGAACCTCTTCCACAGGGTCTCTGTTATGGGTGTTTTTCCACCGCACCACGTGTGGTACTTTTTGGTACGGTACTTTTGCTTTTTCATTGACTTCCAGTCCAATACCAGTACTGAAAGTGCCAAACCAGCTTCTTTGGTACTATGGGGAGGGTCTTGAAACGCTTTCTTTGTCGATTGGTTATGCAAATAGCCTGCCTCTGACACACAATACAAACACCATCTTGAAAACAGTTTTGAAATCAGAAAATGATAAGTGAAGTAAAAAAAAATGTGATTTGATCATATGAACATGTACAACCAAAAGATCTGGATGGCATGATAAGAAATTAAAATGTGTTTTGTTGAATATACAAATACAGCACATATAGCATCCTAGCAATGTGATTTAGTTGTAATAAATATTGGAGGATTTATAAAACAAAACAGGAGTCAATAAATTTCTCAGAAATCCGTCTTTGAGTGAATTAAACAGCAAGGATGAGGATGATTATGATTGTCTCAGAGATCGTATGCAGCGCTCATGAAAGAACAGTGGAAGTAAAATGTTAAACTGATTTTTAAACATGTAAGAATCTATAAAAGTATAAAAAAATAGTAAAAATATTTTAGTGAAACTTTAACACCCACGTTATAATGTCCGCACAGAATTGAAGGTAAGAAAAAGCCTTTTTTTAATCTAGCTGACTAGTGATGTGCATAACATGTGATGTTGGTATTAATATTGCACATCGCCAAGCCCTATTATATACTATAGCCATTTTTTAAAATTCAGCACAAATTACCCCGCTTTTTACGCTGTGATGTCATTCTGCGCCGGTACCAGTTTTCACGTCAGTGGGAAACCAACACTTTGAAGTACCAAAGGTTCAGTACCCGGTGCGGTGGAACACGTCCCGTCTTTCTCTTCGGAGCCTCTTAGCTGCCAGGGATATTTTTTAATGCGCAGTCACGTGCGATTTGGCGTCTGCTGGCTCTGTTTTCTTTGCCCTGAATGTTTTGCGGTAGGACGACAGCCGCGTGTTTCTCTCCATGTCGGCCATGTGTGGGGGGGGTTGGGGGTTGAGGGGAATTCACGGCCTTGCAGACACACTAAAGAAAGTAGCCATTCATTCTGGCTTCTACCTAGTCCCGCTGTATTGGCACTGTTTGTGTGGATGTGGTTTGAGTTGTGACATTGCACATGGATATTCAGATGTCCTATAGCCTTCCATATTTACTATAAACATAAAATATGACTGCGGGTCCTGGGCAGTGCCATGTGGGCTAGCGGTTTCCTCCTTTTGGGGTAATGGTAGCTCACGTTTGATGCGTTGGTGACCTCTGACCTGCAGTACATTTCTATCTATCCATCTATCAATCCATTTTCTATATCTTCTTGCTCTATGCAGGATCATGGTCTTATGGAGCATATTCCAGAAGTTATGGCCACAAAGCAGGGAATAATTTAGGGTGGAGCACCAACCCATCACAGTAGTACATTTGTAGTATATGTCATTTGTCGACCTTTATATACCACGTATCTGGTATATAGTTTTGCGTACTTTGTGTTGAAAGGTGCAGACCCTGAACTCTATTTAAAAAATTCCTAATCTGGCATCCCCCATGAATATCCAAAATAAGTGCTTAGAAGATGGATGCATATTTCCATGACTTTATGCCATAATACAGTACAGTGTGCATGGATGAAATTTAAAAAAACTGATCCATAGAAATCCTGTTGAGTATCTAGTTGTCTCTGAACAGCACTTTCTGTGATGTTTTCTGCTGTTATGTTACTTTGGCAACTTTCCTGTAGTACATCTGTGACAGAGTATCAGCTGCCTTACTGTATTTTCGCTTCAGCTAGCTATTTTGCTGGAGAGACAGTGGCATCCCACTGCCATGATGTATTTCTGACTTCACTTTCATCTCCCTCATTTTGCCCACAAACAATATGAACCATTTCAGTCTGACCTTTTTTTGCCCCAAAATCTAGGTGCCTTAATCCTTCAGACTTTCAGCCATATTTCATCCTGACCTGTTTTTGCTGTTCCCCCAATAAAACATAACTGGGACACTGCATCTTGATCATAGATTGTGGATGCAGAAACTAAGGTTTTTACCCAGGTTTCTGTCCTGTAAGCTGTCAGAGTAGGTTGTTTCAGGGGCTGTAAATTTCCATCTATTCCATTCCATGGGAAGTTAAGACGGATAATTTTGGAAACTTTCCATTGGAATTGCTGGGAATATGTGGGAATTATTGGGAAATTCTCAGAATATACATACCCAAATATACTAATTAGCAACCTGATAATTTTACACCATGCTGTTATTCTAGGAATGTATTGATGATGCTTTGGGGTATTATTCCTGGATGTTTGCCTACATTCAATTCTTCCATCAGCATTGCTACACAGTTAGCATAACAGCCCTGTCTGGCTGCAGCCACTCCTATCACACCCACTTCAGTTCAGGTAGCATTGTGGTGTGCAATGGAAAATGCCATACGGCCCGATGAATCATCCTTCACCTTGTTTGGTTGAGAAGCCGTGGCACCTGCCTTGTACGGGATGCATTTTCCTGGCGAGGTCTAGATGCAGGTGAGCTGAGTGATGAATTGTGCACTTTCATCCAGGATAATGACAAGTCTATGTGAGTAAACCAGACTGGACAGAATGACACCGAATTTACAAGAAGCCCGAGTCCAAAAAGAGCCGTTGGCCAAAATCGGAGTCGGTATACAAATACGCAGTTTAAAATGCCAAATAACCAAGTAAGTCAAAATCTAGAATTGAGGTCACAATACACAGAGCGTAAATCACAAGTAATCACAAAGAGTGTCAAAGCGAGCAGTTAAAGCTTCCGAATGGGTTTCAGGGTCGTCTTTAACTCTGCTGGAAAACAAGGAGTAGGGAAAATAAACAGTGATGGACTGGTTTTTCAACTTTTGGCTCGGTATGCATATGGAGAGCTGGAAGAATCTGGAACACGGGACCTGGAATGATAGACTCATAAATACAGAACATAAATAACATAAATAGAGCGGTCATTTTAATTATTTGAGCGTCACAGTCCTGGATACTTCTGCCAACAGGATCTCTGCTGCCTGAACACTTATTAGAGATTCTGGGTGGGCAAGTGAAATGCTGTTTCCATTCCCATTAGGAAAATGATTTTCTTACACAAGGATGGATTTGTGTCTTTCAGTGGAGTTCTGGATGCAGGGTCGATATGTTATGTTGGTCATTCACCCTGTCAAGATGCTTGTGCTGCTTCTATCATGTTGGTTGCTACCTGTTGTCTGTAGTCATTTGGGACCTTCTTTGAGGAGTGAATTTTAGGGAAGTGAAATACCAGCCACACACACGCAGTCGTGCAATCATATCTTTTTGGGGACCACTCATTCATTTCTATAGGAAAAATGCTAACGCTAACTATGACAACCTTAGCCCCTACCCAGACCGAACCAAAACCATAAATAAGCAAGTGAAATAGAAGGGTTTTTGCATTTTTTAGTTTTTTCATTGCAGTCACGGATTTTTATAAAATAGTTTCCCCCTTGGGGACCAGGAAACGGGTATTCATCACGTTGTGGGGAGATTTGGTCCCCACAAGGTAAGGTGTACCTGGTCCACGCACACGCACTGTCATTTTTCCAGAACTGTATTTTGGATGGTAGGTGGAATGTTACAGCATTACAAATGTTCTAACAACTGAGATGTGGACGAGTACATCATGCCGGTGGAGCATGATCTGAGCTGCTAGAAACCTGCCACTGTTAGGCGGCTCAGGCTGCGTATGTGCGTGTTGTTGGTCTCACTCTGATCACTTTTCAAGTCCAAAATACAAGCAGTAATGGTATAGTGATGGGCTGCCATCGCAACAAAGTGTAACTGAGCTGACGCCAATGGGAGAATTTTTTTTTTTTTAATTTTAAGCATTTGCCACTTTTGTGTACTTATTTAGAAGATATTCATATTGACCTACAAATCCCTCAAAAACACTGAAAACAAAATGTACAAACAAGGTGGAACAGTACGTTATGTATGTTTTTAGTAGCGTAATTTAAATATTTTGTCATTTTTTCCATCTCTGTTTACTAGCTTAAAAATATATATATTAAAGTATAACAAAGTAAAAAGAACTCTTGTATTGGAATCTGTATCGGTATCAGCAGTTTTATATCGGAATCGGATCGGAACTGAAAAAATGTAAATCAGCCCATCCCTAACACCACTAACACATAATGCATATGATAGAAATTTTTACTGACAAAAGCTGTTTTTAAAAATCATTCTGATCATACTTTTAATGAATAAGACGATAAGAATCTATCTGATGCAGTTGACATCGTATAAAACACAAAATGGTACACAAACATTTTTAAATCTTGGAAGCACACAGAACGCCATTTCAAATATGAATGTCATTATTGGTTGTTTCAGATTTTAACAGAACTCTTTTACATCAAAACCTTTAAAATATCTGACTGAGCTGATAAAATAGATATTTTTTTTAATTTCACAGCATAGTCTAAGTTGATAGCCACTTTATTTTTTAAGTTGCTAAGCGTTATCTTAATGCTAATCAAAATATGCATTTTTAAACCATTATCTTTATTTCGTTTTGATTTAGAAGGGCTACAGAGTTGACCTATTATGGTTGAGACACACCTGATTCAATATTATTTCATGAATTCATCAAAAAATGGAGAGCTTAGCGGTAGTTGAGCAGTATATATTATTCACTTTTTTGAAACCTGGAAGTGAAGCAGGGGTCTTTAGTATATAGATTATTCTTTTTATCCCATATACATTTTTTTTTTGTAGAAATCTGACGGACAAAAATCTGCGCACACCTTTAAAGGGGCATCGGGTATTTTAAAAACATTATTGTAATACAGTGGTACCTCAGAACTCGAATTTAATCCGTTCAGAAGTCCGGATCGAATCCTATAAAGTTCTGATCGAATTTTCCCCATAAGAAATAATGGAAAACCAATTAATTGGCTCCCGCCCCCCAAAAATTACACCTAAATATGTTTTTTTAGCATTTAAACACAAAATGAGCAGGATAAAACAAGAACATCATATACTGTACTAAACACATTTATCAAAAATTTGTAAAGTAAGAAAATAAATGTATCCTAACAATGTATCCTGCCCCGATCGTCCGCTCTTTCTGTGTGCCACGCCCCCTCGTTAACCCTGTGAGGAATCCCCGTGTCATCAGCTGTTCCTGGTTGTTGTCATTAGTCCATTGTATTTAGTCCGCGTTTCAATTTATTTCCCCAGTCCGGTCATTGTATTGTCCGTCTGCGTTTTGCCTGCCTTACCTGTAATTAAACCCCATATTCCTCAATACCCTGACGTTTGCGCCTTTGTGTCCTGCTCAGCACTACAATATTATTATAATTAAACGTATTAATGGTTTATTGTTAAAATGATTAATAATATCTTTATTTTAAAATGCATTTCATTATATAATAATAATTACTGTTACTGTCTATCATTGTCTAAATATATGTGTTCAGCTAGTGTAAACATTCACGATGCTCTCACAGCGATTTGCGAGGCTGAGACTGAAACACTACCCTTTGTATCCACTGAGAGACGTGCCGCGTAACTTATTTCCTCGCGCAGACAAGTTATCTTAGATCAGCGTTCACGGTTTGACTTCTGAAGTTTAGATCGAGTTCTAGGTAATTTTTTTTTCAAACTTTTCGACTTTTAAGAAATTCGAGTTCTAATGAGTTTGAGAACTGAGGTACTGTCACAAGCTGGGTGAAGCTATGCCTGGATGCTGGCGGCGTAAGGTAGGCAAGACGAGGGGGCAGGTAATTCCAAAAGACGGGGTTTATTCTGGTAACAAGACGGGGTAACGCCACAAAACATCACAATGACGGATCTGACAACAGGTACTGAGACGCGGACTAAATACTAAAGACTGGTAAGACCGAAACCAAAACAGATGAGCATGATTGACAACAGGTGGTTTCCATCAGGGTAGAACACGCGGTAACGAGGGGGGCGTGGCACACACGAGGCTCGGACGGACGGATCATGACAGGTACCGCTGTAATAATATTTTATAACTGCATTATCAATAGGTATTGTTTTTGATTTTGAAGGCTTAAGAATTTTTTAATCGTTTAAAGTTATGAATTCTTGTCCGGGACAAGGGTGTTCATTAGCACAAGGCACATTTAGAAGTTTAAAATGAAAGCAGACATTTAATTATATACATTTTATTGATTACAGGTAAGGTAGCTAAAACTTATTATTTACTCAGCAATGTTGCCCTGCACCTCCAGTGCTGGGAGTCCCGGACTCCACATGTTGATGCGGTTTGGCACTTGCAGTTCGGCAATTTGGAACCCCTAAATTGCCAGTAGGGTATGAGTGTGTGCATCCTGTGCTCAGTTTCCCCCCAGCTCT
>JAODUD010000001.1:14141806-14164072 GCA_026784285.1 Stomatorhinus walkeri | reverse complement strand
CCAGATATTTATCACACTATGGGGACATTGTGTCCCCATAAGGATAGGTATACCCGCTCACACACACACACACACACGTAGGGTAAACATATCCTTATGGGGACCGCTCATTCACACACATGCACTCACACAAGGTGACCTACTTTCCCAGCTGTCCTGAAGGAGGTCCCACATACAGTATATGCTGATCATTTCTACTTTTAGGTCAGGTGGCCAGGTCATGTGATGCGGCCTGATCACTCACCTTTATAGGCTGCTTGGCGTGTCCAAACCTTTGACTGATACTGTATATATACAGTACATTTAGTAAGGACACAATTCTTCAGTATAATAATTATATAATCATCCATCCATCCATCCTTCATCTAGCAGCTTATCCTGGTTATTTTGGTTTGGTGGGGGGACACGTGGTGCCAACTCCAGGGTAAGGTTGGGGTATACCCTGTGAGGATACCAGTCTGTTGCAGTCACCTGATAATATTTAAGAATAATATACTGTTTGACAAACATTGCTCTGTAATCTGCGGGGTTACAGAACTTTGCAGAAGTAACGTAGGTGACCGGTTTGCGGGAGATATTATTATGCCAGGTTTGATAGCTGAAGTTTGGAGAAACACAGCCAGCGTGATACACAGTTTGTCCGCGCAAAGAGGTCTCATTCCACACCAGCCAGACGCAGACAGGCTTAGCAGGCTGGGCAACTGACCTTACAGGGGATTCGGAGACGGTGCTTCCTCTAAGTGGCAATGGGGAACACAGAGTGTCTACTGCCCTCAGCTGCAGCTGGGGCTAAATGTTACCTTATTGCTAATTACTACACTGCTGCATTATGGAGGGTGTTCTGCTGCGTAGCCGCAGGTGCCGTGTTCCTGGGTCAGGCGGGGGGTGAGATTGATGGGGGTAATGCAGGGAGTGGCCCCCTAAGGGCTGAGGGACAAGCATAATAGACGGCCACAGCGCTGGGGAGGGACTTGGATTGAGTGGGAATGATATAGTAGTGGTCCTCCCACCTGGAGGGTGCTGTAGGACAGTGATTCAGCGCAGTGACTGATGAACATTTGTGGATATTTCTGGATCAAAACACTGGATACAGAAGATTAAACACGGAGTAGTTCCTGTTAATTCATTTTATAAAATCTATAATAGATGACTTTCAGTACTAGAACTTAATGGCAAAAAACCAGAAATGTAGAGATCGATATCAGTTTCAGCTGTAAGGATGGGTGCAGATTTTCTTGATTTCTCACTTTAGTCGGGGCCACTGAACATGAAAAATGATCATTTATACACTCGTGGAACATTCTGCCTCTGCTTGGCATGTTCCTAGTGGGTTGGGGGGGCCACAGTATTGCACTCCCGTGTCTTTCATGGCATAGTAAGATATGAATATACCTCCTACTTCACCATGGAACTTGGGTAGGAGACATCAGGTGAACTTTGATCATGAATATTATCATCAAATGTATTCCACCCTGTATTATAACAGCAAGGTTTTTCATTGCTTGTCTGTATGGATTCTACATGAGAGTTTCTTTAATGTTGGTGATGTCATGTTATCCCCGCTGGAGCAGCGGCCCGTGCCAAGACGTAGGCCTGTCATTGGACAAACTGAAGAGTGCATTTGGGTTCTGAGGGCTGATCAGATTGCAGCTGGCAGCTCTGACAGAAGTGAGACTGCTGTTTTTAATCTTTCCCTGCAGTATGACGGAGCGAGATCCCTCACAGAAGCACACCAGCCACATCACAGTCATGTCATTTCATCCATTGTGACTAATACTGAGTTCTTGAAAATAATCCACTGTATCCCAACTTAGGTGTCAAGATCACCACAATTCTCTAACTTATATACCAGTTTGCTTTATTTAACATAAGTATTTATAACTGGTTAGGGAAGATTATGTTTTTTTCCAATAATTTATTTAGGTGTTGATCAAAGATCAAAGCAATGATTGCCCAGTATGATCATACAGGAATTATTCTGCTCCATTTGATGGATAAACTGGAACTATGAGCAGAAGTCTTTAACCCACAACATAGCTTAACAACTTAATTTCACCACAAAAACTTGCTTAACAGGCCCAATCCCAATGTCCACGCTCATGGACTCAAAGACCTTGCGGTCTTAGGACTGTCCCACTGTCAAATCATAAAGTGCACGAGGACTCACTCGCAGACATTTTAAGTGACATCAGTTACGTCTGTAAGGGTTCAGGGCTTAGGGCTTAGGGGGTACATTGAGACTGGGCCTTGGATTTCTACAAGCAGGAACTGAATCAGAATTAAAAGAACCTCCTTTTGACTGACTGGCTGTTTGACTGTGAAATTCTATACTTATCACGATGTTTGCAATGGAGCAGATTGACTCAGTGGGTAACAGTGCTACCTCGCACCTAGCCCAGGCTGGGGTATGAATCCCACCCAAGTTTGTGAGTTTGCATGTTCTTCTTGTGTTGTATGATTTTTGTCTAGATATTCTGATATTTCCGCCTGCTGTCCAAACAACGTGCCAAGGTGAATTAACTTTTGCCGTTCCTCTAAGGCAATAAACAGCCTGGCACTCAAAGGGGACCTCTGTAATTTTAGCAGAGTAGTCTTTCAGGTTTCCATTGTGAAAGACCCCACAAATATACACGTATGAGATCAGCGTTGGCGGCTCTTAGTCATATGTTGTTTGAAAGCAGCAGTTACCAGCTTGCCCTAAAAACAGCATTCTTCTCTGCTAATGAGGCATTAAACCACATCGATTTGCTTTTGTTCTTGTCCAAGACACATATTTTTGCATATGACTCCAGTATTTTTCTATTACCTTACGGCCCTTAAATTTTATACTAAAGTACAATCGGGGGGGTTTTCATTTTATGTAATAGAAGTAGAGGTGAATGGCTGAGGAGGGAGAAGCCTCGAGGGTGTGGGGGTGTCAGTCTGCGGGTTGTCCGGGTCCCCCATGCATGTGTGGGGGTTTCCACCAGCTTCTCTTGTTACCTGCTGCAGTGCAAAAACACTCAGCAGGGTGAGCTGGTGTCTCAGAATCAGGGGTGTGAGCGCAGCATGAATCCCAGGCAGAATCAAGAGGCCCATCACTTTACAGGGATACGCCGTGGAGGCCAAGGTGACATTCTGACAGGGGGCCCAGAATGTGTGTGTGGCCATGTATAAATTACAGTGTGGGGACCAGATTCATGTATAAAAATCTGTTATTTTGACCTTGCCATTTCTTGGTACCTACAAGGGGAACTGAATTTTATAAAAATTTGTGAATGCAATCAAAAGACTAAAAATGGTAAACGTTTTGTATTTTGTTTGGTTACTTACGGTTAAGGTTAGGGCTGGGTAGGGGTTATGGTCATCATGCTGGGATTAGAGTTTTCCCCATAGAAATGAATGGAGAGATATAATTACAAACATGTGTGCGTGTGTCTCCAGGTATGCCTTACCTTGTGGGGACCCAATGTTCTCGCACGTGATGAATACCCGTTTTTTTTTTTTTTTTACCAGTCTTCTGGTCCCCATAAGGGAAAACTCTATTTCATAAAAATCTGTGACTGCAATGAAAAAAACTAAAAATGCAACAACTCTTGTATTTTGCTGGGCTACTTATGATTATGGTTAGGGCTGGAAATGGGTTAAGGTTGTCATAGTTAGCATTAGCATTTTTCCCATAGAAATGAATGATCAGTCCCCAAAATTATATGATTACGTGACTGTAGGTGTGTGTGTGTGTGTGTGTGTGTGTGTGTGTGTGTGTGTGTGTGTGTGTGATGCCTCCTCTGGGGTTGGGGTTGTCCTGTGCTTCCTGGAACAGACTCTAGGGTAACCAACACCTTATACATGATAAGCAGTTAGAGGGGATGTATGGATGGAGATAGGAAACAGAACATATTATGTACAAGAACATACACAGAACCTGAACACAGCAACCAGAGTAGAACCTCAGGACCTGCCATCAGCAAGGCATCAGGTGAATCCAGAATGATAAAACTGCAATATCAGTAGAGAAGTGGGGGAGGTGAGATCTTGGGTGACTTCATAACATCACTAATGCAGTACACGTTGAAGCTCCAACCAGAAAAGTGAACCTTGAGTTATTAGAGGGGTAACAAGGATCTATCAGAAGTACAGAGACAATGGAAGGGACAGGACAAGATATTACACAAGATTTAATATACTTTAAAACTGCAGAGTGACTGGGACAACACAGCCAACATTAGTCTATGTCGTCCATGTTGGAGGTTCCTAATAACTCATTGTCTTGAGTCCATTTGTTATCCATTTCCTTTGTTCCCTGCTGTGAATACAAGTGCACCTTAAAATGTCACAGCAAGAGGGACCAGTGAGTCCTAAACCTTTCTGTAATAAACATGCTTCCATCAGTCATTCCGTTACTGGAGTACCCTGGCCGGCTTCCCTTCTCTGATGCAACTGCAACGGACATAGTTTCTGGTATTAGTGACTTAGGTAAAAAAAATAAATAAAATAAAATAAAGAATTATGGATTCTGGTAAAAGGAAAGAAGGACAGAATGTCGCAGAGTGCAGGGGTGTCGCTAGAGATTTGGGGCCCCATGGAAGCATATTATTCAGGGACCCCCTCCCTGATCAATCCAGTTATGTTCAAAAGATTTTAGGGTCACTGTCACTCACGGGCCCTTGGAGTCATCCGACCTTCACCCCCTTATGGCTTCGAAAGGTGACAGCTTGGTCGCACCGATATGACACATTTGGTCTCTGAGTGCAGCCTTGGAAGCATGCAGCCCCTGAATTCATACACAGTCACTGACATTGACACTGTAAGCATTTAATTTGGATTTACTTGTCTATTGATCTCAGAGATGTCACATGGTCAGCCGCACTCATACCTTGATTGTTATATTAGAGCTGTTGTTTTCCGTTTCCAGCACGTCCCGCGTTTCCTGCTTAGACCTTCACTGCACGCCAAACTCTCAGGTAGCACGGACCGCACAGGAGATGAGCTGCACGTTATTGGAGCCGGTTCTCCATCTGCAGCCATACCAGCCGCATTGGGTCTCTTGGTACAGAGGTAATTCTGCCGCTAGGCACGTATTTATCTCAGTGTGGGTACACAAGATGACAGGGAGATCTCGGGAATCTGACAGCACTACAGGAAGACACTTTAAGACGGGGCTTTGGATGAGTGTTTGAGGAAGAGACTGTCTCAGTGTCAGTTAGTCACCCCAGAACCGAACAGACAGGCTTTTATGAGTTGTGGGCCCGCAAAGCAGATCCAGCAGGTTGACTGTGAGCTGTGTGGATCAACAAATATGATTCAGACAGGACCTAATTTTCTGGTTGAAAGGCATTGATTGACGAAAATTTCTGACATTCAATGGTGAAGCCATTTTCAAGCCTTTGAATCCTAACTTACACAATTGAAATGGATCCTACTGAAGTGGCATAGCCGTCTCTTTTCTGTTCAAACCTGTCACTCAATTTTTGGCTTAGATTCCTCACACAGTTCACAACAACGTCACAACTTTGTACCCTGTTCACATCTTTTGGTGCTTCTGTTTAGATTTTCTGTATGTATGTCTAACTACAGCCCAATCTGGGTGGTCTTAAAAAAGAAGAGGCTGGATAGATTGGGCCAAATGAGCGGAGCTTAAACTATGACACTGAAATCTCGGTTAAGGTGGTACTGATATTGAGATTAGACAGAGAGATGCCATCTTAGTGTTTTGATGGTTTTAACCATGGTCAGCATGTGCAATCAAATGTCCAAGGTTTTATGTAGCACCCTGTCTTCAACACTGCTGGATTGTAAGTCTTGTCAAATATTTGATCACTTTAATTATCAATCTCAGCTGCTTTTATTCTATCGTTACCGGTAGCATGCCTGGTACTGTAGTGAAAATATTCCACCAACATTTAGTGTCACAACCCCCTAATGCTCTCAAACATTCAAGGACGTCTCATGCTCTCTACCTCCTCAACATTTTTAGTTTGCGGCTGAAAAAAATGGTGTTGAAAAAATGTTTAATGTTTTTGAAAACCCCACTTAATTTAACATGCTTCATTTTCACATCAGCATACCTTACATTAGTGCACCCCCTACTGGTCTGGAAAATTCGACAAATGCCAGGGTTGCCCAGGACACTGGTTTTAACTTTAGTGATTATTCCAACAGAGTTTTAAAGAACTTTTTTGCACAGATCCTGGTGGTATGTGCAAGGTGCTTCATTGTTTGTGCATTGACCACTTTTCTTTGACAAACACTTGTGTTTTTGTTTATTATATTTAATATTAATTGGTAATGTTATTTATTACCTTTGGCTTTCAAGATAGTTAAGCACTCCTGAATCATTGATATGTTTTACTATTATTATGTGTATTATTGAAATACTACAGTGATGAAATACAGTTTTGATGGTAAAGAGATATAGAATATGCAGTCACACGGCTGTTACCATGAATAAATTTGTGGGTTTGATTGGTGACTTTGGTCCAGAACATCATTAATTAGTCAGCTGCTTAGAGGCTGATGAAGAAAGATGAGCAATTATTATACAGAAAGCTGAGATGCCAGGGAAGAGGAAACTGAGATAACAAGATGTGAAGGAACCTGTGGCATTTCCACTTGAGGTATGTCACCTAATCCAGCTGCAAGACCTGAGTGACGAGATATAATGAGCTGATTAGAATAGCATCCAATCAAAAGATGACAAAACAAAGGGACGTGTGATGTTCCTAGGAAACGCAATGTGAGACACACGTTGATTCACTCCATGATGTAAAGAACCCAAGGATGGCATTCTACACTGGCCATAAAACAAGTCACACACACTGAGACAAACCCACAGAACACACAGATAATCCGGCTTGTTCTGATCTGATAATCAAGGGCATTCCCATGCCAACTTGGATGAGAATTCACTAATCTCCTATTCAGTGAGAAACACAACAAATAGTGAGGTAAACCTCTGAATACAAATACAGCTTGCAAACATGCAGATCTTTGACAAAACAAATAGATATTTTGACTTCGGTGACCCCAGGTACTGGAGCTACATTTGCTACTCCGACTCAGATTAGGTGTCAAGCATGATTTGTTATTCGATATCTGAAGATGGTAAATATACCGTTGCCTGTTTTCTTTTGTATTGTGTGTGATTTTTCTGAATACTCTGGTTTCCTTCCACATTCCACAAGCATACTATTGAAGTGACTTAGAATCAATGGAGTGTTGAGTAATCTATAAGAACCTGTAGGGCTGGATGAACCCAACGTTTCCCCTTAAACTGTCTTTTGAAGCTTATCTATCACTGTGATCCTCGCTGGATCATAGTGATTCACGTCAATGAATGAGGAAATGGATATAACATAATGAACACTTTCATCACATCATATTATTGTCATTTCATTGTATATAATTGTTATTTTTTTTTACATAATTAGTGAATACAAAATGCTAATGTGAAATAGTTACACAGGAATACAGGGTAAATACAAGTCCAGAAATCATAGTAGAATTGTAAACAGTACTGTGGTTTTGTGACATGATTCAGTTGCGTGTTCCTCTCATTTTTTCAGAGTTACCTTAACCATTACACCCCCTATTGGTCTAATTCTGAAACACGATGCTGAGCTCTTTCCTTGTGATCCCTTAGTAAATACGCCAGATCCATAATCTTCTAATTTATTTGAAATGCAGGTAAAGGTGAATACTGATTAAATATGTTTATTTGTTGAGGCGGACTTAGATATTTTAAGACTTCTGTGTCCTTTTCTATGACACAAGTAGCTTTTAAAATATTGTTTAAATATTCTACATTGTATGTACATTTAACCGTTTTGCTTCAAACTAAACATGCATCAGACTTGTAGAATAATTCGATCAAACGTGTGTACCTGATTGAATACCTGAACTAATAGAGATGGCACACTTCTTAATGCAAATATTTTTAATTTTCTGACGGCAGAGACTAAAAGCGAAAGAAACGTGCACGGGAATAGAGTTACCAACTCATGCATCTGGCGTGACACTTTCAGACTCTCAGGCTCACGCAATACATCTTAAATACGGCAAATCTTTATTATTACAAATCTTTATCTGTTATAAGCCTAAAATTAGCTACATTAGCTACACAAGCCTGGGGTTAGTTTGTAAACCCTACAGACTATTTACAAGGTAATAAAACTGTTACATATATGCAAATGCGTGTGCAGACTTGTCTCGAACACATTGCATTTGGGACATGCTAAAATCAGCGCATATTCCAGAGAAATGTTGCTTTAAAGATTCGTAAACAGATAAAAATAGTAATTTATTTTTGTTAGAGCAACAGAAAACACCTAAACATATAATAAAATAGGTTTGTTATAAAGATTTGTCTCATTTTATAAAAGAATGAGAGCCAGTTAAACAGGAGGACACATAAATATGTGGCCCAAAACAGGAATCACCCGAGTAGTGTTTTTCTGAACACGTTCACTCAATACAGTAGTGATATACAAACTCCACTTTACTACCTATAATGAACAAATGGCAAATCCATATTTAAATTATTCATATAGCATTACATATAATACAAAAAAAGTAATAACAGTAATGTTACTTTTCCTTCTAAAACAATAACTATACTACTAGAGTTCATTATATATAAAGCGTCTTAGCGGAGCAATGAGATCTATGTGCAGGTAATAATTAAGTGTACTGTAAGGCAGACATTGATGTATTTCCTAGATGTATTTCCGTGCACAAACGGCGCCGCGGCATAAACACACTTATAAACGTATAAGTATAGATGTATAAATATGAAGGTAAAGGGTCGGCAGCGCGGTGCCCGGCGGCCGCGGCCAGCAGCGGCTGCGGCGGCGGCATCCTGCGTCGGCGATGTTCGGGAGGCGGCGGCGGGGTCAGAGGGTAAAGGCTGTTCACCCAGCATCCTCGACTCTACCATACACAGCCATCTTGGATCTGGAGGAGAACACAAATTAATGCGGTAAGTATGTTTTTTTTCCCTTTTCCCCTGGTACCCGCGTTTTCTTCTGCCGATATTAAGGTGCTCGGTGAGCCGGGGTACCGCGCAGGATCGAGCCGGTTCGGATGGATTCGGGCCGGTCGCGGGGCTTCAGTCCGATCGCTCTATTTATCGCTTCTGGTTTTTTCCTTTTTTTTGTCTGGAGCGGCGGAGAGCCAGGGGAAGGAGGCAGGAGAGGCCCGGACTGGCTTCAGCCTCCTCCGGCCGGTTAAGGCACGGCTTACGGCGCCGCGGCTCCCTGTAACCCGGACCGGTACCGACTGGGCTCGCTAGTCTACGGAAGCGCCGGGGGCTCCGAGCGCGGAGCCGGTTAGCCTGTCGGCTGCTCGGGCTAATAACACGGAGCGGCTGCCCGCGCCGTGTATGTGTGTGCGGTCCCGGTCCCGGTCCCGGTGCCCATGCCGGTCCCGGTCCAGCGGCCGTCGCCAGCTCATCTCCGTGGCTCCGCTTTGGACCCGAAGATGGCTGCTCCGTGTCCCCGGGCTCGGTGCTGACTCTTTCGCCAGCCCGTTTAAGGCTGTTTCACTTCAGCGAGAGTGCCTCGGTGACTCCTCGTAAAGCCAGTTAAAGTGACATTTTCCATAATTAAAGTGACATTTCTTCCATATTTGAACCCGCCTCCACATAGTACCGGAGGCGGTTCGGGGTAACTCCCCCCTGTGGGAGTCCGGCGGACACCGGCCGCTGATCCGTCCCGGCTCCGCTTCCCTCTCTTACCTGGTTACGTGCCGAGACTACTAACCTGTTGTTAACTAGTGGCCGCTTTAAAAGCAAATGACCGTCGGATTGCACCGTAATCTGTATAAACTGGACTGGCGACAATGACGTCTGCGTAACACTGGCATTGTCGGGTGATATAGATGAAACCAGTACAGAATGGAAAGCCAACTTCACAAGTTAATATCATTTATTAATATGTGTGCCTTTCATAATTTCCGACGCTTTTGCACGCTCTGTTGCGCCAGATCGACTGTGGATGCACTTCTGATGCAGAAGTGTCTAGTAAACATCACATGTCGATTTGACAGCTGACGAAAAATGTTTCTTTGATTTGATGTTTATCTCCGCATCGGGACGGAGGCCGCTGTGAGTCGAGTCGTATTAAGGCAAATGTAGGGCGCCCAAGTGCTGCAGTTCACTTTCGTTATTTACAAGTTGTGGTTTGATTATGCGGGGCGGTGGGAATGGGGGTCGCGATCGTCGCCTTTTCGCGTCGCCTCGCTGTTTATTTAAAACAGCCGACGACGTTGCCAAAACGTCGCCGTTCACGCAGGGAGATCAAGTAAAACAGCAGGAACGATGTTTAATATGATTTTAGTGACGGCTGATATGGTTTTAGCGTCGCGCCGCTTTCTTGAACTTGCGGTAGTCTTTGATCTGTAGTTTTTCTGCTCTCATTACCACTGACTTGCCACGACCCAGATTCTCAGCGGAATGAGATGTGATGAAAAGGTCTCACACAAGTTGTTTTTCCTTTCCTGAGAGTAATCAAAGGTCTTAATATTCGGGAATAGATGTTTTGAACTGGATGGGAATAGAGTAATTTTAGCCTGGCTGGCAAATAAATCACACCTAATGGGCAACTGCGCATCACCTTTGTTTGAATGGAAAAAGAATGGCCTTTCTGTTTTGAAGAGTGAAGTATGGGCAACAGGACTACTCTGTGAGTTCAAATAATCTGCACCTGTCCTGTTTTTTTTGTTTATTATTATTGTTTTGTTTCTTTTTTTGGAAGTGTGAGTTTCTGCCTCAAGTAGTGGGGGCACTATCTGAAAAGCCAGTCTGAGGTTCCTTTGGTACCTGTGTGTCAGCTGTCCTGCAGACGCCATCACTCTAAACGTCTGCCTTCCCCTGGGAGCCGCTGGCCGCTTTATTGGGGAGGCAGTCATCAGAGAAGGTAGAAAAAGATACTTGGGTTGAAATCGGCTCATCTGCCCCCGCCCCACTGCATGGTCAGCTTCTCAGCACAGTAGATGGAGAGAGTTATAAGCTCCGTAGTTATGTTTAACCTCGATACCCCGACTATGGATGTGAATCGATGCTGGGGTATCTAGCTAATGTTACACTGTGCTGTCATAATGGAGGCTTATCTCATTTTGATCATGAGTACTTTGGGCTTGTAATCAATTGAAATTATGGGTAAATGCATCAAGGTTTTCTCTCTTTGCGGATGGACCATCCATTCATCCTCTAACTGCTTATCTTGCTCAGGGCAGTGTGGACATGTACACTGAAATTCTTGCGTGCCTATTTCACACTAGTGCCAGATAAGTACAGCAGCTATAGCTAACATTAAATAAACGAATAAACGAATGCTTAGCGTTGACATGCTCTCGAGTTGCATTGGCTCTTCGGACCCGTGGTCATTGAGTGCTTTCGCGCCTCTAGGTGCGAGTCTAGATCTTCTTCCATCTGTGTGTTTGTTGACTCGTTCCAGCAGGTCGTCACGTGCCTTTGAAAAAAATGTCGCGTGCCGTGGGCGTAAGCTGCCTTTCATTACCTGCCCTCGTTCCCGCTGGTTCTTGGTGAAAGGCACATGGGCTCCAGCGGCAGTTGTAATGCAAGATTTCTAACTTGCAGAGATGTATTGTGGGGGCCTCATCATCGTGCACTTGTATTGAGTCTGCTGCAAAAAAAATGTGTGTATTTGCTTGACACTGAGGCTGAACCTTCTAGTGACTGCCAATTGTACCCTTATCTGTACATAGTTGTACTTTTTAAGGTACAGAAATAGACTGTACTGTTTGGGGTATATTAATGCTGTTTGTACCTTTGGGATGTTCCTCAGAGTCCTTTTCTGTACCTTAAATGAGTCAACAAATTACAAGGGTACGTGTTTTTACCTTTTTTTTTCTGAGAATGTAGTATCTACTTAATAAAAATACTTTTGTCATAGTACCATTGTTTGTAGTTGCATGCTTTTTGGTATGTTTGGTACAGAGGTTTTAGGGTTCTTCAAGATTTCTCAAGTCCCACATTGTGTAGGTCAGCATCTACAGCCTTCGCAAATTCCTAATTGATGACAATAACTTTTTTTTTTTTATTGTAAAGTCCGACGTCCTTTGGAGAGACTTTCTTGTGGGTATATATGTGTTTCCGTCTTGAGTTTTGTTTCTCGAGAGTGCTCGCTGGCCGTGTTTTTAGCACTTGGCATCAAAGGAAATGACAACAGGTGTGATTTCTGGGGCAGAACGAGGGCGGTGCCTGACGAAAATGAAAAATTGTGCTAAAAACATGTTGGATGTGCTGACGTGGTAGTGATGGATGGCTTAGAATTTTAGCGCTGCATTTCTATGATTGAAACGTGGATGGAGGATTTAAGTGATTTTAATAGCTTGCATTTTCCAGCAAAAGTAGCGATTTAAATGAATTTCTGTCTCCATACTTGTGAATCGAGTGAATATGCTTGTATCCATGTTTCAGGGTGACTGATCCCATCTGAGCAGTTGTGTTCACATGTGACGGCTTGTTGGAAAAGGCACACGTGCACAGTTGGCCTAATCCTGCATATTCCGATGGCTCTGGCCGCCCAGGTGACCCTAGCTGTTGTGTATCGCTTATCAGACGCGTCAGAGACTGTGCCTTCTGTGTGCCTAACTGTGAGATAATCATTTTCTGTGCTGCCAAAGTGGACGGAGAACACAGCTCTGTCTAGCTTAGTGATGTAATAAAGGAGATCAGAAGATATTCTTGTTTGTTTTTAGTGTTACTGTTAATTAGCAAAAATTAGTCAAATTGATTTTTTCCCCCCTCAGTAAATATACTCTTAGCTATATTTTTTGACTGCTTAAGACTTTTGCACTACTTTTGTGGTACTGAGATCTGCCCAACTGCTGGTTTCTTCAAAGCTAAACATGCAGTTCTCACTATTAGGATTTAAGGATGCTGCTTAGTACTGCAGGCTAAACTTTTGTTGCCCCAAAACATTCAAGGAAGGGAACCAGCTGTACGTTTCTCGTTGGGACGAGGGTATCAAGCATTTGGTTTGTCGGCTGCAGAAATATAGTGCTCTCTGGCTGAAAGGAGCTTGTGGTGTGCAGGCGTTTTCTGATCGTTCTGCTGGGTGCTCTGCTGTTTATTTTTTTTTTTGTAAAAGGTTTCTTTTCATCATTTGAGCTTTTTTTTTTTTTTTTACGTCAGTCAAGCTGGGGGATTAAGTTAATAGCTCAGTCGTCTTTTTAATGTGGTGTCTTCTGTTACATGGTGTGCAGATAGGCACCCTGTGTGTTTAATGCAACGTGGAAAGAGAGGATGGATCATGTGCGGCTTGCTCTGCCGCTTGCTCTGCCTCTTGCTCTGCCGCTTGCTCTGATGCGTGGCTACTGAGCGAATCAAAGGCCGCCAGAACATCGTAGCCGTGCAGCGGTGCCGGCTACCGTGCCAGTCTGGTTTCCCTCTTCCTCCTCTGGTCAGGTGCAGACTCGGGGGCTGAGAACGGCGAAGCTTATCGGTGACCATCGCCCCCTGACTGTGGCCCGAATGCCTGAGCAGCTGTGTTTTTTGGCCTCGCAGGATGGATGAATACCCCTCTTGGTGCTCGGTCGGCGCGTGGGGGGAGCAGGCGCTCACAAATGCGCCATTGATGCGCCTCTGCCTGTGAACACCAACATTCCTGCCTATAAACAAAATAAAGTGTGTGGGGGGGGGTGCTTCATTGTGCCGGCGTGAGACAGGAATTCTACATTAAAAAGAAATGCTCTTTAATGCTTTTGCAGACACTCGGGTGATGCTCGTTGGGTTGATCGCTACTTCTGCTGTTATGTAGCTTTTCGTATAATTTTTTTTGCTCGCTTCCATTTTTAGTCATGAGACCTAAGAGGTTTTTGACTTGGGACTCATCATTCCTAGTTAGTGTTTTATGCCAGATCTATATCTGTTGAAGTGCCCTTTGCATTAAAATGTTTGTTTGACATCTGGTCTGTTTGCTTGCTGGGAAGAACCTCTGAAGAATGCCCAAATCCCTAACTCTGTGCCCTTCCAGGTTGCTGGTAGACGTGATGCTATTGAATCATCATTGATGGTCTCTCCTTCATGTCATCCAAGGGGGAATTTTCACTTCATCGTGTTAGTTTGCCCAAAAAGGACATGCAGAACCTCAGTGTGATTCCTGCTCATCCCTGATCTGTCTTTCTCAGTCTGCTCCACTTGACCCCACTGACTAATGGAGTCTGTTCCCTAGTTGACTGACTGTCCAGGCTTTAGACTGTTGGAGTGTTTGTCAGGATGGTATGATTATGTTGTTATATAACATTCCTTTATCTGCTAATACCCATTACATGGCGGTAGTGGGCTAGGTCACTTCCCAGTATAGGTATGATTTTTTGAGAGGATTTACTGTAACCAAAACTGCAGTGTCAGTGATCAGCTGTCATTTTTACTCTCCATCTCGGTAATCTGGGTAGGAGAACTTTCTGTGCCACTCGAGGGGTGATGAAATTTACGCTGCGGCAAATTGACATGCACTTGACGAAAATGGAGCTGACTTTGCGGGTGAGGATGATGGCTTCTCTGAATTTTTGGTATGGAGGCAGATCTGGCAGCCTGGGATGCCAGAGCAGGGACTGCAGCCTCTAAGATCACCACCACCAAGGTTGGCGTCACGATGCATCTTCTGTGGTCCTAAGTGTTACAGCGTGGTGTTGTGATTACGATCACTTGTTCGAGACAGGAAATATGTGTGTGACCTGGTGAGTGTGGAGGAAAAAAAAATGTTTGTGTGTGTAGGCCAAGAATAGAAGTCACCTGTTTGCTGCTGTCTTCTATCCTTATAGTGATTTAATTAAGAAATCTGTAATTATAAAGAATACTCCAGAATACAAAATGGGTTTCTTCATAATTGATCAAATGAAGTGACCTCTTTGTTGCCCTTACCTCTGTCCCACTGGGAGAACCTCTGCCCTTTTGGTGAAGTGTAAGATGGTGCTGTCACTACTGTGGGAAGGATTCATGCTCCCTAAGAACTGACGGGGGGAAGTCTGATAGCTTGCCGTGCTCCCCTGGGTCCCTGGGGACTTCTCCATAGTCGGCTTGCTCTCCCGAAGCCCAGAGGTAGCGCTCTGGGGGGTCGGAGCCAGGCCATCCTGAATAAAGGGGTAAGTCTGGATTCGGATTGTTTGTTTGCTCGTGCGTTTGGACTGAAGGAAGGGATTTGCAGGAGCGACACGTTGCCATGGTTTGTCACCAGCTGTTGTTAACACTCTAAAGTGCCATCATTTGTTGCTTCCCAATTGTGTTAAAGGTGGCACAGATGTAAGTAACATAAAATGAAGTGTGGGTTGTACTGCATGTGGAGTTGGCATAGAGACAGGCCGTCCTTTCATTCCCCTTGGTTACGGAGTATTGAATATATCCAACCGGCACTCTCTTAAGCATTTTTTTGATGTGGACCAATGGATGGCATCACGGGTGGAGACTCTGTGCTGGTGGTAGAGTGTCCATCCTCTATGCCTTCATCAAATCCAGACCCCCACCAAAGGGCCATCTGGAATCTGTCTGGTCAAAGGAGCTCTTGCTCCTCTCCCCAGAGGGTCTCTGCTGTCAATTCAGAATCCCATCAATAGCTGCCACTGATTCTTGCACTCAACTAGGGATCAAAGCTCATTAAGTGAGTTTTGTGCAGGCATTCTGCGAGTCACCCAACTGGGGCCTTTAAACCCCAGGAGGGCCCTTAGCAGTGCTGGCTTTCTGCTACCTGTCCTTTAAAGGGAACTACCATAGTCGTTGCTTTAATACAGACGCTCCCTGGGTTATGATGGTCCGTGTTATGATATTTTGACTTTACGATGGCTATTCCTATTCCATTCTGTTTTTCATGAATTTCATGAGATATTCAACACTTAATTATAAATTAGGCTTTGTGTTAATGATTTTTCCCGGCTGTAGGCTAATGTAAGTGATCTGAGCATGTTTAAGGTAGGCTAGGCTAGGCTATGGTGTCTGTTAGGTTACGGCACTGTATTATCGTAACAGGTGTTGTGATTCTGTGATTTGAACAGCCCTGCCCTAGGTGGTGCTTTTGTAGTTTAGGGGACGCCTGTGAAATCTGCAGAGCTGTATGGTAAATGCTCTCATCATGGCAAGTCGCATTTGGAAAGAGGAGAATAATCTGGTAAGCGGTTAAGGTCTGACATTGGCGCTGGTCTTGCCGCTCCTGTTTCTATGTTCTGGAAGCGTACACATTTAGTGATTAGCATGGGCAAAGGGATGCCCTGCCCAGACTCCCCCCCCCCCCCCCCCCCTTCTGAAATAAGCTGCATGTAAACATCAGGGCTGGGGTGGGGGAAGGGAAGCCTCATCAGTTCAGTGGAGCAGATTCTGTGTGCGCTCGGTAATGAGAAAGCATGCTGCTGTGTAAATGACACTGTGGCGAGAGATGTGCTGTTTTTTGTGGCAAATCGGTGCTGTCTGTCACAGGAGCACCCCCCCACCCCCCCCGGGATTTGAGCAAGCTGCGCCCGCGACCCTGAACCGCCACGGGATGGTCCTTGATGGCGCTTGGCCATTCCCGCTGCACCGATCATCACGCCCACCCCCCAGGGTCTTCTGCAGCTCTGCATCTGTGTCCTATTTTTATAAATCGCAGCAATATTCTGAAATGTCCTCCGCCAGCCTACAGCGCGTTGTTCTCGCACTGTGGGGAGCCATTTGTCCTGCTCCGAGTCACCCCCTCCCTGCAAACAGCCGTAATGTCGTCTTATTGGCCCTTTCTGGACCGATGCCCCAACAGTCTTTTGGAAAACTATGAATATCATAGAAGATGAAAAGAGCAACAGCTTAACGCCACGCTTTGGTTTTTGTTTTTTTCCTGTTATAAGCAATTGTCTTTATTTGGGGAACTCCGGTTGTACCTTTTAAACATTGCACTTAAGCCCTTTTTCTTCTATAATGAAAATGAAACCATACAATACCTGGGTTGTTGTGAATGATGGTTTAGTGGAACCTTAGTTAATGTCAGCAGGAGAAGCAGCGTTAACATCCCACCCCCAGCTGCCCGTGGCACAGGTGTAGAGTCACATGGGCGGAGTCCTGGGATGCCGCTGACACGTCGCTCATTCCGCTACGGAGACAGACTCGTCATTAAGTCCCGCCAACGTGACGCGTCCGGAGCAGTCCTGCCCAGCATCTGCCGGTGTCCCAGAGCTGTCGCATCTCTGCCACTGGCTGTGGGTGCGCCTCGCTGAAATGACGGGCGACTGTTGCCTCACCGCTCCTGCCGAGTCGTCGGATGTACTGGCTCTTTGTCGCATTACTTGTAAAATCTTGCCTGATTGTTGCCGTCAGCGGGATTCACAGCATGCCGTGAGGCCCCCATGTCTGCCACAGGAATCTTGATACAGTAGCCACTACTTATTTCATCTGTTTATTCACTGTTTATTCGGCTTGATTACATATTCCTAAATTCGATGTTCTGAGGGACCTCTCCTTGTGCAAAACTGCCTTTGTCCACATGCTATAATAGTACATTTTAAGCACCTCTGTGACCTGTTAGTTATTTTAGGAATTTTTTTTGAAGGCAAATGATACTAAACACTTTTTAAAAGCCCTTATGGGCTGTCAGATTAAAGGTCACTGAAGTCTTCTTAATTTTATTGAAGCAGTATTAAAGCAGTGGAGAGAACATTTTTATCCTTCCCCTAGTTGCTACAGAGCCGTAGGGTAAATACAGACTATTGCACCTACTTTTTATATTAATTAATCCTTCAGCACTTGGAATTTCAAGTAGAACCTGTGCAGCGTCAATTGATAAGCAAACCTGCCTTCTGTTGAAATGTGGGAATCCTCATTTGTGCCGTCGTCATGGGGATGGATGCTGCACATCCAACTGCATAGCCGCTGCTGATTGGCTGTCCTGTGGGCCCCAACCTCCCGCTGATTATCGTGCCCGATCGCCCCTACCCGCCAAGACGGTTCGAGAGACGTGCCTGCCTCTCACCATTCAAAGGTGCGATTTTCTGCTTTCTGATTGTGGGTTTGTGCATAAATCAGCTTGCTGTGCTCATATGGCCCAGGTTCCCCCCCTATTTTGGCCCTCGATTCCAAATCCAGGCCTTGTTTTCTGTTCTCCCAGGCAGTCGGTTTAATGATGACTGATTCTGATTGGCCACAGGCTTCACAGCTGGCTCACAGGTAAAGGAAGGCTGGAAAACCAGCAGGGCTCGGACACTGAGCACTGTGATTTGAACAGCCCTGCCCTGAGTGGTGGTTTTGTAGTTTAAGAAACCTAGCTGGGAGCTGTACTTGCATCTAGGTTTTATTTTTCCCAGCATTGATCTGTATTTATAAAATCAGCTGGAGCCACAGGCAAATAATCAGGACTGACTGTAGTATAGTTCAGTGTGATTATTCTAATTAATGCATAATAACCTATTCAGCCTTTTACAGAATAAAGAAACTGAAAACAAAGCCGTACCGTCTTTGAGGATTGAAAAGACTGAAATTATAAAATTGTATGCATTTGATTTCTTCAAATTTTAGATTTCCATCCATCATCTACCCACTTGTCCTGGTGCGGGTGGCAGGGGGCCAGGCACTGGCTTATCCGGGCAGCATGTGGCACTAGGCTGGGCTCCTCCTTCAATGGGTTGCCAGTCCATCTCAGAGCACGAGAATTGGGGGATTTGGAGCTAACCTAAGTGCCTCTCTGCCTCTGGAAACCAGAGCACTCACAGGGAGCCCATTTGCCCTGGAGAGGAGAAATAAGTTATACAAGAGCAGGAGGTGAGATTCAAATGCACTGGATATGTAAGGCCGAGTGCCCCCCACTGCGCCACCATACCTCCCAGTTTAACCTTATGCTGGCATAGTATTTCTGTTTCCATGCTTTCCCCTACCCCTGTGTTGCCTGGGTTAGCCTCCAGCGCTCCCCAACCCCACTCTAGGTAAGAGGTTGGAAGATGGATGGAATGTTGATACAAAGTCTAAAGGCTTTCAGGAAGCAGTCTCTACCGTCTGAATTCATCCTACTCAGAGTGTGATTCACCTTTTCTCCTTTAAGTGAAAGCTCTCCGGTTCGTATCTGCGCACACACACAGTAGTTAGTTTCGCTTTCGGTTCACTCGTTCTCGTTGAGCCTCTCTCTCTCTCTGTCGCGCTGCTGCTTCTCGACGGGGTCTCTGACGGGTCTCCAGAGTTGGAAAGGTAAGGCTCCTGGCCATCCCGGTGAATGCACACCATGCCCGTGCTGAAGCGACCCGGGTGCAAGTCGCTCACCCTTGGGCTTCCACCTATCCTTCACGCCTCTCCCGTTTGTCCTGAAGGAGGCTCTGTCATGTAACTCAGGCAGAACCGGCCCTCAGGATTCACCGGGGACTCCCGGTTTTGTTGGCCGTCACCTGGAGGAGCTCCGCGGTCGGGCTGATGGCCCCGAGAGTGGGGGTGCTGCTCTCCCTCGCTCTTGCTTTTTGTTGTTTCTGTGCCACCCAGCTGAACAGAAACGAGAACGATATCGAAGCACTGCTTCTACGGCCCTTTGACAGAATGTGGTGTCCTGAGCCACCCAGCTGAACAGAAACGAGAACGATATCGAAGCACTGCTTCGACGGCCCTTTGACAGAATGTGGTGTCCTGTGCCACCCAGCTGAACAGAAACGAGAACGATATCGAAGCACTGCTTCGACGGCCCTTTGACAGAATGTGGTGTCCTTTTGGGCACGTTCTGCCATAGTGGCTGCTTCGAAATTGTCCACTGAAGTGAAATACTCGCATTTAACGTCGAGCAGAATTGCTGGCTGATCAAAGCCTGCTGTCAGGTCAAGCATTTGTGCTGATCAGAGCTTGCGGCTATCGCTATAGCTCCTGTCTCTGTAGTAACTGGAAGGGGGTCTTCAGACCGACGTCTGTTTAATACAGTGATTCCCTTTTACAGAAGTGTATGAAACCTGTATGGCAGTAATGAAACTCGCGTTACTTCCCATTCTGTAGTTTCCCAGTGGTTCCAAAATGCCAAGATTTACTTAATATACAGCATTACCAAAACAGATTTCGAAAAACTCAAGAAGCCTGGACATGAGGTGTGCTTATAACTGACAGCACTTTACCCCCGAGGCGGTGGTAGGCGTCAAGTCTGCGCTGTTAGCATTCTGAGCAGGTGTTGTGGTCTGGTGGGGGTGGCGCAGTCAAACAGAGTAAGAAGCAGATGGTGAAGAACCCACTAAAGGAGAAATGTCAGTGTTTAAGCAGAAGCGAAAATCAGATGCTGCTTTAATAAGAGAGAGTTTCACATGGCAGTGCGCAGGAGATGTTTGTGGGATGATTTTATGATGTTTGTCCTGGAAGAGTCGAAGCATATCAACATCGAGCTGGTGAAGTTAGGGGGCAGCGAGGGGGGCCTCCTTTGGGTGTGGATGATCTGTGGGTCGGTCATTCGCAAGTCGATTATATCTGTCTCATTGGTGTACCAGTGTTGTTAGGGGAAGCCAGCACCTCGACCTGCACTGGGATCAGGGCTTCCAGGATGGTCCCCCAGAAATGGGCTACAGGTGGATGTTCCAGCCTGTGGAAGCGAGGGGCTTCATCTCCCGGGACTCGCCGTCGCTCATGGATGCCGGCCAGCGAGCGTACCGGCTGTATCCGGCAGCATCGCAGATGGCACGGCCCCCCCCGCTCATGACTGGACATATGTCCTGCTATGCTGCTATGCTTCCCTGCAATCATCGGTTCCCGTAGCCCCAGATTTAGCTCTCTGATTGGATCTGGGAACCAGCTGGTCTGGATCTCGGTGTGGGCATTGGCCAGTCAGTCGGTACTCAAGAACGGAGGGGGGGGGGTTTCTCTGGATAAGGTAGACGTGCTTGCGTGAATAGCCTAGAGGACGCCAAAGTCGGCCTCTGTTTCCGCCCGTTTTTCCGGTGCAGCCAAGCCAAGGCCGTCTGGTGTGACGCCGGCGCGTTGCGCATCACCGCCCCGCCAGGGTCTTGACCCCCTACAACCACAAGACACTCTCCTGTATACATATACATAGAGATACAGCTCTGCCGAACTGGAGGAGGAATGATCGGCGTTTGTGGGGAGAGAGCAGCTGTCTGCTTGCTTGTGCTGGTATCTGTCTTTGGTTTTAGGGCTGAGATGCCATACGCTGGAGACGCTGACTTTCCAACAGCTGCTGTAGAAATATGAAACCAAAACTTGTAAGATATGCACATGCTGCTCTTATTGTCTTAATATCAGACCCAGAAAACCTACTGGATTTAGGTGCTTTGTTTTGCTGCATGATAACTTTTCATCCATCGACACAGACCTGAGTCCAGGCCTTGATTTTACTTTTTGTAGTCCGACTCTTCTGTGGGTCTCATCAAGCCGTGAGACAGCATTCACCCTGTTAGGCGCCTGTGATGCCCTGTCAGTGCAGGTTGGAGGATCGCTGTGGATTTCCTGGGGTTTGGGGACCTGACCTCCTTTGCTGGTCTCAGCACGATGTCAGGATTCTATCTGGTATCGAGGTTTTTTTTCAGCAAAATCTTTATTGTAAATTGTAGCAATAATTTAGTAGTAGCTATGTTGAGAGTATATTCACAGTCACCAGGTTATGAGCAAGATCCATTCCCTAAGTCTTTAAGTTGAATTTATAGGCAAGTTGGAAAAATAATGCAGTGCATAACAATAACAGTAATAATAACAAAGTAATGATTATTATGGAGTAATATGAGATTGTATGCGGTGCTGTACCTTGATGAACCACTGAAGCCGCACAATGTTTTCACAAGCATCAACAAGTAGTCTGTGCATTAGTTATTCTCAATCGTAGTATTTAACCCCAGTCTTTAATATAATGGACTGTATGGCGGTCTCTCTGTAAGTACAAGTTATCCATAAGTCAGACACACTTAACACAGAAATTTATAATGTCCTGTCCACATGAACTGTCTCTAAGGAATTATGAAAGTGTGGAGTCAGGCTTTATGTTGCTTTGTTCGCTTGACCTCTGACCTGACCTTGCATCACCTCCTTGCTTTTCCTTCATCCCTTTGTGGGAGACTGATGTTCCCAGGAAATGTCTTTCTCACCTGGGGCATCTTATTTTCCTGTCGCATGAGAGGCAGCTTTCCCAAGGAATACTCTGGTAGCGTTTGCCTTGGAGACGGCAGGATGAACGAGCCCCTCCCGCTGTTTCTTTGGTTTGTGAACTCGCACCAACCTGGGCCTGGTTTCTCGATAACGAACACTCTTAGCGCGCTAAGTAGATTCTTAAGATATATGTTACCAAAGTTGTTTACGTTTCTAAGTGTGTTTCCCGAACTGTCTCTTAGGAAGCTTCTTAAGACTCTGCCTCTTAC
>JAODUD010000001.1:14093203-14103681 GCA_026784285.1 Stomatorhinus walkeri | reverse complement strand
CCCAGAGGTGTGCATCGCGAGGGAGCACTGACCTTTCTCAGAGCCGCGTAATGAAAGCCCTGTACCCCTAGGAGGTGCCTCGTTAGCAGTTTGATTAAGCGCCGGTCTAATGAGCCAATGCACTCGGCCTTTCCAGCCTCCCTTAGTCTTATTTATATCTGCCATAACCACACATAGTGGGAAGTGGTCCTTATACTGGCGTCACGGGGTCACATGTCAGTCAGTCACTGTTCTGTTACGTCTCCTTGGGTATGTAAAAGTAGGTATTACATATGCTGAAAGGAACTATGTAATTTTCATTTTTCGATGAGAGGTTATAGTAAGTCAGAAGTTAATTTAGGTAAGGTAGTCTGTACTCGAAGCTAACCGCTAATAACTCTTGCACGTGTGTGCATGTTCTTAGAGACTTCCTGCTGATCTGTTCACATTCGTGTAGCTGAACTCGTGATGTGACATTTCATATGCGAAGCCTCCAGTCTAGTTTCTTTTCCTCAGGTGAAAGTCACTCTGCGGTCAGCGGTTCCACATAAGAGCTGGCTGGGCTCACGGAACCGGAGTTTACACAACCCGCCCCCCCCCCCCCCCCCCCAGCGGCCTACATTTACAGCAGACCCGTTTCATGATAGGCTTGCCATTCAGTGACTAGCTTCTCCTTGCCCCTGTTGCACTTCGCTCATCGTCATGGTAACACGGCGAAGCAAAACAAAGCGGATGGGAGGCGAGCGTTCAACTGCGGGAGGCGAGCGGCTGGGATGGGTGGGCAGTGCTTCGCAGGAGACGTGGAGTCACGGTGTGAGTCGTCGCGGTCCGCCACGTCACGGGAGCGAGGATGATAAACCCACCCAGTTTAACAGCTCCCCAGGCTTTGTTTGGTCTGCCGTACTCAATAAGGCTCCATTGTGTACAAGCCGGCTAAATGAATGTATAGGATATCAGGACAGCCTGATCATTTTGCTTGGAATATCTTAGTTTAGTAAGAACAATGGCTTAGCTTAGCAGAAGCTAATAGTTGATGTCTTTTTCATGTTCAAACTGCATTACTATTGGCTATCCTAGACGCTCACTGTCACATGACAGGCACGATCGAGATTAGCTGCTGTAAGTATGTCCAAACTCAAAATGGCCCTTCTGTAATTGGGGTACACCTGCTCTACTTGGGGTACACCTTCTGTAATTGGGGTACACCTTCTGTAATTGGGGTACACCTGCTGTGATTGTGATTGAGTTCAGGCCACTTGCCTGCCGCAAGTTCCGACGCCTACAGATACATCTCTGAAAATGTGTTTGGCTGTTGTGACATGACCCTCATTACATTAATTACTTTTTTTTAAGTTGGCTAGCATATTATAGTTAATGCTTTAGTTAATGATGCAGAGTCAGATAAAAAACAAAACTCCAGGGAAGACCTTAGTGGGGAAAGTGCATCAAAGGGCAGAAATTCGCATATGAGGTTGCGATGGCTGCGAATCATGCCAACAAGCAATAACATTAAGAGCTCACTCTAAGAGATTATCAATGACCGGAAGTATCCATGAGTTTGGGCTGTAGTCAGGCATTCAGGATTCAGTTGTCCTGAGCGAAATTCGTTCTGCCGCCCAAAGCGGAGTTTCGGCTCCGACCTTTCAGCCCTGGAACTGTCAGGGTAACAGTTTCGTAAAGGCGTCAGTCTCACGTGGCCCTGTGGGCGGCGTCATGCCTTTCCCTCGTGTGGCACCAAGGTCGATATAAGCCGCACATAGTAGCTAGCCCAGGGAGATGAGTGGAAGTGAGATGTGAATGTGAGCTAATTGACTGACAAGGGGTCCTGTGAATGATGGCGTCGTTCACACTAAGAAAGTTGGGAAGGATCTGCATACGATTCCCCTGAGAGGCTTGGGGGGAAAAAAGCCCTATGTCAATTATAGTAAGTTAAAAAGATTCTTCACCATTGCTAAGAAAATGTTATTTCTTATCGGAAGGATAAAATTACCTTTCCCAATTTGTATCCATTGCAGGGAAAACCGAATCATTAACCCTAATCAGGCTGATTTTCCCTTTGGTACGAGTCTAATGAAACCCACAGAGGAGTCAAATCGATGCACCTTGCTCTAGCAAAGCCACATAAATGGCCTCCGCAGCGCCACAATTTCAAATTTTAAGGGACTCTAAGCTCATTTGTAGCTTGTGAAGCTACAGCACTCCAGTTTAACTGATTATAGCTACGTAACTCTGGGAAAAAAATTCTAATTAAGGGACCAGAGCAAAATTTTCACTATCACTCATTTCTCAGTTTATGATCTTTTTTCTTTGCAAACTGCATTAATGAAGGGCTTCTTCCTCACTTTATGATTCTTCAGTCCTGCTTTTAGGAGCCTGTTATGAACTGTCCTAGCAGTGCACTTCACACCACTTAATGATCTTCATTCTTTTTGAAGGTCACTTGAGGTCATCCTCTGATTTATGAGGCGCTGTCGGATAACTTGACAGTCATCTCTGGCATCAGGAAGTTGCTTCAGCCCTCTGCCAGCTTGGTTTTTGGTTATTGCCAGTGTCTCCTGCTTCCTCCTGATCTTGTGTACTGACGTCTTAGAAACTTTGAGCCTGGAACCAGCCTGCCTCGCAGTGCAGCCTTCTGCTGGTAGAAACTGATTAAATCAAGATTTAGAAATGCAGATTTAAAAAAAAAAATTAAAGTGGTTTCTTTCTTTTTTCTAGAGTTGTATTTAAAGGAGTCGCTCAAATATGATTAATCTAAAACGACGCCAGCAGAAGTACCGGCCATATTTGAATACAGACGACTTTGGACTCCGAAGAATGTAACAGTGCTGAAGATTGTAATATGGACCCTGCAAGCCTTCTACTCATGTAATAACAATCATTATCATCGTTCCTTGTGATGCCATGCACGTCACAGTGGGTATGCACTACCGCTGCAGAGCGCGAGACCGCCGCCTCTGGCTTGTGAGAATTACAATGACGCATTTGAAATAAAAACGGGACGTGAAGGACACGGTTATAATGCGTTCACTCAAATAAAACCCTGATCTCCTATCCAGGGGATGGTTGACATAAAAAGGTAATTACGTAGCACATCCCGCAAACACAGCCCAATTCTGTTGCTAATTACGATTGATATTCTTCAGTAATATTGACAGCTCGAACCGACTTGGTAATGGTATGCAAGAAAACCACAAGTAAATTCATTAGTTTTCATCGTAAGCTGTCTGTCATATTGACTCAGATGGATATTTAATTAATTAAAAACACGCATTAAAAATGTGTTGTTCTGTCCTACCATCACTTACTAGGACATCAGCTTAGCTAAAGCAAATTAATTAACGTGTGCTCTGAAATAATAGCGCCGTCCATGTATTCTTGGCTGCAATGTTAATGGGACAGCCCCCTTTCACATGGAAGAACTACATCTTTTATGGAGTTTTAAAGACTTATTGTTTGAATTCCTTCTTGTGTGACTGCAATCAATATTCTTTGGTTGTTCTGTGGGGTAATTGTGGGTGGTGGGGCCCAATCTGTGTGTATTCTTGTCTTTGGTTGCTAATGATAAGCGTTTTATTTATTTAATTGGAAAGTATGTGAATGTTGTTGCTGTTAATGAATGCTGTTCAGACTGGTACTGGAATTTCTTTTCCTCCCAGTGATGTCTTGAGATTTAGAAAAGGTTATCGGCAGACAAATTGGGTGGAAGGAGACTGGTGCTATTTATTTGTGCATTTACATATTTCATTATTTCATAATGAAATATGCAAAAATGTGAGGGGAAAATAGGGTAAAGTTATCTGCAGTCTAACCTTCAGTTTTGAAATCCTGCTTTCGCTGCCGTTTAAATGTCAGATCCGGTTTAGCTGCCATTTTTGTCTTTGGAGGTGAAGTGGATATCACAGCCCTGCGTGGACCGTCAGACTCCATTACGCTGAGTCGCAATATTTTGTTTCCGCTCCCAGGCTGATCTGGACTTGGTGCCGACCCAGTAGCCTTCTTGTTTGATCCATTCCCATTGATACTGTTCTTGTTCCATTCATGAGCTCTCTGTCTGTTGTTTAGTAACCATGAAGCAACGTTGTGGTTCTTAATGGGATGTGTGACAGTACGATTAAAGCTTTTAGTAAAATTATGCTCTATCTGTCTGTCTGTCTGTCTGGCTGTCTGTCTATCTGTCTGGCTGGCTGGCTGTCTGTCTGTCTGTCTGTCTGGCTGTCTGTCTGTCTGGCTGTCTGTCTGTCTGGCTGGCTGTCTGTCTGTCTGGCTGTCTGTCTCATTTTTTCATTCATTCATTTTCAGATAGTAGTAATGTCATCTTCACATGGTAAAATTCCTGTTCTTGTCTCCCTACTGCAGCTACACTCTTTCTTTCCAGAGTCCTAACCTTGCTCTGGCCTTTACGCTGTCTCCCATATTTATGACTGCACCATACTGCACTTGCCTTTCAGGATGGGTGGGATGGAGGGGTCAATACTCTTGGCCTCTTTCAGGCAACAGAGTCACTCAGATAAAGTTTAACTATAGCATGGATGTAAACTGCAGGAGAAGCACATTTCCTAATAAGGTGTCACCGTGACAGTCCCTTCCTGTTTAACCATGTGAACCTTGTGACCCACTTTGCTTCATTTAGCAAGGGGGGCCACTTAGTGCGTCTTACAGGGCTTCTGTATGAATGCTGTTGTGTTCATCTATTTTTAAATCATTCTATAATAATCGCTTACAGCGTCCTTATTACTTATGGCTAGAATCTTAACCTTTTCCGTTATCAGCATACTTTGTGCAAAAATGGAAGATTTGTGAGCCGCGTCCGCTGTCCAGGCTCATGGTGAGTGAGTGCCAGTGCTGTGTCATCTCTCTCCTGACTGTCCTCTAGTTGGAGGGGGAGGAGGGGGGGGCAAAATGTCTTTTTGTTTTAAAAAATGACAAACTACACAGATCTCATTAGGTTCCCCTCTTATTAGCATGTATAAGAACTGCAGTGCTGTCTGAAGGCGATTTTCTTTTACTGCCAATACTGTGCCTTCCATTGGGAGGACGATTTTCTTCAGAACTGGAACTGAGTGGCATTAACAGGAGGAGAATTCAGATCAGCTGGTGCCGAATTATGTGCACGGGCTTTCGGCCCCAGCTGGGGTGGATCCAGTGGTTGTGGTACCAAAGACAGGATTGTGCAGGAGGGCTGATCTGCAGGATAAATTAATTGAAGTCGTAGATAAGCTTAGAAGCAGAACGGCCACGGTGGTGTTCTCTGGAATACTTCCCGTGCCACGTGCGAGCCAAGCTAAGTTAGGTGAGATAAGGAGATTAAATGCGTGGCTAAAAGGGTGGTGTAGGAAAGAGGGGTTTAGGTTTATGGGGCACTGGAGGACTTTCTGGAACAGGTGGGACCTGTTCAAGCCGGATGGGTTGCATCTGAACCACAGGGGAACCAGTGTTTAGGGGAGGCGTATGTGTAGAGTCGTCGAGGAATGTTTAAACTAGGGACTGAGGGGGCAGGGAAGTTAATTATGAATATAGGTGGGCGAGAAAAAAAGCCCCAATTAATTTTAAAGGTATATACGGTTCTAACAGGTTTTGATGCTGTTCAGCCAAATTAGCAGGAGCGCATTCGAACCCGAATTTCTTCACACAGCGTGTAGTTAGAGTATGGAACAGTCTTCCTGCTAGAGCAGGACTAACTAAAACCCTGGGTTCCTTTAAATCGCTGCTAGATAAGATTTGAACAGCTCTGAGCTATTAGTTAAGTTCTCCCCAAATGGACTTGATGGGCCGAATGGACCTGGGCATTAATGGTCAGAAAATGGACCGCAGTTTAGTAAGACTGGGCTGTAAGACGCGTTAGTGACTGGTTGCGTAATAGTGAAATGGTGTGTAGTTCAGCGGGTTTGGATGCTGTGCCTGTGATCAGAGGGTCGCTGGTTCACATCCTCAGATGATTTCAGTGTTGGGCCTTTGAGCAAGGCCCTTGAGGGCCCTTAATCCCTCAAACGCTCCAGGAACATTTTTTGGATAAAAGCTTCTGCTAAGTAAATATAATGTATGTAGCATAATGGGAAGGCGGTTGATGAATTAATAAGGAAAAAATTACATTTCATTTCTAGCGGCTGTGTCCCTGTTGATGTATGTGAAATGAAGAACATATCTGATAATATTTAAGAAAAATATTATATATTTTCCGGCATGGATTTCCCCATTAAAATCTTGGTCTCACATGGAAATTCCCAGTTAAAATCCACAGTCTCCTAAGGAGTGCACACAGATGCTTAACACTGGTATCTTTAAGCACGGAACTCCTGAGCAGGAGTTCCGTGGGGATGCCATGGTCCCAGACTCTCTAATACTTATGCAAAGAGGCAGTGGGCCTGTGCTTCATGAATAAAGTCACGCCTGCAGGCTGTCGTTATGCTGCAGAGCTAATGTCGGAGACACTTGGCTTATTTATGTTTATTTGGACAGCCCCTCCGTCGGAAAAACTGGCCCGACTCTCCTGCAGTGTTTTTTTTTTCGCCAGAAGAACAACATTCAAGGATCGTGATGCTAACAGCTGAATGAAATGGGAATCTCCTCAGTTTAGTTAGTGAGATAATCGCATATTATACAACAGAGGAAAAATGTATTAATAAATGCCCAGGAAAGTGTTTCACTATTTGTTAATGGCCCTTAATGCTTAAATTTCTGTCTGTCTGTCTATCAATCTGTTTAAATTCTCTGCCTGCCAATATATCTAATCTCTCCATCTGTGTATCTTTCTATCTGTCTAACCTCTCTGTCTGTCTGTCTGTCTGTCTAATCTATCTCATCTATTTAATGTCCTGTACTTTTATAAAAACTTGTATAACATTAACATCCATGGTCTGTTTATTAGTTATTTGTATACTGTTACTTGTTCCTTGTCCAGGGTGTGGCTGAATGAGTTAGTAGTCCTTAGCTCTTATAGCACTTGGCCCATAAGGCATCTTAAATATAACACTGGGCTGTTCAAATGAGGCGTTCTGTAATAAGGCAAACACCTGTCACAGGTTCTACCGCTCTTCAAAGCATTCCTTCAGTGCTGCTGGTTATTAATGTCTGGTTGACTGCCTGAAATCAGCCCTGAGTGCCCTTGGAGGTCGGCTCACGGGACGAGCTTTTAAAGGGAGATGCTTCATTCAAACCAGCAATCTAAAGGAGAATAGACCTTAGCTCCTGTCTCTATCCCCCTCTGCTTTGTTTTCTGAGTTAATGACCCTGGGTGCTCGATGGATTGGAAATAATCTTATCAGGTGTGGAAGGTCCTGAAAGACTGGAAGGGCTTGTAGATGTGTTGGGTGAGATTTGCTTTGGCTGCAGGTTTGATGAGGTGATGTGCGCTAACTCTAAACCTGAAGCCCTTCAGGGAAGATGTGATGATTTCTTCGTTAACAGAGCTACTGCTTACCCACAATTCACTAGCTGTTCAGTCTTGAGAAGTTCTGCAAGAGAGAACTTAAAATTCATTTCAGAAAACAACCTGGGATAATTATACTTTTTTTAGGTAGGAGATGATAAAAAGAATGGCACTCAGAAAAGGTGATCAGAAGAAGGAGACTGCAATCTTCCATTTCCTCTATCCCCGGGAACAGCTGAGGGGGGGGGGGGGGAGATCAGCCAGGTGGGTGACCCTTTTGCATTTGCAGTGTTTCCTGGGGTTTCTTCAAAATGATTTTCTTGCCAACACCTTGTTCCAGTGACAGGAATAGCCTTTCGATGATGGAACACAAATTAACAGAGAGGATGTGTTCTCTGGTGTGATGTGCAGCGCTTACAGGGTGTGTCCCCCCCCGCTGACGTGGCACCCCCTCGTAGGGACATTGGGCAGCGCTGTGTAATGAGTGCACTAATAGAACATGTCAGTCGATGATAATTATGATGAACCTCATTTTTGTTTGTTTATTGCCGTGGGGCCTGGGTGGAAACTACAGATGACAATTGGCTTCCTGCACATAATCACCTGATAGAATTTACGCACAATGGCATGGGAAATGTTTTTCTTGGTAATTTTTTTTCTTGTAATGTAATACAGGGTGATATATACAGTAGGTCATAGGCATCATGGGAAGACATTAGCATGTTCCGTTTAGCACTCGGATCCTTCCTGCTGTTTTGGTTGTAGGAAACAGCTGGGAAATTGAAATATTGGCCTCCATTTTGATTTAGCAAAATCCTTTCTTGTTGTCCTTGTCGTCGTCGTCGTCGTCGTCGTCGTCATCATCATCATCATTACCCTTTTCAATCAAAATGGCTGACACACTCTTCCACAAGGGTGTGTATGTCCTGATGTGATGGATTAGAGCATCTGTAAACAGCTTGTGGGAGTTTTACTTACACGAACGTATTCTGAGGGCAGAAGGAAAAATGATTGGTTTAGAGAGATGACCAATCAGATTGTACAGGAGCTGGGTCCAAGTAACTGAAGGAGGTGGGACCAACCAATCAGATGTCTTGGTTCTGCCTCCCCTACAATTTGATTGGTTTAGAGAGATAACCAACCATTTTTCCTTCTCCCCTCAGAATACCGTTGTGTAAGTAAAACGGTCATGAGTTAGACAATATTCCTACATCTTTTTTACTCTGCCCCCCCCCCCATTAAGGGATTGTTTGATGGGATTATGGTGCAGGTACAGAGCTGCGTTGCCCCGTGTAGGCTAAGGGCGCCTAAATGAGGTGATCCAGACCATTCAGGCACCTTTCAAAAGGAACTCTGCCGCAAGTGAGCCCCAACCTATTACTGGTGTCAGAGATGTAAGGTTTCCACTGCCCTAGAGATGGGGAACTGAGCTGCTAGCATGCAGATGCCAGAAAGAATGTGACAATGCATTAGTAATGTGTTATTGTTCATTTGCGGGAAAGACGACCCTCTGAGGCTAGGCAAACTGCCATGAAATGAAACCTGTTTATATGCGAGTAACAACAGTGGTTCAGGGGTAAGGATTCATACACAAACCCTGTGGTGATTGAAGTGCCTGACATTCAACCCTAGCCCAGTGCATGGATAACGATTTCGATGTGAATGAATCTGATTAAATACGCAATATCTTTGAATTATATATATGCATGAAATCACTGACCTTCCTAATGCCTCGGGGTACGTGGAAATCAAATTCGAGCTGCTTCCTCTGTCTGGTGGACTGTAGTGATTACGCTGCCGTGGACCATACCAAAATGCATGGAAGCTTGAAACGTGATTTCCGTTCTGTTTGTGAATTTAATCACCCTGAAGTTTGTGTTGTTTTCACGTGTTTTTCAAAATATTCCTTTACACAAGTTTGCTGGCTTAGTTATTTAATAAATGATAGCGGCCCTTTGTATTTGATGAATGCGTAGTCTGTATGGACGCTAATTATTTTAACGGTAATCGTTGGACAAGCCTGGACTTGACCAGATGGCCTGACAGTCCGTTGGGATGAAGAGCAAGGCCAGCAGGATGTGGCCACTTGCTGTTTCTGCCATGGCTCTAATCCGTTCTTCTGAGGCCCCCCCTGCCCTACAGCCCACTCATGCACGGCAGAGTCCCCTGGGGCGACACCACCGACCCGCCAGCTAGACTCAGGTGGACTTGCAAGACTGCAGTTGTTGAGACTTGCTGGAAGAGGAACCAAAGAATTGAGCTGAACAAACGCCCAGAGGTTTGTAAGACCTCAAACTAGACTGGGAGGAAGGAGTGGGTGATCATTGGGATTCCTCTCATCCCGCAGGGCAGTGTTTCCCAGTCCAGTCCTCGGGGATCCAAAAGCAGTCCATTTTTTTTGCTCTCTCCCAGCTCCTGGACAGAAAGGTGCCTAACGCAGGGGATCTCCCTGACTTCTTCAGCTGCTTCAGTGAAACAGTGCAGTGACCCTGGCTGAAGTGAGGAACCAAACCAAGGACCCAAGGTGTTCTCCCTGCCTGCCCTTTCAGGCTGACAGCGAAGGCTCTTCACTGGCATACACTTGCACAGGCTTCAAAACGTGAAAGAAATGGGGCTTTAATTTTCATGTCAGGGTAGGAAGAGGCTTCAAAGGCCTCCTGTAATGCGTCCCTTGGATATCTCAGAAGTTTTCAGGACACATCACAGCTTAATTTTCTCCCAAAGACCAAAATATTCCCCTTTAATCTACTCTGAGGTCTGGGAATCGTCACCACTGCGGGAATCAAAGTTTGTGCTCCACATTCTCCATGGTCCATTGGCGACGGATGATGAAACGCTGATCTCTTTGCCGAGTCCAGCCTGAAGCCTCTGACGCTTTTCAGCACTTAACTGTATTGGGGTGTAATGAATGTATTTGGAGAAGAGTTACAGAAGCGCAAAAAGGTGAGAATCGGCCATCTTATCTGCTCACCCCATCTAGCAAAATAAAGACAGGCGTCACATCGGTCCCACATGCACTGTGGCCCGTTTTGTGGGGGGGGGGGACGCGGGGTGCCCAGGAGGGGGCCGCGGAGCCAATACTCAGACAGGAAGCCCAGGAACATGCCATCTGGTGTACGCTGGTGCACCCCCA
>JAODUD010000001.1:14074566-14085486 GCA_026784285.1 Stomatorhinus walkeri | reverse complement strand
AGTGCCAACGTGCAGTCAGCGGTATTCCCCCTCACGCCCAGCGTGGGGTGTGGCTGTGAGGATGGGGAGAGACAGGCGCTGAGCATGCACACACACACACACACACACACACACACACACACACCCTATAACCACAGGACACATGCTACCTCCTACCAGCGCTGTAGCATAAGAAAAAAAGTGTAGCATTAGGAAGGGTGGGGGGAGCACCAGCTGTGGGAGGGAGGTGTATATCAGGTTGTCCCCCTTGAAACACCCACCCCATCAATCACAGTTCCTACATGTTCTTCATCACCACATACTTATACCATGTCACTACTGTGTGCCTCTCCCCAAGACAGGAAAGACCCTCCCCCATTTGGTCCATATTCTCCTGCCCTCATCTCCCATCTGCTTATCTTGCTACTGGTACTGGATGGGGGGGGGGCACTGTAATGGGGAAGAGGGAGTTCCAAGAGTCCCAATGCGGGGGGTCTTAAAAACTTGGAACATGATTGGATTGGCCTGGGTTTGGGGCCCAATGTGACATGCATTCACGGGCCCCCAGATCTCTTGTGGCGTGTCTGTGGACAGGTCTTTCATAGCTTATTTGTGTTAACAATCTCGCTGTTCCCCTTTGTCTCCTCCGCTGTCACGTGTGCTTTCTCAGTAATTCTTGAGATACCTCCCCTCCGCACGCCTTCACCCTGGTAGGGCTTCCTGTTGGAAAGATCTGGAAACATCCTGTCAGGATCATGGACAGCGTTACGCACCCAGGCAGCTGCCATCGTCTCTGAATGCGCTGGAGTGCGGGGAAAGGGGGTGTTTGCCCGAGACCCTGTGGCCCTTGAGGCCCCTCCGGCGGTTTGTGTGCCGCATGTCACACGCTTTGTGAGCTGTGTGCTGCCGTGTTCTGGCTCAGCTTGGTCTCCATCTTTAATTTCTTTCCTCTGTGTGTCTCCAGCCCTTTCAAATTGGCAGAACTTTCCTTTAATCAGTATGTCTTTGTGGTTACTTGCTGCTGGGTTCGTGCACACACATGCACACTGCACACACATGCACACTGCACACACACACACATGCACACTGCACATGCACACTGCACACACATGCACACACTTTCAATAGTTAAACCAAAGAATTTAGTTGTGAATATGGTGATTATCATTTACCTGGGGACAATTTAATTTCTGTATACAGTAAAACCTTGGATTGCGAGCGTAATTTGTTCCGGAACTGTGCTCGTAATCTAAAGCACTCGTAAATTAAAGCAAATTTTACCTTTAGAAATAATGGAAACTCAGATGATTCATTCCACAGCCCAAAAATATTCATAAAAATGATAAATACAAAATATAAAGTAAAAATACATAAAACAAATTTACCTGCACTTTACCTTTGAAAGGAGGGTTATTTTGTAGCACGACTTTCACTATAACTAACGGAATCACTGCTATCTGTTGCTCACTGGAATCTTTTTCTTTTTGTGTGACTTTAACAAGGAACCTATCCAATGACGGCCGCTTTTGCCTCCTTTTCGATTTTGCGGAAATGTGGACATTACGTTGTCGTTAAACAGATTCATCGCTCGCACTGCTACGCCCTTATTCGGGTGGTGCTTTTCTACTACATTTTGACTATACGAGTGAGGCACACCGCCTGAGACCGAGCATGGGAAACGATTACCCACAATCCCGCAGCGAGAGCGAGAGAGTGGAGAACCATCAGCCCAGTTTTGATCACATGACGCTAGGCAGACAAAGCGAATGCACCTGAGCCTTAATACAAAACTTTACTAATTGTAAATGTATAATTATAGCAAAGATCATTGATTGTTGTGATTATGGAAAGGGTCTTTCCAGGGTTTGTTTTGGGTATCATCTGTATTAGGATACAATATGACTTGAAGATGACCATGCCTGCTCTCTGTCTCCCCCTGCAGGCCAGATGACGTGCTGTGGAAGCGTTCTCTAGACGAGAACGTGCTCCTGCACTGCATCCTGTGGCCCCTGGTCAGCCTGCTGCTGGGCACACTCATCGTCTTGCTCACCATCTGTGCCCGCAGCTTGGCTGTCCGCGCCGAAGCCATCCAGAAGCGGAAGTTCTCCTAGGGGCCAGCAGGGGGCATCAGTAAACCTCACTCCAGGAGCAGGTGCCCTATGTCACGGGACCCGTTCGAACTGGAGATGGACAAATGTTACAGAAGCTCCCTTATGCTAGAGGACAAGGCAGGAGGCTGCCTCTTTGGCCATATTCAATGGTGTAAGACCATGACCTCACTCCAAAAGCAGTCTCTCACCTCTCCATGTTACTGCCTCCCAGACATGACGTTTATGTGACCGTCTGCTTGTCCGTCTATGATCCATGTTTTTCCATTGACTCATTGTGCCCATTCAGCTCCAGTGAACCATGCATAGCGGACTGCTGTGAGACATGGAATACACTCTTGGTCTTGGTGTGAATAATATATGCAACAAGTTGCACGCAGGAAACTGCTTAGATGTAAAACAAAACAGCATTGTTCTGTAACCGCTCTGTTACTTGTGTCTTGGCAGTGTGTGGTCTCCATGGTGATCAGACGTTGGTTCTCTGGTCACTCTGTATTTTGGAAGATTCCTGATGGTAAGAATGACTGTGTCCATTGCGTAGACAATGTGTTCAGTTAGTGTTGGCTGTTAAGTCTCATTTGTGTGTGTGTGTGTGTGTGTGTGTGTGTGTTTTAGCCAAAAGTCCTTAATTTTACCAAAAGGCCACCACTTTGAATAACTTTGTAGGTGTTCTGAGATCCTTACTTGTGGCTCTTGGCCGCTGTGAAAGGTCGAGCACTTTACGTAATGTAGCGATTTAAAAATTGTAATCCACCTACCAAAGCCATCTGTCCTTAGGTCATGGGAGGCCCTGGCCAGTTTAAAAGGCAATTCTTAAAAATAAAGTTATATCACATAATTGAGAATAGCATGGCAAGCAATGAGATACAATATTCAGGGGCCTGTTAACCATATTGGATTAAAATCTTCAGACTTTAAATTCTAATATAATTATCTATCATCTTCTGTGATTCTTGAAAGTCAGGTAATTACAGTACTTCTGCCCTAGAGGTTATGTTGGAGTGTCTAGGTTTCTAAATTGAAATAGAATTTTTGAAAGGACTTACTTTGTATCTTTGATTGACTTTCCAGTCCTCATACGTGCCCAGCGACCTTAAGAAATGGTCGCGCCACAGGCTGAATCCATGGCGTGCCCCTTCAGTAATGTCGCGTTACTGAGATGTCTTAGGAGGGCATTCTGGGAGCTCATGTCTTGGGGAGACTCCAAGCCAGGGCCATTAGTTCTCAGAGTGCTCCTATTCAGCCTCTAGGAGAGCGCAGTTGCCAGTTGCCCACAATTCACTGTGTTTAATCGTTTTAAACCTAGAGACAGGAAGGTCAATAAATTAGGATATTGCTGCCGCACTTGATATGACCAGGCATCTAACCCAATAGGTGCCCCCCAGAGGTGACTCTGGAGACTCTTCCATCTCGCTCTGCAGCTGCTTCCTCCATGTCTTGAGTTTTAGAGGTGCTAGCCCCCGCCCCCCAAACCCACAGACGAACAGCACTCCAAACATTGTGTCTGACATCATACTGGCTCTATGGGGTCTCTGATATATGTGTGCTGTCCTTTGTCCTGTTTCCTAACTGTAAGAGCGACTTGTCTCCAGTATCTCCAAGTAGCATGGGTACAACCCCAGAAGCTGAGATGCATCATCTTGGTCTCCTTGACCTTGGCATTAACTGTTTGGGTTCCTGTGCTTCTGTCAAAAGACAAAAGTAACTGTAAATGAAACGATATTGGCTTTCGATCGAAATGCAAGAAATAGAGTTTATTTTCAATTTTATTGTATTTTTGTAGACACTGGACACAAATTTAGAACACTGGATAGAGACATATTTTTCTCCTGAAGCATGTTTTCAACTACGCTTGAGCCGGACACAGACGTGAATGAATGTAACCAGAGGGAGAGACCAGCACAGTTTGGTCACTGACTGTTTCATTGTGGTGCCAGCTAATGTTACGATGCTGGGCACCCCCGTAACGTGACGGGTGTAGCTTTCACAGGGCATGAAGGCGTTTCTTATTGCTGAATGAGCCTGCAAAGGGTTTGTAGGGTATCATGCGTTAATTAAATATCGCTAAAAGTCTCACTAGACAGAGAAAGTGTTGGATTGGGTAGCTTCTCCATTTTTGGAATAAGCAGTGATTAAAAAACTAATAATACTATCCCCAACAGGAGAATATTTTTCTTTTTTAAAGTCATAATTTTCCTGGTGGTTAGTGAACAATGCACTAACACAGTCATGGGTCGGCTTAGCGGTAATACGGTATTTTGGGTATACTGAAGTATGTTGAAATCTCGGCACTTAAATTCACTGGACCCCACCTCCATTTTAATCACAGGGGGCCCCCTTCTGCTCTGTAAATTTCCTCGCAGAGGGACAGCGTAATAGCGTTACTTTTGAATATACTGTATACCGTGATATAATCGAGAGGTATGAAAAATTACTGCCCCAGCTAAGTTATGGGTAATCGATCAGACAAAGCATGTTTTTTTTTTTTATTGTAATTTTAGGGGAGCTTTGATATGTGGTGCTGGGTTGTTAATTTAAATCACGAGACATGTAGGCATGATTAAGCCCTATGAACGCTGACACACCCTTGAACATGGCTCAGGATTGACACGGCCATCCAGTTAGGCACCTCACTCGCTTAGGGATTTACCTGCACTGTACTGTTTTTGCTCAAGGTAGGCTTTAAACACCATGTCGCTGTGCTATAGGTGTGAACTGTCCGATAAGCTGCAGCCGAACTAACAGACACATCTGGAAATCTAATACGAACTTTTCTTCAAACTTTCTTGTGCCTCGTACTTATCTTTATTAAAATCAGAACATTGTCCTCAAAATTCATTGTGTATGTTTTTAATTCAGTTGCATCGCACAAAGTAAGTTTCTATTGATTTTTTCCCCTGTAATTTAAATATTACAATAGTGAGAAGTGATTTAATTTAAATTTTTTTTATCGTTATTTTTGTTTGTTTCCTGCTGTGAATGCAGCTGCCCCAAATTATGTGCTTATTTGAAAGAGGTTACCATGACAGCCAAGCTTTGCAGGAAGGTCTGGTTATTCTTAGGTACCTGGTTTCTTCCCGTACATTCAAAACACCTCAGTATGTTACATCTACAAAAGGCATGTAAATGCCTGCAAATGTCTAACGGCACACATTACATCTACAGGGAATTTCCATTCTCAGCCATTCTTATTTCACATCAGTTCCATTTCATACAAATAACATATTGCGTACATGTGTGCAAGAACACAAACGTACAAATGCGTGATTTGCTTCTCGTTTTGCCCAAACATGCTTGTATTTTTTGCCGTGAAACATTCATTGAAAATAATACAATTCTAGTCTGTCAAAATTTTGCTTACCGTAGAGGAGTATTAAAAAAACATTCTGTACTTTAAAATTGCATTTTATTTGAGGAGAGTGAGATATTGAAGTGTAATGTTGCATTTAAATGGAAACATTACTCAGAAGTGAGGAGAGAGAGGAGCATCAGGACCATACGCGTGTGCCCAGTTTGCAGCATGAAAAATAAACGTGGCAGCGACAGGAGAGCAGATTAAATCACCATAATGCCTTCCTGCACAATATCCCGGGCAGATTTGGGGGAGGAGGGGTGAAAAAATCCTAATCCTAATCCAAAATATATTGTTTAGATTAAGAAGTGCAAGCAAGGTTCTGTCAGATTTATATATTTTACCGGAACAAAAATAGACTGCTGGTGTGAAACTGCAGTTCACATTCACCACAGCTCACTAGAGCTCACAAGGACCCCCGCTTCACTCAAAAGACAGACCCGGCCCCCATCCAAAAAAACGTCACAGTGGTCACAGCAGTTATTTCATCCACTGTCACTCAATTGAATGCCAGCAGCCCCAGGACGTTTTATGTTCAATACCCACAGCTCATCTGTATTCATTGAAATTTAGTTAAGTTTTTTTTAAAAAAAAAAACCTCAGGAATTGGAATTCAAGAGTTCAAAATGCTAAACAAGAGGATTCCATGGATTCCCAACTTAATCTAGTGACTGCATGTTCAATGACCTTGGTAACCTCCATTATTCTGTCATTAGCTAGACCTGCTTTTTATCTTCTTACTGAGAAGCTTTGGATTCCTGATACCATAAATAAATTGAGAAAATGGGATGGGAAATGTGAAATCTCTTTGACAAAGAGATGATATTTTTGTGGTGTTTTGCTGAGCTTTATGCGAGTCTGTCTGTCGTAGCTTAAGCTTAATTCAGTTTTTTTTTATCTCGAGTATCAGGACCCAAGTCCAGCTTTTGCTAATCACTGATTTTCCATCATAATCCCGGATCTGCGTATGTTATGTGGGGGAAGGAATGTTTTCTATCGGTGTTTTGAAACAGAATTTGTTTTGTTGTTCTCCATTGGCTTCAGGTCAAAAAATGTAATCCCTGCCTTGAGGACTGAGACTTGTTTATAAAATTATATATTTTTATATTATATTTTTTCCACTGCTGGCTCTGTTGATGTAAACAGACAAGCTGGAATAATGCGTTCAGAATTTTATGTGAGCCACAATGGGTGTGTACAGGTTTGCTAATCCCAGTCACTGAGCGTGCCTCAGTTTAAAGAGTCGGTTTAAAGAGATTTCTGGCTGAAAACGCTGCAATGCTAAGCTAACAGCGATCAAGAAATGGGAAGATTCAGGTCCGTAAGTAATTCTGGTGAAAGTCACTCTCTCTGCATGCCAGCTTGGAGCCGCAGGGATACATCTGTTCTGTCTGCCATTGGCTGATGATTCCCAGGAGAAAGAGGGAAAGGATTGTGGGAATTCCCCGTTTGATGCTTAGTGTAGTGTTAGGTGAGCCCTGGCTTGCTGGTTGGGGATTGGGGGACATCATCTATTCCTCTTACTCCAGTAGGATACCAATGACAACATTAGTCTTCTTATATTGCCATACCTTCATAATCACATCCTCACTGAAGCCTCCTCATAGTTCACTTTCCACTGAGCAACATTGGGGCACAATACTGGCAGTACCTTTACAAAGTCTGTTCAAATTCCGATATCTGAATGTTACAATTCTAATGGCATTGATCCACACAATTGGATTCTCATTATTTCTATGAGGGGAAAAAAATGAAAAACTCATCAAAAAGCAGCAAAACGAATGTATAATAAAAACCAAAAAAAAAGGAAAATGATTAAATAATTCAAATCAAGCACAAAGAAATTGAAACGTATTGTAGTGGAAGCAGAAGTTAAATAGACCCTACCTCTATCCATTCGTTGTCACCCAGCTGAATTTAGTCCTGGTTGAAAAATGGTACCTTTTCTGGAGTGGTAGTAGCTTTGTTGTCATTGTACAATGTGCAACGAAATTTGCAGTGCATCATGGATAATAAATATTTAATTCTTAGATTAAGAATTAGTAAAATAACTTAAAAAAGTACTAGTTCCTAAATATACTCTCACTTCCTCACATGCACTCACTCGCACACATAACCTTAATAAACAAAAACACAACAGCAGCACTATTACATAAAGTATCTGTAAGAAGCAGAGCTGCTGTGGAGCCTCTGAGAGGAGAGGAAGTTGCGAGTGTAATGAAGCATGCATGACACGCAGCGATTGAAAGTCTTACTGAGGTTATAGATTGAAGGGGAAAGGCTATATGAGTATTTTGTCCCCTTGAATATCTCATTGTCCTGTAAGGGCCGTGGTTGGCAAAGGCAACTATCAACATCCTGCATAGGTCAGACTGCCCTCAAAACTAGGTCGGTGACTAGAGCCACGCTAGAGTACTTCAGAAGACTGAGAGTGGATTCCCCCAAAGACGCTGAGATGACGTGACAGCAGCTGCAGACAAAGCCAGGCTTTAGAAGATTGGATCGATCCTGCTCGTCACTGGAGAGAAGATTCACCACCCCAGATTCAAGTTTACTGGAGTGCCTAAGAGTGCATAACACCCTCAAATGAATAATGTATACCCTCAGGTGGAAGACGATCACTAGAATGCAACATGGTTATGGGGATCGTGCCCTCTCCCTAATTTCAGATGCACTCCTAGTGATATTGTTCTGCACCCAGCACTGTGCAACCTTTAGCTAGGCAATGACCCTAAACAAAGCCAAGGATTGGAGAGACAAAGTGCATGTTAGTGCAGTCAAAGGCCAGATCTGAATCTAAACTGGCATTGTGTGCGCACAGCACACAACCCCCTGCCAACATTCAGGACCTTCAAGGAGTAAAATACTCATCCAAAAAGATTTGTGGGTGTTTCCCAAACTGTTCACTCAAGGGCTATGAATTAAAACGTTTTTCTTGCTGATTGAGTTTGCAAAAACTTTGTCTGGCTGAAAATGTAGAGTATGTTGAGATGAATGAATTAAGGGTTTTGAATTTCATTTTTTTTTCTAAACAGCAGTATTTGTGTAAAATGTGTCGAGTGTGAAGACTTGACGCCATAGGTCACTATGAACCAGTGACCCTATGAGACAACGTGCCTTGAAATGGAAAATGGCCAAATGCACTTGGGACTTTCGCTCCAAAAGACCAGCCTGAGCCCTGGACCGAAGCCAGTAGTTCACCAGCAGGAGGTCACGGCCAGCGGAGCTGTGGAGATGCGCTATGAGGTTTACCTTGCACTTCCAAGGCGTTGAGAAAAAAACCTCTCTTTAGGGGATGTGTGAAATGCCGGCAAGCATGTGAAAAGCTTCAGGCCTATGACCTAACCTTCCTTTTTACATGTAAATGAAAGAAACAGTCAGTTGCATCAACTGGCCATTATTTTATTAATAACATTCATAGAACATTGAAATGAGTGGAAATATGTAACATACATAGATTGTTTTATTAGGAAACTGGATGCCATCCTCTGTGACATATCTGCTTCCAAGACAGTGTAAAGCATTTCTTAAAATCAGTTATATTATTGACAGTTTGCCTGTTCTGTCCGTTACACATTACACCAATGGTGTGACCCCACCAAAATAGGTTACACACCGTTTTTCAAAGCGTCAGCACATTCACCTAATACAGAAGTCCAATAACGAGGACGTCCGCCAATCAGAAATATGAACTCTGTAATATGGGGCGGTTTCCGTATTCTGAAGTTGGTAAACAATCTGTTTATATATACTGTGTTTATATAATACATATATGGGAGGTATTTCTATGCATCACATTTGACCTTTATGCGTGGCATGCCCGGGTGTCAGTGCACATCGTTAGCTATATAAATCCTGCTCCTTGTTAGCTTAGCTTTAAGTGCTGTGAAGCTCTTAATGAGGCCTGACTGTGCTTTAGGTGAATGAGATGCTTAAATTTTAATGATTGTGATTAATGTCATTATGCTGATGGCTCTGGACCGCACTGGTTTCTGTAATAACCATTACAACAACAAATGGCCCTAAATAGTGTTTTAAATACGGTAAAATTAAGATTCATTATTGACTAATCTTTCAAATATTCAATATTCAACTAGTTCAGTATTCATCTGCTGACCTTGAGTAATTGATGTATATAATGCATTCCCATTTGTACACTGTGTTCTGCTATAGTTTGATAAACGATCACATGCAGAGAATATATTTTATTAGCACAAATTTTAGTTTCTTTATTGGATAACATGACAAATGTCTGGTTCTTGAGTAACCTATTCTGTTACATGATTTTAGTTCATTCAGAATCATTCAGTATCTTAACCAAGCCTAATTAAGCCTAATTAAGCTCACTTGAGCGACAAAACAGAATACATGGTATACAATGAGCACCACATTTGGGAAACTAGCAATTCAAAAAGCAGGATATTTCTGATTGGTAAATTGGTTAAAAACGCCCACTCTGCCCCTGTGGATTGGCCCATCAAAGCTAGCAGTCGGGAAGGACACTGGGGTGATGGGTAAACAAAGCCAACCTGCCAATCCAGTTATTAAAGGGCAACTATAGATGATGTCATTAATGTTCAAAGATAATACGCCAAGCAGATTAAACATGTGAATGCACATATGCATTTTGATATGTAGGTAAAATATTTGTTAAAATATTGTTAAAATAAGATACAGATATTAGTCCCCATAAGGCAAATGTACATATCTCTGCATTCTGCAAGTTAATCTTACATTTCAAAATGCATTTAGGAATTTCAAGTGGTCCCTCATAATTCTCGCAAGTCTCCGATACCTCAAGTCCCGCATATAGTTCTTTAAGTGTTTATATTCTATTAGCCAAATATATATGTGTTCTTTTTTGTTTTTTTTTTATTGTATTTTTACTCTTATATAAAATAAGTACTTTTTTTACTGAAGCAGTAACTTCATCTGTCCACTTTAGCCTGCAATAAATCTATTGCATAAAATGTTAAATGATACACTGTGTATCAACATATTATGCACGTTCTAGCAATCATTTTTAAATGCAGTTTATAACAGCTATGGTTATATATGCTACAGTTTACGTATAATCTCTGTTAAATATCTACTACACAACCATGACGCTGGAAACGCATCCAGTGAGTACTGACTGGTGTAGTTTTGTGTTATCCTTTACGGCACAATGTGCTCTGCTGTATTTGCCTGTGACTCGTCGGTGATTTCATTCATAGTACGATGTAATACTTCATGTGCATGTGACTCATGGAATATTTGACCTGGACTTATGATAAAAAATATATGTGCATGTGAGCATAGGCAGAAGTTCTAGTTATGCCCCATTCATGAGTATTTACTCTGGAAGAATATTAGAGCGTGACTTGATGATGATTCCATACCAATAATGTGTAAGCTTTGTTAATCCCTGTGGGGATGTTTTTTTTTCCAACCTTGGGGGGGGGGGGGGGTCACAGCAAGGGGGCAGCCCCTTTGTGGGGG
>JAODUD010000001.1:14056555-14070746 GCA_026784285.1 Stomatorhinus walkeri | reverse complement strand
AAGACATCCCCTTGCCCCCCCCCCCCCCCCCATTTTTATGTATAATTTTACATATTCAGGGGCCCCTATCATGTGTGGGCCCCCTTCATCTGCCAGGGTATCCATGCCCCTCAAACACTGCTGTGTATATTGTGGTGACCCTGGTGACGTCTGTTTGGCTGTCACCTGCATGGCTGATGTGTGACACAAAAACAGCAAGAGGGACTTGCAACTGACTGTCCCAGCCCAAAGACGGCCAGAGCAAGTTCCCGTTTTCTCCGGGACCGGAGGGAGAGCAGTGTCGTGCTTGAAAGATAATAAAAGCGGAGCGGGGGTGGCGGGGTGGGTAATAAACACAGCAGCAGGGCTCAGATCCAATAAATCCACTACAGACGAAAGCATGGTCTCTTGGGGGCTGGGGAAGGGGGGGTTGCAACCCTTGGATATGAAAGACTGGAGGTGTTTAAATATTAACACCACACAAACACAAACGCACAAGCCAGAGTAAACATTTCTTTTTTATCTGCGACTCTGTCTTTCTCTTTGAGGACAAGCCAGTCACCTTCCCCTGACATGGAAATCGGCAGCTTAAACAGGCTGTCTCTATGGCGCCCCCTGTAGGCAGGGGAGTATGACAATAAACGCACCTGCAGTGCACCACAGTAGGACCGGAGCTGGGCGTGCGGTTGATATAGTCCCTGACGGTCCTCACAAATTGCACCAGCGACTGCGTTGTCTCGGGGACGCCGTGGTCAGGCCAGACGGTGTAATGGAATTGCCGGATAACTCTGGAGTACCTCACTTCGTCCTCCTGCAGCAGGCAGAGTGGGGGGGTCCCTCAGCCATCTTATTTTCACCAAAGTAGTTCCTTTTTATTTTTCCACTGCAATGCTTACAGTACCAGTCAAAAGTCTGGACACACCTACTGAAAATCATTTGTTTTTCAATTAGGTAATGACACTGAGCACACCTCGAGGTTATGTACAAAGACCTATCAAGGAAAGAGATGGAATGCTGCAACAGATGAACCCCACAATCGTCCAATCTAGACCCTATAGAGTTGGATTAGGAAGAGTTGGATCAGAGCGTAAGAGTGAGGTAGCCAACTTGTGCCCAGAACTTATGGAAACACCATCAGGACTGTTGGAGAAGCATCCCAGGTGGCTACACCTTGAAGCTGGTTGAAAGAATGCCAAGAGTCTGCAATGGTGTCAGTGGAGCAAAAGCAGGCAGTTTTGAGAAAAATTTACGCTTCTGTTGGTTGTTGCAGTATCTGGTATTTATTGCCCTGAGACCTTTTACTTTAACATCACTGAAATAGAGAAATGCATTAAAAGCAGGTGATTCCAGACTTTTGGCTGGTATTGTGTATCTGGTATCCAGAAAATGCAGTGTCTGTTGGATTTTTATCAATACACAAGTATGGATCCCATGTCAATGGTCCAATAGAAGTAACCACAAGGCAAATCATGGTTATAGAGTAAAGGCACCAACAGAAACCAGCAGAAAGATGCTCTTCAGGGGAGAAGTGTAGCGCTCGGTTCCTCGCAGGTATCGTACGGAGGGGGCCGGGGTGTGGGTGCACTCACATTGCAGATGGTGAATTCACGAATGGTCCACTCGGGCAGCACTGACTCGGACTGCATCTGGACAATGAGGTCTCCGTAATACAGGGCGTCCTGATCCACGGGCCAGTAGCGGTCACACTTCACCTGAAATGGAGCGGGAAGGGAAGTCAGACACATTCATAGCGGCCAGCCCCCGGTGAGGCTCAGATTCGGGAGGGGGGCCGGGACGCGTCTCTTTCATCGTGGTCTGAAAGGAAGCGCCATTATCTGGATCTCCTCCTTCCAGCCGCATATTCTGTGACCTTTTTCTCTCCCACAGTGATAAAGTGAGAAATACTGAATCTCCCGCCTCCAGTGACCCCCCTCACTCACCCGGCCCTTCTCCACACACTGTGTCACCATGACGATGTTGTGCACGTTCTGTTCCCACACCATCTTCCAGAAGTCGTCCTTGGTTCCAGGCAACGGGCCCTGTGTAGCGATGTACTCCCGCCGGAAGTTGTTGCCCTAAATGTAAATTTGGGGTGGGGGTTAATTCAACAAAAAAATTCTTAACTCTTTTGATATATGGAATCTTAGGCAGTCAAAAAATATTTAAAGCTATAAATATGGTTACTAAGTAAATGTTTAAAGCATTTATTTAGGTAGTAAGTGTATATCCATCCATCCATCCATCCATCTATTTTTCTGTACCCACTTATCCTATTCAGGGCTGTGGGGGGTCCAGAGCCTCTTACATCTCGGAAGCTACAGGTGTGAGGCAGGGAATAACCCAGGACGGGACGCCAACCCATCGCAGGGCATAGTGAATGTATATATGCTCAGGAAACACAGTTTATCATTAGAATATTAATTAATGCAAATTATGGTGTCTTCAGTTCTCTGAAATTTTACTGATGTCTTGTTAGATGCTTTGGTTCCCAAACTTCTCCAGCGAGGCACCCCAGTCATTCCATGTATTCATTAAATTTCACCACCAGCTCGCTTAATTAACTAGCTTAATTATTTAAATGATATGATGAGACCAAACATGACATGTTGATGGTTAAGTAAACAGATGTACGGCTATATTGGATTGTTACTGCAAATACCGGAGTAACTGCAGGAGTGGTTTTGATATCGCTAACGCACTTGATACTTTGACCGCCATGCTATCACAGTTTTACACGAAACAAGATCATTTTAACCTAATTTTCTTTGACTGCCTCAAACTTTTGCACAGTATTGCACCTTTACAGATGTCTGAACAGAACGTTCGCTTGTGTCGCTTATGTGAAACTGTGCATTCATGCTTTTTGATATATGCCTGTAACCTTGGAGTCAATTAAACAAGGCTGACGGTCTTAGAGCAATATAAGAATAGCTGAAACGATATATAATATAAGAAAGCTGAAGCGCTTAATGACTACAGCTGCCCCCAGGCCTATGCTGATGTTTGATTTGATATCTTCCAGCTATTGCTATCTATACTCTTACAGTGGTGCCCCATTGAAATAATCCTGAAACGGTGCTCAAATCGGAGCCACGTGGTCTGTCAGAACAGCCAGGTCCCAGGGAAGAGCCAAGATCTCAGCCAATGGATCTCTGGGAATTAGCAAGTGTTAGCAGACGTAGGTTGCCATAGAGTGTTGGAGCTGGTCGGCAGCAATGATCATGGATAAGCCCTGGACTAACCCAATCGGACGTTATTCGTGCCATTTTATGTGTCTGGATCGAACACGAAATGGCAGAATGGTCCGTAATCTTACTTAAGGCTCCTTCCTGCAGTCTAGCTCTTGGTACTCTGGGCTTGAGGAAGCAGAGATAGCAGAGATATAAACAAACAGGAGCAGATGCCCACATACCGGGATGTAGCTGGCGTTGAGGTAATCGGAGCATGGGTCATCGTCCACGTAGGACAGCTTCACCCTGGTAGAGTCGTCTAGACGGGGGGGAGGGGGGATGTGAGACGAGGTTAAATTGTGTCACCCGTGTCGGTGCACATAGATTGGCTGACTTCTAGGCAAAAAGCAAGCTGCTCTGTACGTGAACAACAGGGCTACCAAACGAACTGAGGAGGACAGTATCCAGTCGCGGGTGATGACGATCAACACCGGCGATACCTCCGCGCAAGCCTTGGAATTTTAAAATGCTTAGCGGAATGCTAATTATTCCACCAGGAGAGCCGACCGACTTGCAAAGATCCAAAGATGTTCATCAGTCAAAACAGTAAAAACACCAGATTGCTTGTATGGATGCTTGTCTCCCGCAAGTGGAAGTCTGTGTTAGGGGCGCTAAATGCAGATTCAGAACCAGATTTAACATTTCAAGGAAAAAAAGCATGGAAATGAAAAAGGACAGGGCTCATTTTTATGGAAATTGAGCATGCAGCTGGTGCTTAGACAGAACTCCTGGAAGCTGGGCTCTATTTAAAAAACTGCTGAAAGCCCATCATGCATCGCTCACGAAATCCGCTCACACTTCCTGAATCGAGTACAGCAAGACGAGGCCTGATGGGCTGCATCTGAAATGTGTCTGCGGATGGTGTAATTCGGGCGGTGTAAACCGGGTGGTGTAAATCGGGTGGTGTAATTCGGGCGGTGTAAATCGGGTGGTGTAAATCAGGTGGTGTAAATCGGGTGGTGTAAATCTGGTGGTGTAACTCGGGTGGTGTAATTCGGGCGGTGTAAAAAAGACGGAGAGACACGCTTACAGGGCAGTATGTTGTTGTAGCGATTCTTGCTTCTGTTTTCAGGCAGGAGTGCTGTGTCGAGCGACTGGTTTCGGCCAACATCCTTCAGGTCCTATAGGGAAGTGGCATTTAATGGGGTTTGGGTGACTAACAATGTCATTAAGGAGTATGGGCACCGAACAAGGACGGCGATTCCTCATGCCTCGCGGCATCTCCTACCTCGAACTCCTCGGAGAGAAGGTAGCTGGAGTCAGCCATCAGTTTGGCAAGGTGGTACTCAAAGAATGCAGCTTTGATGGGGCTGTGAGGGAAAGCAGGGCTACGTTAAAAAAAGCGTAATAACCTGAGACTAAGAACAAAGTGTTCATTAAATTACATCCATTCAAACGGAGCGAAAGCAGACGTACCTTGAAATGCAACGATTGCTGCAAAGAACGGGGAAAAGTGTTGATTAGGATCTGTGCTCCATTAAAATTGATTTCCTTTATCTTGCACAGGCAAAAAGCCCCTATATCCTTCCTACCATTAGCAAATAATCTTAACTTGCCTCTAAGAGCTGTTGAAGTTGAGTACATAAAGCAATAGGTTTATGCAACACGGCAAAGGCATCATTGAATTACATGCTGAGAGCAGTCATCCAGAAGGCTACAGTAAACTGAGGGGATAATTTAGTGAATAAACGACTTGGAATTTGGCTGGAATATATAACGTTAACCTTCCTCTACACCGGAAGACTCCCCATTACCTCACAAAGGAGAGTGGCACTTATTGTGGAGACCCCTCGCTGTAACTGACTGGCTGATCACCGTATCACATGGGAAGTTGGTTATATTAGTGGGAACTGGTATGCTCATCTTGAATTGCAACTAATGGTAGGTATAAGCCTTCAATACATGTATAGAAACAGGGACTAGTTTTTTGGGTGGAGGGATTTAACTTTGAAGTGGCGCTGTCTGCCTAGTGTCATCCGACTGAGTGAAACCATACTCTTTATGGATTAACTGAAAGCTGATGAAAGGACGCTATGCTCCACGTAACACAACAGAATCCCACTGTCATGCCAGCACTGGCTACTAGTGTTAACAATAACGGCCCTGCTCTTTCACCTTCTGACGCCCAGGACCATCCCTGGTGTGGGCTTGTCTTTCCGCGAGTTCATTCGGACCAGAGGGCGCTCCTGTACATTCCGGTAGTCACAGTAGCTGGGATTGTTCCATACCATGCCGTTGTTATAAGGCAAGAGAACACCAGCTACTGACACTTGAGATCTACGACAAAAGAACGACAACAGGAAGTGATGTCATAATCTGTCCCACACTTCCAAAAATTCATGACTGAGCAGAAATGCGTAAGAAGCATGCAAAATGTGCTGAGCTAAAAAAAAAACATATCGTCGCTAGAGCTAAAGCTGTTGAGCTATCGTGAGAGGAATGGATATAAGTCTGTCCTTCCAGAAACAACAGGAAACTCACACTTTGCGGGATTTATGCCGGCAGATAAGCAATGCAGTGACCCCAATCACCATAGCGATGAGAAACATTCCGGCGCCGATGCCCTCGATGACTCCATTGAGAGGTTCTGATTGGAGAAAGCATACGCATTTAAAGAAGCATACTTGCTAAGTAAAAACAACATATGTTGCCCAAACTATTCACTTCGTGGATTGAAGGAGCTTAAAAAGGATTACGGCCTAATTGAACTTTGCCCCCCCTTGTGGTGTGACGCACAAAATGTTGACTTGAGCAGTGGCTAGAACATCGATCGATTTTGAAGTCAAATAAGTAAATAAACACAGCAGAAGAGTTTGCTCCTTGCTAGCAAAATACCTGCATCCAGTCACCAGGCCCAAATCTCTAAGCAAGCTTTCCTGGATCATCCATGCTGACTTGGAATTAATGGACTCACCAGCTTCAGTCACCAGGGGCAGGGAGAGGAAGGTGTCTGTGTACAGAGCCTGAAGCGTCTCCTTCTCTTCATCATCCTGGAGCTGCGTGAAGGCACGGACGCTGAGCCTGGGGGGGCACAAAGCAAGCGTCCGTCATACACTGCGACGGGGCCGCACTGTTTACAGCATCTCTGTTGTCTTGTTCCCACCCATTTTCAAAGGTTTCTGCCCATTAAAAACAGTCATGACCCACCCTGCCAGTTGCATGTTATCTAAGCAGAATGGAAGTTCTGAGTTTCATTCACAATCGGGTTTTCCCTGAGAATTACATATTTACATTAGACTTCCATGTTAAACAACATGGCCACACAAAGACATGACAGAACCCCTGATACATTGTCTCAAACAGCCCCCACCCCTCCCACCCAAGGTTGGCCCACCCCAATTTGGGGAATTTTGAATTTAGTCCAAATAATTTTTGCAATGAAACTTATTTATCTTCTGCCCACTTATCCTACTTGGGGTGATGGGGTGTTTGGAGTCGATCCCAGGGGGCACAAGGCAGGGGACACACAGAGAAGCCCGGGAAACCCTTGTCACGTGGGGAGACTCTAACACTTTCACACAGAGTGGAAGTGAGGTCTGATCCCTGAAACCCTGGAGGTGTGAGGAACTAGTGCCACCAACATTTAAAGTCATTTCTGTTAAATAATATTAGAGTGGGATAAGAATACGTCCTAGAATACGCTGTATTTCAATCTGAGCTGCAGTGTCGAAGCACCTGTAGGCTGTCTTGGGTTTAAGTGGCCCATCACAGAAGGTGTTCTGGTTCTGATCAGGATCCAGATAGCACCTCCCTCCCAGGACATCCATGCCAGTTCCCAGGCTGATCTCGATGCCCTCTGCACCATTCTCTGGGTCCGCCGTGCAACGGCTGGGAAAGTATTTGGTCTGGTATGCCTTGATGGAGCTATTGTGCTTGTAGTCCAGGTAGGCAGGTAGGGGGTGCTGTTGGTCTGGCTGCATGCTTTCAGTGTCTGTGGCTGAGAGTGAGAGAAAGTCTAAGTCACCTAAACTGTAGGCAGGACTGACCACTGTAAGCAGAGTGCATGGTCTGTTTGGGAAAATGTCAGTCACATAAATTGTGGACAGGACTGGCCACTGCAAGCAGAGTACATGGTCTGTTTGGGAAAGTCCCAGTCACCTAAACTGTGGACAGGACTGATCACTGTAAGCAGAGTGCATGGTCTGTTTGGGAAAGTGTCAGTCACATAAACTGTGTACAGGACTGGCCACTGCAAGCAGAGTGCATGGTCTGTTTGGGAAAGTCCCAGTTACCTAAACTGTGGACAGGACTGATCACTGTAAGCAGAGTGCATGGTCTGTTTGGGAAAGTGTCAGTCACGTAAACTGTGCATGGGACTGACTGTATTAAGACGAGTTTAGGGGATTTGTGGGAAAATCACAGTCACCTAAATGGGGAATATGCTTGCTTTATAAGGGGTACATTCAGTCTTGTTGTAAGCGTTTTTCCACAAAACAGCAACACAATTTCACTCCAGAAAAAATTATCTAGACCGAAGCCAGCCAGAAAGATTGCAGTGTAATTCATGCTCGACAAATCAGATGCAAAGTAAAAGGACAGAAAATGAGCCGAATGATGCAAATTGCTGAAATCTAGGCCACCGCGAAACTCCAACAGCAGCACAGAAAAGACGCCGCGTGCCAGGTGGGGTGGGGTGGGGGGGGGGTGGTGGCGGGTGAGCTGTACCGTCCGACTCTGTCACGACGATGGCGAAGAACTTGATGGCCCCGTTGACGTCACTGAACCAGCTGCAGTTAAACTGGAAGGAGATGCCGGACTGAGTGACACGGGTGACCGTCTCGCCAATTCGTGTGGTGAACGGTGGCACGGGCGGTCCTTAGCAAGACAGAAAGTGGAGAAAGACTCAGCGGGGGTAATTCTAGAAATTTTTTAAGGTGGGAAGGGGGACATAAGAGGGGACATAAATCATACAGAGGGGCCAACCTTTATGATTAGCCAATAATATGTTTTGAATCAATGAATAATAGTGGAGAGGACCAATCAAATTCCAGCTGGGCCAGTGCCCCTCTGGACACGCCCCTGTATACTCCCCCGAGACTCAGGCAGCATGCTTCTCCACGCACTGGTACCACTCCACTGGCAGGCTGCGGCTCTCCCGCAAACCTTCATTCCCCTCCATTACAGTGCTTAAATCATTGCAATTTGTACCTGTCTGCTCCAAGAAATGGCCATTTAACGGTACCCTAATGTATCTTTTTGTTCCGATGCTGTTTGCTCAGTGTCATCGCTACGACAGGTGGAGGCAGGTGAAATAATTGAAATTCACTGGATGAAATGGCTTCATTAATGTCTGATGCTTGGTATTCTGACGCTTCGCTATGATGGGTTGTTTGTTCGGCAAGGTAAACCGACAATGTGCCTCTAAATGACAGCAACTCTGGGAGTTTTAATTGCGAACGTGTGTCAATCAGACTCCGGTAATCCTCTTGCTGTTGGGTGTGTGTTGGAAGCAGGAGGTGGATTGATTTGGGGGGGGGGGTTTACAAACTGGGCAACTTCTGGCCACTGAGGAGGTCAGGGCACAGGACACGGGGCAGTAAAATGGCTGGTTGCGGCAAGGTGAGAAAAACTCACAGCAGGATCGATGCAGAAATGCAGATGTTACTGGCCATTCAGTGACAAGGCTGAATCGGGGAGGGGGGGGCGGGGTGTCCTCAGGGAAGTGCCGCTTTGATCTGAAGAGGCTTCCTCTACCCAGGAATCAGCCACTTTGCTCAGCCACTTTTTTTCCTTTTTTAAATCCAGATTGGCAGCTCTACCGATTACTGACATAACGACATCTTCAAAAGCAAGACAAGGAACACAGACATGCATACTAGCCTGGGCTCACAAGACAAACCGGCATAATTCTGATGAATTACACATCACAGCATTTCGATAATGCTGTCTGGTATTTTTCCCACTGCACTTCCAGCCAATAACAAAATAATACCACCAATACTATACTATACTATACTATACTATACTGGCAGGTTCCTGGGAGAATGATTTTTTATAAATCTTTGAAAATCTTTCAGAGGAACTACAGAAGGGTCATTTGCGCCTACACAGGCTTTGGGATCAGCTTTATGTTCGGACAGCTTACTGAATAATACGGCCTGTCTCCCCTGATCAGCTTTTGTTTGCTGTAAATATTTCCAGTCCCTTATTGCCAAACGGGTGGCATTTCCACCGAAAGGGGAGAGAAGCTTTGGGATTCTATTCTCTCGCTGTCATACAGATCCCATAAATCCCCCCTCCATCCGACCTGTGGCATTTCGCCTCCCCTCCCCTGATACTTCCCCAGGGCTCAAGTTCCAGGTGCGGTTCGGAGACCAACTTTATTAAAAACCTTCACGATGCAAAGGCCATAGCACTGTCTCATCGCTGAGTTACCTTTGCGTTTGAAATTTACTTTCACCTGGGGCACAGCGTGCAGATCAAAGTACTCAACTGGGCTGCAACCAGTGGGAACGGGAGGAGAACCAGCACACCATGTTGGACTTGTGATGTGGGGTTCACCCCCAGGAGAAGGAGGAACCTCAGCTTACCGGTTACAGGCAGGACCTCCCTGTCTCTTTCCCTGAATTCACCCGATCAGCACATCAGACCACCATGCAACCCCCTCCTATCAACTTCTTTGAAATATCATTTTTTCCACATAAAAATTGTACTTTAGCAGCTTTTCTGCATTAAACAGCTGTGGATTAAATTTAATCAGCGGAGTAAACCTTCTGCTGTAAACAACAGAAGACCACGTACTGTAAGTACCAAAAAAGGCATGTGTTTGTTACGGCCAAAAAGTAGCTCTGCTCTGTCCTCAATATCTTTTTTTATCTTTTCCAGTCTCTTTGCTCCGTGAATAAATCATTCTGACAGAACTGGAGTAGAAACCACGCCGAAAGACTGAAAAAAAAGCGCGTGAAACACGGCCCAGACTGTTTGGTCCCGATCACGAGAGGAAATCACCTAAATCAAACAAGTGCCTATGAAAGTGGCCTACAGGAATTGGTCTGGAGGGTAGACGTAGGGAGAAGGGTGTCCAGACCTTGGACAAAACCTCTGGGAGTTAATTAGGGGTTTTAATGAAAGTGTAAAAACAAAATCGATAAAGGCTAATTCCTATTAGGTCGTATTAACAATCACTGCAGATGAACAGTCCCCTACATATGGCCCTCAAACTAGTGTGGATGTCAGCAGAAAGGAGATAATTTATGATGGAGGGGGCAACCATTATCAGGGAAGGTTCTAGTAGGCTGGCTAGGCTGCATTGGTGCCTGTCCTTGAACAAACTGATTAACAGAGGAACATTAAAAAATTTATGTAAAGTCTCTAAGAGGCTATTATTTTCTCAGAAGGAGATGTGCTTGTGTTTACGGTAGTATCTTCATAAGCTACCACTGAAATAGTCTGTGGGTTGATGGTTGGTTGTCCAGGGGATGTACCAACTAGGAGCTTGCGTAGGGGAGCATTGCTTCTGATGGACTTCTAAATGATAACTGTGAGTGGTCCATGCTAAATGGGGTATTGTAAAAGGGCTATGGGATATCGATGGGGCCGATAAGAATTTAAAACCCATGGTGGAAGGGATTAGTATAGATTGGTATTGATTGCCTGGGTTAACTAAATGGGAACCAATAAAGTAAACAATGGGGAGTGGATTAAACCAATCTAATTTCAGGGTAAGCTTATTCTCCAGGGGCTTCAAAGGCTCATATATTCTGTCATATACAGAGGTATTACAATTGATGCGATGGATATGTGCAGCCTTCCAGCGTTTGATCGATATAAACAAAGTTACTCAGGGGAAATAAGATGTAAATTAAAATGTATGTTTGGCGTAGCATATAGGCCAATGGGTGACGTCCTGAATCAGAGTTTCCGTGCGGAAGGCAGCTCCCACTGGGCGGTACTCACGGTCGATCATGGTGGCAGCGCTGTCCTCAACTGCCTCGCTGGCCGCGCTGCCCGAGACGACCCGCACGGAGATGGTATAGTGCCGGTGTGGCGCCAGCTGGTCGATGACGTGGAGGGTGGTATTGCACGACACGCGCTGCTGATACACCGCCACACGTGTGCTCCGCCGCATGCACTCCACGATGTAGGAGTCGTAGTCAGATTCTGGGGCGCTCCACGAGCAGGAGATGGAGGTGGAGCTCTGGGGGCGGCAGTGGATGTGTTGCAGTTGGCCCGGCTCTGTGGGACAGGAAGTGACATACATATCAGACAGGCTCAGGGGGTGGGGCCGAAGCAGCAGGACCGTGGATGAATCTCATTATGCGTACTTGACCATACTCTTGTTATCGTGTACCCATCTTCGTCATGTTTCACTGCCATAGACCAGTTCCAATACTAAGAAAACAAGTACACAAGGGTGGTGAAACATCCCCAGATGTTGGTCTTCCTCCGCCCCAAATGTCAAGGATACATCAGTTGCATCCTCACCAAACGAGACAAATCCCATGATTCATTGCACCCCAAGTACGTTCTTGGAAGGTAAATTAGCAAGACCGGTCTGGCCAAGACCACAAGTATGGTGTTTCAGTTCTTGGTATTGAGATTCACCCCATGTCATCACACAGCCTACATGTGACATAGCAGAAAACGTGCCAGTCATACCTGGAGTGTTTAAAAATGTTAAAACTGAAGGTTTTCATCAGGATCAGAAATACTGATAGAAAATAGCCTTTAGACATGGTCTGCTTCGCTTCGAATGGGTTACAGACACCTCGTGTGGACAAAGTAGCTACCCCAGATACTGGTTATGGAGTAACATTCGAATTTATGGGCTCAGCTGAGTCAGTATGATCTGAGAGTATTTTTATTTACACTTACGAGGGACACCATCCTGTGCTTGGTGCTCTGATCAGCATGTGTGACACTCACGGCACTGCGTGGTGACTCAGCACAGAGAGGCAGAAGCAGAGGCCGCCTATTTATATGCCATCCCAGCGTTCTGTCACCAGTTGAATTCAATCTAATTTGCTGCTAACATGCATTTTGATGACTCAGTGCATGCGTTCGATTTGATGGCACCTTCAGCCGTTCCCTCAAAATAAGCTCCCTGGAACAAACAAACTAGGAATTCTTTTAACGCTCCAGAGGACTAGGTAATAAAACCAGTGGTCGCATATGATGTCAGATGACACGGATCTGTCACCAGGGCCTGCGTGTGATGTAATATTATAAGATTGTAGGTTAGGATAATTACAGGAAGCTATGCAAGATCTTACATGAGAATCTGCCAGAGTAGATTCCATGCACACAACACAATCTACTGAATGAGCAGAGTAAAATTGAAGACTGTAAAGAAATATCTGAACATGGAAAAAATGGGCAATGCTGTCAAGCTCATTCTTTTTTTAATGACTAGTATTTACACTGATTTTTCAGAGAGATGTATACACATACAGAGATACACACTAGTATTTACACTGATTTTTCAGAGAGATGTATACACATACAGAGATACACACTAGTATTTACACTGATTTTCCAGAGAGACGTATACACATACAGAGATACACACTAGTATTTACACTGATTTTTCAGAGACGTATACACATACAGAGATACATGCTAGTATTTACACTGATTTTTCAGAGAGATGTATACACATACAGAGATACACACTAGTATTTACTGTACACTGATTTTCCAGAGAGACGTATACACATACAGAGATACACGCAGACGTGAGGTATGAACATCATTAACAGTAATGGATAGGGTTACGCACAGTGGCATTTAGATGCACGATCACTCCTATAGGTATTAAAAAAGAACAAGTAACAACGGGAAGATAATAATGATGATTATGTGTAAGCACACAAAGGAAGAAACAAAACAGAGGTAGAGTTAAACAAATAGGCAAACAAAAAGGGGGGGTGTGTGGGGGAAGCTGTGCATTGCTTCAATGTCCAAGCATATGATGTAACTATGGTGATGCACAAGGGGGAGGGGTCGTTAATGTAATCCAAGAATTTAGCCCATTTGCGCAGATAGTCATCCTGCCTTTCTGCCAGCCTGTAAGAGAGCCTTTCATATTCGGCACCCCTGCTCAGCAATACATGCCATTCCCCAAGTGAGGGGGGGCCTGGGTAGATCCGCATTGTTAAATTAGTCATTTCCAGCCTATCATAATGGCAGTATGAACCCAGTCCGCTTCGGGCCAAAGGAGATCTTCTGTGATAGAAGGATCACTAAGAATACAGAGTACAGGGCTGTAGGAAAGCTGAAGTCCCAGCCTTGTCCAAATTCCTCGATGTTTTTTTAAGGTTTCATTATAGAGAGGCCCAATCGTCGTCCATGGACGCGATGCTAAGATCTATTTCCTGCAACCGTCTCAGGGTCCCAGTGGTACGTGACTTATTCCATATCAATGAATAATAATGGGATGCCTCATGGCCTTGATCAGAGGTGAATAGGTCAGGTCCAGAAATCAAAAATCCACACCAACCAATCCAACCAGTTGAGCACAAAGAGTCACAAAGAGTACTGAACTGGTTGGCTGAAACAAAATCTTTATGAATTGCATAGCTTTTGGCTGATCTTTAGATCACTGCCTGTTTCCATTGAAGGAGTTCCTCATCCCCACTGAAACAACTATAATGCTTCACTGCTGCAGAAGTTTCTTGCAATTGCGTAATTTCAGTTGCCTGTTCTAGAAGTCCTTAGAAAAATCTGGAAACATCCTGATATGGTTTCCTCCACAAAATTTCCTCCTTACTCCTTGCAGCTTGTAGTATGCGTTCCTTGTCCTGGAATCATAAGAGCCTTGAGATGATGGGTCTGACTCTAGGTGGATCGTTCTGCTCCCTGCATGGGTCTGACCTATGAGCCTCTAGAGAGCAGTTCCATCAGGAAGGGTCGTCCCCAGTATAACAGGTACTGTTCTGGCCACGAATGCTGAAATATTAGCATATTCCAGTGTTGGGCATTTCAGGTCCAGAAGCTACAAATCCAGACCATGGTTTTGTTTCTACCAACCAGCTGAGTATGAA
>JAODUD010000001.1:13981306-13995001 GCA_026784285.1 Stomatorhinus walkeri | reverse complement strand
TTTATTTGATGTGACAGGGGAGTAAAATCAGAGACCAAACAGGAGACAAGGCGTCTCTGAGAAGACTACACTGCTGTGGCAGATCTGCAGCACTGGCAGCAAGGGGAACAGACCCGGCGCTCCAAATCAATTAATTCTGGTCCTGTGTACCCTTAACTGCATTTTCGCGTCTTTCGCTGTCCTGCTAATCCCCGCTGGTATTTCAAGCAGCGGGAAAGGCGATGCCACCGCAGCATCACTGCAGATCTCAGTGATGCTGTTTGTGAGGAGGACAGCCCCAAGACCATGCGGGAATGCAGCCCCCAGGACCATGCGGGAATGCAGCCCCCAGGACCATGCGGGAATGCAGCCCCCAGGACCATGCGGGAATGCAGCCCCCAGGACCATGCGGGAATGCAGCCCCCAGGCCTGGGGCACAATGTGCCCCCCAACAAGCCTGGGGGCATTCACACTTATTTCTAGTGGGTAATTTACCTGACACTGTGTAGGCGTGTGCATTCCCCAAGCAGCCATGTCATACACGTCTTCGCTCGTTTCAGCATGGATGGAAATACTTTCCTAAACCTATGTGGTTGGAGATTGTTTTTGTTTGAAAATGCAATTCTCCTCTTTGTATCATTCTACTGCAAGTCTACTGCTATAAATGGCTGCCGCACCTACGGTACACCGTTTAGGCTGTCATTGGACCCACAATCGGCCAATCATCCCGGACCCCTCCCACCATTCTTCACTTCCATCACCACCCCCTGCTCCAGAGGACATACTTAAACATCTTCTCATACTGCTTCGGATTCTCAGTAGGCACCCTTATGTAAACAGTACATGTTAAATTTTCAATTTTCATATTAATTGTTTTGAAATTGTCTTACATGTTGCACGTTATACCAGGGCACATCTACCCATCTGTTTAATATATTTAGACCAATAAAGCTCTGATTCTGATTTTTGATTCTAATTCACCACAATGGACTTTACAATGGACGTCTCATCTATTTAGTGTTGTACTTTATGCATTTTTTTGTATTAGCATTTATATCACCTTTTCATTCTGGACGCCTGTCTATAATATATTTACTGCTCACCCCAAGTAGCTTATTTCAGGAGTCTATGCTGGATGACTTTGGGCCCATTCTAGGTAATAGTACACATTACATGACCATTACAATGCAAATTAACAAAAATGTGTAGAGTCACATGGTTAGGACAAGGGCTTGGTCTACAAGGGTTGCGCGATGTGAACATCACACCGGCCCCCGGAGCCCAGCTGGGCTTGTTCAAAAGCGGAAACGGAGCGAGGCCACTTATGAAGCGCATCTTATCCGAGATGAACCTCCAGTCCACCAGGGGCTGAATATGGATGCGAGGAAAGACAAACGAGGTCTTAATTGCGGAGGTTGAAACTAGAGTGTGGTTGTTAGTGTTCCCAATCCGCCAGCGGTCATTAGCTTGAGCCGCTCTGCTGCAGGGGGTGACCATCTTCCTTCAGCGAATGTTTCATTTACACCATAATGGAGCCCATAACTGATAAAGAGCTAAATGATAAAGCGGATAATTGAGAGCAGAGAGCTATGAAGCAAAGACCATATACACGTTCCCATGGCTGTAATGAACTGCCATCCTATTGTCAGGGACTCAATAACAAAGCTGTGTGTTCCCATAATGCACATCTTCCCAGAAAGGAGGCTAAGATTTGATGAATTTTCCCTTATCATCATCATCAACACAATAGTCTTGAATGCGTTTTGAATGTTCCAACATTCTCTCTTTTAGTTCTCTAACAGGCAAATACACAGATCTACAAAAACACACTTCCCACTGTTTAATACAATAACAACACATCCCACTGCGGATTGAATACATCAGAATGAATCATTAACATTTATGCGTAATGCTTCATACCATTCGTAAGCAGTGGGTGACTTCTTATAGTTGGAGGGAAACTTATTTTGAGCACAGAGCCCCGGCATGGGAGTGACGGTGTCCACACCGTGTGCACACATTTCCAGACAAGTTCCGTCGAGTGGTGCCATTTCACATACAGCAAAATCACCGCGGTGCGACGAAGACACGGGCTAGCAGATGTTTCTGCCGATTAGAACGTACTACGTCACTTGTGGGAGCAAAAAGTCTATGCCGGGCAACACACTTTGCTTTTGGGGAAATAAACAGGGACAGCATACAAAACAGTAACACCGTGGTAACAGACCTGCGGGCTGTATCACAAAGCGAGATTTGCTGGTTATTTAGATAACTTGTCGGATTTATGAAACTCCAGTTTAAATGGAGTTTATCTTCGTTCACTTGCTTTTACCCCAGACTACCTTAAATCTATCATTAAATCATTTTTCTTGGTAACCCAGGCCCGTAGGCATGCTGCAAGGTTTGACTGTGGATAGTAAGGGGCCAGTTTCACAAAACAGCTTAAGTTTTCCCCTTAAATATGACAATGTATGATTTCTCCTTAACCCAAGGGAAATATTTAAAGACGTTACAGGAAAAACCTTAAGGGATTTACAGCACTGAAAGACATTTTACAGCAGTAAAATTGTACGGTTTCCATGGAGACCATTTGTTTCCATGCACTCCTGCCTGTTCGTGATACCTGTTATCGCCTCCAGTGTTCGTTTCATTGACTAAAATATGGCCTGACGAAGGGTTTTTGCGTGGCGGTAACTGAATCAAAAACATTACTAAAACACATGGTAATAACCATGATGATATTAAACATATTAAATAAATAAATAAAAATACAAGACGCATCCTCCACTGCATCCTCATCCGATTAAAAAATGTAAACTGTTCCCCCAGGTGTATTGTGTTCACTAAGAGTAGGTACTTTTCACCTAAAGAACTACTACTGGCGATTAACTTTGCTGAATGGCATGACGACGAGCACCGGTACCGACTTGGAAGATATGCGGAAATGCGGGACGAGAGAGAAGTAGCAGAACAAACATTGAGCAGGTGGAATTATTTTTGTATCTTAGTTATATTAAATGCATTTAATGAATACATTTTTGCTTGCGTTTCCTTGTTTCAGTATCGGAAAATTCGATCGCTAACCAATATACTTGTCTAATATCGCAGGTACCAGTGAGAAACTTGCCAGCGCTTATTAGCGGGATTAAAGTTATATCATTTTATATATCTGTGGGAAAAAGATCGATTTGCTGACCAGATTTAATAATGAATTATATACATGTCGCGGACTGCATAAATAAAAGCCAAAATTCTACTACCGATCAAATCTATAATGCTAGTCAATTGCTCATTATTAATCATATCCACTGGGTTGTCCCAATCAGAGAAGATTTTTTTCCCCATTTTATTTAGCCGAGTTAGGGTTAAGGTACAGTCAAAGGTACCTTAAGTTTTTTTTTCCCTTACTTTAGTTGTTAAGAACCTTTGTGCAACCGTTAATGAATTCCTTGAGTAAGACGAAGATAAGGGGAAAAACAAATACTTAAGTGAATATTTTAAGGAAACCTTAAGGAGAAGATTTAAAGGTGTTCGTGCAACTGATCCCAGTTATTTAACCTGAATCACTTTAGTCAATATCTGGTTTAATGAAGTAGTCGTCCAAGGCAGAAACAACATCAGAACAAAAGGAGAGTGAGCGAGAGAGAGAGAGAGGGAGATAGAGAAGGGATCACGCCCAGACACCAGGCTGCCCAGTCACAACAGGCTTTGTGGTCTGTGAAACAGTCAGTGGGAATGGAGGCTCACTTTCTCCAAGAGTGTGAAAAGTTAGGGCCAAACAGAGGAAACATCTGCTAGAAACAGAAGCTCCATCACTTCCAGAAAGCTGCAGCCTAACTGGGAAGGAGTCACTATGCCCCAGCTGATCAGTACGTACGCATCTGTCAAGGAATAAGGGGCCCTTGGAAATGCCTAGATGTACAGTACCATGATCACAGCCCCTTATAATCTTAAAAATTACTCCTGGATAGAGGTCTATGCTGTTAACTAGCTTTTGGATTCACTTTCCAGATTAGCCAATTCAGCACTGGAAACCAGTTGTCCTTGCACTTGGTAAACTCGGTTATTTTGCTGTGCAAAACTTTGCTTCAGTCCAGATGAGGACCGTCTTCACACTCATTATCCAAAATAAGAATCAACTCTGCTGAGTTCACTTTCTCTTCTTTTATAAATGCATAAACTGACGGGCCAACAGCCGATATGCACGAAGACCAGCTATCTGTCACAGGAGGGGCCGCGGGCTGGTAGTCCGCGCCTGGAACCAGACACACCTCATACAGTCCGGCAGAGTGTTCATGCACATACCGAACTTCGCAAAAGTCTCAGGCAGTCAAAGGAAAAGCTTAAATGAATTTTTCTGGGTAGTTAGTGTATATTTGCTCGGAGAGGAAAAAAAAAAACACAATTTAACATCAGAACATAGGCAAAATAAGAGTAACACAATAAAAAGTAACAGGAATTCCTACTGTTCTCCAAAAGGTTACTGATACAGTGTAACCAAAAGTGGTTTGCACACTGTGGAAAAAATGGTCAAATGGATATTGAGGATATCAAGTTGTGAAGTTTTTTTACTTTTTCCCCAATGCATTGGGTATTTCAGCGGTTTTAGCCATGCTGAGAAACTCAGCTAACCCTTCAAGTGGAATGGCTATGTGTACAAATAATTGTTTGAAGGTAATAAATTACATCATTTGAAAACAATTCCAGAATTTTTTGAATAAAAGTTTTTCTTGTTTTTTTATTTTTATTTTTACATAACACACAAGAAAACATGGACAGTTTTTAAAGTTTGTTCTTTAATATCCAGAATTTTTGACCATTTTTTTCAGTGAACAAATACTTTTTCGCAACACTATCTTTTTTGACGACTAGATCAACACCGCTTCAGTTCCCAAACCTCTCCTCAGGGACACCCCAGCCACTCCATGGATTTGTTACATTTCACCACCCGGTCACTTAATTAACTTAATTAGTTAAATAAATAGATGAGTTATTGATTGACCAAACAAGGTCTGTCCAAACACGTCGAGTCAAAAAAATACATAGGTATATTGCAGAGTTACTGCAAACACTGGGGTTAATTTAGGAGAGGGTTTGAAATGGCTGATACACCGACAGACATAATATCACAGTTACACCATCATTTGAACATCATTGTCATTGACTGCCCAAGACTTTTGCACAGTACTGTAAATATCAGTCTGTAAATCAGTAGATGGCTTTGGATTGAGAGAGGAAACTTGAATACAAGGAGGAAATATACATACAGCGCACGGACATACAGCGCACGGACATACAGCGCACGGACATACAGCGCACGGACATACAGCGCACGGACATACAGCTGTTACATGCTGCTGTGGTGCCAGTCACAGAGCATCTGAAACACATCACCATGAAATAAAGAGATGCAACCCGACAGCATGCAGAACAGACACTGAAGCAAAAACTAAGGGATGACTGCAAGCCAGCTCGGGCGAAGGTGTGACTGTCTTGGGGACACGTACGAGGACACACCTCGGAGGTGACCCCTGTGACCCCGAATGGGCCCAGGCTCCGGTGGAGGACGTTGATGTTGAGAGAGCGGATGACCTCTCGGGAGGGGAGGGGGTCCCCCAGGTCAGGTCCATCCGACGCCACGTACAGCTCGATACCGTTCTTCCTCTCCTGTGAAAGAGAGCAGACACCATCAGCACCCTGCTGTCACCCCAAAATGACTTACTGTGAAAAGCATGATTTGTCCATATTCAGTCAGTGATTTTGAGAGTCAATCCATTTTAGGTGCACCTAGAATCATCTGTCAATATAGAACACCATATGGATTTTAGAATTACATATGAGAATGACAATCTCAAGGTTAAAATACATTTAAGCAGTATACAAAAGGTAAAAATCCATAAATAGTGAATTTGTTAACAGCAGCATATGCTCAGGATTAGCATAGGGTAAGTCCTATAGAGAATGGCCAGCAAGGCCTAGCTAAATAGCACCCCCTGCTGGCTCTCAGCTCTTCAAACAAGTACAAAACTATAGAAACAGGCAAAGCACAGCACTATTAGCCAGCTATCGGATGTCACCGAAATATTTGGCAAAAAACTATAATGCTTGGAAAAGTTATTAATGTTAAAACAAGATGGAAGGACTGAACATTCAGGATGAACGTGCCGTTCGGAAGCCTGAAGATTCCGAAGGAAGACGCTAAGTGTGTTCCGTTAGCATTAGCGGAGACCTGCTACCACCTGAACTGCCTGAAGTCCTTGTCAATGAATTCTGCGTGGCCGTTATGTCTTCCTAATCATTAGGATCATAGTTACAGGCGATCGAAGGGTTTCCCTCGATTGATCTTACGTCCAGGCCATTGATGTGCACTCTCTGGGGCTGCACATCCAGGGCAGCAGCCATTCCCTCCCGGAAGGAGCGCAACAAGGACATGTTCAGCTTGCGGACGTCCATCTGCAGAGCCTGGGTGGGGGGGGGGGGGGAGGCAGGGGCAATTTGTCATAGAAACACCAACAAAAAGACTAATTTTGAATTTTAGAATCGTTCTTGGTCATGACCACTGGATGCGTGTCTGAAGTTTGATGATCAGCTTAGAATTGCTGATCCCCTAAGGGGCAAGTTTGGCTCCTGTGAAACGTAGCCCTTAGATGCGCCTGGGGGTGGCGTCGGTGCCGTGGACAATCCGTCAGAAGATCAAAGCCTGCATGTGCGTTCCAACGGTGCGCTCACCTCACAGGAGGGGGGGATTTCAGAACCCCCGCCCCCATCCCAGCTGTGGTCTCTTCCCATTTTGGGCTGGCTGGTGCCGTATCAAAGTAACCAGACCAAATGGCCGTCCCGGCAACTAAAACAACACGGAAACAAACATCTAACGCCCCCCCCTGCACTGTAACACCGCCACTGGAGGGCAAGACAGGCAAGCAGCATGACTGGGGTAATGGGGAGAGGGAGAACCGGACCTCAGCTCCTGGTGAAACAGCATGGACTGTGTACGCATCACGGGGGGTTCCGGTGAGGAACACCCCCCCCGACCAACACACACACACAGAGCCTGGAGGGCCGCGTGACCTTTTCTGAGTGGATTCTCAGAAAGGACACCCATAACCAGGGACACGACTCAGAGGAGGTTCCCCCCGCCACAAACATCTATCTTGGAAGGGGGGGGGAGGTCACAAGAGGAGCAGTGGGTTGGTAGTAAAGTCAACACCACCCCCCCAGCTTCGAACCCTTGAGATGCTCTGTGTGATTGAGAGGTGCCTGTGGCTTTGCCTTTTAAGGGTGAAAGTAATGGATTCGAACCTCTGGCCAGCAGGGATGGCTGTGTGCGCCAAGCTGCCAGCAAACCAGCCACACAGACCATCAGAGGTTCCAAACTTGGCATGGAAAGATCATTTCGACGGTGGCTTTCCCAGGGCCAGTCGGTCTAAGACGGTGGCTTTCCCAGGGCCAGTCGGCCTCAGTCAGCAGGGGGCGCCAGTTTAGGGACAAGGATCAACTCTGATGCTAAATTAGAAACAAGAAACTAATGCAGACTCTGAAACACAGTGAGCCAAGTACTACAATCAGGCAGCGATGCTGGGTGCAGATGGCTGGGCCCTCGAGATGAGCGCCGCCAAGCCGGGAGCTGCTAGACATGTGACCTGAGGACGCTGCTCACATGCCGCCATTTTCCTGTTCGACCACAGTTGTGGGGCTCTGGTGGTCGCCTGTGGCTCGCTGCCAGAGCTCACCCGCTGAATGACGCACACACTGGCCACGCCCCTCCAGCCTTCCCCATTTCACCCCTCCAGCTCCACCCACTCGATCTGTCACTGTCGCTGCTTCCTTCTGCGCCACAATAATATTCTGGATGTCTCCTTCTTGGGGGGTGGAGGGGGAAGACACAATGGCCGGACCAGGAGTAACACGTGACAAGAGGTTCCGGGGACCAGAATCCAAGTGCCACCGACGTCCAATCAGCTGCATTACACAGATTGTCGGGAGGGAGGGGCAAGGCATTACAGCATAGAGTACAGCTAACTTATGATAATTATATGGCTGAACCTGTGCTGACAAGAGATCAGAAGCACCATGAGTGAGAGAGAGAGAGAGCGAGAGAGAGAGAGAGAGAGAGAGAGAGAGAGACACGAAAGAGAGGGACAGAGGGAGAAAAACAGAGGCAGATTTTGACAGAAAGAGAGGGAGATAAAGAACAGGACAGAGAGCTCACAGATGAGGTGTTAAGGGACGTATCAGAAAGCAGGTTAAGGTTCTGTTTCCTTTCACCCCCCCCCCTCATATCACAATATCACATGAAGCTGCTTTCACTTGCTTGTCGCTAATTGGTCTTTGGTTTCAGAGTTTTCCCCACACTTAAAATCTGGAGCGACGTCTCATTGCAAAACGCACAGCATGAAAAGATGGTAGCTGCAGAAGAGAAAGCTGGCGTGTCACCAGGCAACATGGCACCCAGGCGTGGATCACAGCCCCCGGGCGGCACACAGCCCCCGGGCGGCACACAGCCCCCTTGCCTCTGTCTGGCTGCTTTGCACTGCTCAGGACGTTTAGAGTCTGTCCTCCCTGATGTTCAATACAGTTCATCTGTCTTGCAGAAAACTGCTCCCCCACTACAAGCTTCTGAGACAAAAACAAGGCAAAGCATTATCATCGACATCCTGGGGGAAATACACCCCCCCCCCCGACCGCCCCCGACATCCTGTTTCAGATCATTCAACCTGACTGAAATTGGCACAAAATTATCCACCATGTTCATTTTCATGCATCTGAAATCAGCAATATTCACTACAAAAATCTGTATTATGCGTTACTACAAAACAAACTCAATTCTAGCTAAGACTACTTCTGAACTAAGGCTGGTTTCAACAGCTTTGCTCAGCATCGATTTAGCAATAAAAACAGCCAAGGGGTCGGTTTAAAGGGCTAAAAATACCGTTATTTATGACGAGGAGCCATAATGACCTTCACTGGCTGCCCTCTGCGATTCCCCGACAGCCTGTCTTGTTAGCCGCTTGTGTTTTGACCCGGTGACCCCGTACCGTATCGGTGCCACCTTGGCGGAATGTTACCCCGGCGTAACTCGATCGGCGGATTGCGATCACATCTTCAGCTTGGCATCGATCTTGCTGGCAGGATGATGCATGAGGAGGCCTGTCCACCTTCAGGGTCCTCTGATACGGGTCCCTGAAGACCAGTCAAGTGTGCAGCTGTGCAGGAACTACATCTGGAACCCCTTGAGAAAGGGGAGGGTGAACGCAAGCTGTTGTCTAACAACCGCTACACGCTGGGCTTCTGCGGGACAACGGGGGGTTTGTTTCTCATCACAGCCAGGTAAGCATACTTTCGTAATAAAGGACAACTAGGAAAAGCCAGTGACCTGGTTCTCCTGATATTGGATTCCGTTTCTGTGAACGTCGAGCGATCAGTGGGGGCCAGTGGATGGAGCAGATCGCAGGCAGTGCAGGGCACAAGGCTGGGCCACCAAGGGGCAACACTGTGGGCAATTTATACATATTTGGATTGCAGAGATGCTTGAGTCTGCAGAGATTCATGCAGCACAGGGACAACAGGCAAACCACACACAGTGTGGATGGAACTCAAACCTGCAACCCTGGAGGTTTGTGGGCATTTGTGCTACCACTTCCGCTATATATAATTTGAAGATCCACATGGAGGGAAAAAACATAAGAATTTAAATGATTAAATATGAATAAATAAACATATTGCTGCTCTCCACGGGTCAACTTCTAACCGATAGGAAACTACAGATAATCATCACATGCTTCCATGTGATTTAACCAGCCAGACAGCTTCCGACTGGCTTAGTATCCCACTCTCAAACTATCATATTACTCTATCGATTATTACTAACTGAGGACAGACACAAACCTGCCTCCTTATACCTCCCCCCACCAGAGCAAAAACAAAGGGCCCAATGTTAAAGCAGCACTGCAACATCAATTAGCAGAGCAAAAAATGGATGGAAACTCTATCAGCTGTATGTCGTGGCTCAAGTTGAAACCAATCAGGTGTCACATGACTGATACTGGGCCGTCTGTGTTCCCAAGACACAGGGTTTATTTTAAGACCAATCTGACCACACATACGATGATTGTAATGCTGGGAATGGCATTAATCATATATCTAAAAGATCCATAACGCCATCGCTCATCGATTACTCATGCCTGCATGTTAAGCAGCTCATCACTGGGATGTGTGTCGCAGACCCCTCTACTGTGTCCTACCATCCTACGCTGTCTGACACGCTGTATGTTATAGCGCCGTTATGATCTTTCAGAGTCACGCCTCCAGGTCCGCTGGTTCGATTGCCAGCTATGCGTGTCTGCATTTCCTCCCACAATCGTAAGACACACGCTTAGGTGAACTGCCATTTCTGAATTGTACTGCGAGCAGCTGTGCCCCAACAGGGACTACAGTACCTCGTGCCCTATGCACCTTGGGAATAGGTTTTATGATTCCGGTGACCTTGTCCTGAATGTTGGAGATGGATGAAGGATGTATTGATGGACGGGAGACTTCCCATGGTCCTCAGCAGTCACAACACCGTTCTGAGTGAATTAATATGCTAACATGGCCAAAGTAAAAGCACAAAGTCTCAGAGGTCACTGCTTGAGCTGCATGCTTGTTACACTGCCAAATGCTTGAATAATGTAATAAAGTATTATTAGTTTTCATTTCGTTATCTCACTCAAAGCCCAGATCACTTAAGTCTGCTGGCACAAGAACAGAGGCTAATCTAATCAGGCTCGCCGGGAGCTGGAGAAGATGGACTGAGAGAAGTTGTATTGTTTTCTTAAACTGTCAGCCAATCAAAATGTCCCCAGGCCATAGTCTTAACCCCACCCCTTTTTGTGATTGGAGGCTGGTCTTGATATAGATAGCTGAGGAACACCACGCCACAATGGCTTTTAGGATGGGAAATCAAACTTAATTGGATGACAGCAGGACGACTGTGTTTCTGTAGGACACCTACAGAAAAATTAGAGTGAATCCAATTTGGTTTGTTCAGTTAGGCCTCCCGGACTTTGGACGGCATGGGAAGAGCCAAAGATAGAGGCTTTTTGGGCAATTAGGGTGGAAGTGCATGGGGCCCTAATCTGGAAAATGTCAGTCAAGGGTCACAGGGAGCAGGAAAACCACAGGACCTCAAGGGCAAAAATGAAAGACAACACAATGTCTACGATGATCCTGGCTGGCCTGTGGCACTAACAGCGAATCTGAGCAATATCAGCGCATGACTCTCTATGACAACTAACCCTGCAAACTTCATTAAAATACCAATGACAAAAAAAAAAAAACATGTGACTTCTGGGAAATTTTCACCCTCTCCGAGGTTCACTCCTCCATAGCTACAATATACAATAACAGTCTAGCCCACTGATCCAAGGTGAACATCTCATGGCCCCAGGACCAGGCTGCAGGCTGCAGGCTAAGGTCGCTCCATCCAGCCTAGGAGCAGATCTGCAGTGACCCCCTGCAATGGCACCGGGGGGGCAGAGTCGCCGCTTTCTCACAAAACGGCAATGATGACTTGCGTCCGAGTACAGAGGTGAGATCGGGGAGAGAGAGAGCCTGGTTCAGCTGGACAGGACCCTGGAGACTGCGTCGGGGGCCGTGTTGGGCAGCAGACACATACACATACATGAATATTATAGGCTGTAAATCCCAGAAAGCATAGGCGCCTGGCCTTTTAACTTCGTGCGTAACGTAGTCACACTGATAAGCCACACAGAAGATGCAGCCAGGACAGCTGACAATCAAACAGCTGCCTGATTTGTATATGTCACATAATCCATCCATTGATTATACAAATAAAGATGTTTATTTGCTCACAGCACGCTGATTTTCCTCCAAACACATAATTGGGCTAAATGATATATAACAAGGGTAACAGTTTGATGTGTTGATGGGTCTAGGCTCGGGTTCGAGGGGGACAGGAGACTCCACTGCAACGTTTCTGTCATGTATAATGGATAGAACCTAAAAATACAAGGTGCTCAAGGTAGAGAGGCGGGGGGAGGTCCTCTTTGAACTGCTCAGCGCTGGGTCATCGGAAACAGCCTTTGAAGATCGAGACGCAGCCCGCCACGCCCCGGAAAGTTCCAACCAGCGATTAGCCAGAGCGGAAATGATGACTGCAACGAGACTGGTATAGGGAGGGAGAGTCGAGTGTTCCCACAGAGGAGCCCAGGATCTCGAGCCAGGGCTCAAGATATGTTGCTTGATCAGATACTGACAAGCTGAACATCAGCACTCTTTCTCTCACTAAACTCCACCCACCAGTTTGCCTTGCAGTAAACAGTGCCTGGATACACCTCTGCAGAATCATCCCATTTAAACAAGTAGACATTCTACCTTGAAGATACCAGAAAAAATAGCCATACTGGGGGTTGTGTGTAGCTCAGCATGTTGGGTCACCATGCCCGTGACTGTTAGGTTGCTGGTTCAAATCACAGGGTTAGAAAGGCCCTAAATCCCAGTTGCTCCAGTGTGTCTCTAACCCAGCATTACCAATTGTATGTCATTTTCAATAAGAGCATAAATAAAACGTAAATACTGTGATCTAAAACTCCAATCTGCCCATCCAGATTATTAACTCCTAGGGGTTAGTCTCCATAAGAGCACTAGACATTCATGATGAAACTGAAGGCTGGTTTTGTGGATACTCCCAGAAATGCATTTCTGACCATGTTTGCAAACCATTATATTAAACAGACACTCTACTGATCAACATCCAGTCTCCTAAACAGTTTCCATAACAACATGTATCATGCTTGAAAGATCCTGTCGAAATAGGACACTCGGAAAGATTTACCGGACTGCAATCATGGAGATAATTGCCGTTTACTGCTCTGACACTGGTCCTTTACGACAGCGTCGCTTACTAACAGGATTTAAACATGAACTGCCCTTCCTGGGATAACTCACAGCAACAAAGGGAAGTCGAAGACGGAGACACAGGAAGGACGAAGGGACCTGACATGTGCAAGCAGATGGCTTTTATCTCTCCTAAATACTGCAGTCTATCTGTGGGAATCAAATACAAATACATTAAGCAGCAGATCAACATATGTGTAAAGACAGCACTGCAACAGTATCGACCAGCTTGTTCTTTGATAGCAACCTTAGAGTCTTCCTGTAATGATGAACACAAATTAAATTCTAGGCATGTTTTGACTGTAAACAGGACTAATAGTGACATTTATTTGTCACAAAATACAATTTAAGAAAAATCAGATTAAAGTGAGACTTTAAAAGCACTATAAGAATTAAAAAGATCTAGAATGTGCTTTTGAGATGCAGGGATAGTATTACCCGTAAGCTGTGTGTTAAACAGGTCATGGTGAAGCGTGAATCAGAAACTGATGTAAACAAACATTTAGCAGTTATACATACTTATAGTCTGCAATAAGAGCGAATATTCTTAACAGACAAGTGAAGTATTTTTAGCTGGTGTATTCTGTGCATGTTATGTGAAAACTCACTGCACTGGGGAGGATGAGAGTGCTCAGGAACTCGAAGGTAAGAGCCTCGCTCAGGGGCCCAACAGCGACATCAGTCTGTGTGGGTTAAGGGCCTCGCTCAGGGGCCCAACAGCGACATCAGTCTGTGTGGGTTAAGGGCCTCGCTCAGGGGCCCAACAGCGACATCAGTCTGTGTGGGTTAAGGGCCTCGCTCAGGGGCCCAACAGCGACATCA
>JAODUD010000001.1:13867307-13890710 GCA_026784285.1 Stomatorhinus walkeri | reverse complement strand
CCCCCCCCCCCCCCCCCCCCCCCCCCCCCCCCCCCCCCCCCCCCCCCCCCCCCCCCCACACCCTACAGACACAGATCACGTGGTGTGTTTGGTGGGGTAGAGATCAGTTTTTTTCCTGAATGTTGTTTTCAGCTGGTCACATAACAGAAATGGGTTTGTCACATGATAAAAATTGTTGGTAAACTAATAATATCGAAGTTAGATGCGTGTATTTTGCCTGCTGGATTTATGATTATGTCACGCAGCCAGTAAAAGGACAGAAAGCGTTTGTGAGAAAATGAACGAATGTGGCTCAAGGTGCGGGGGGGGTTATGCACGTCCTGCCTGCCCCCCACACTGTGTCCCACTAATGGGACCAGATGACTGGAGAGCGGCAACATATTCAGCACAGGGAGGGGGGTGTCCCAGCCCAGCAGGTGGTGGGAGGGCAGGGGAGAGAAGGGGCAGATCATATACGTTATCTGTGACCTTCAAGCATATACTGTCATATAAGCCAGTATATGACATTATCGTTCATATTGCATTTAAACTGTAGGTTTTAAGGTCTTAAATTAAATTTTTTAAACAGAATTACTGAATTCCATGTGAGTATTCATCTGTTGTGCTACTGATATTAAACTGAGAGACAGTTCAAAAGAATAATCTTTTAGTGGATGCTTATTCCTGCTATTTTACTTAGCAAAAGAGCTTAGCAAATAAAATAAACAGTCTCCCGTACAGTGCTTGCATGACAGGTTACATTGTGAGAAGTCCCTCGTCTGAGGTTATAATATTACCCAAATGAATCACTGCAGCTTCAAAGCTTAAACATGCAGGAGTTCCTCGCTATGAGAAGCTCGTTCAGGGAACGTTGATCTTAGTGTGTGGCCCTGGTTTTTGTAATACATGTATAATATCTTATATCTGTAATTACTGCGTGTTTTCTAAATATTTTCATTGCAATATGAAAACAACCCACAGAGAAGGCTGTAACAACTCATTTGTCCAGAGAATGAGCTTCGTAAACATCTGAAAGAATATTTGTCTTATATTTCATGGGGCAGATCACACACAAACCTTGAAATTGCCCCCTGAATAAAATGCGGTCTTTTCCGCCTGAGACTGATGCTGTTTGCTCTTCGTGATTGCACTTCGCCTGTTTGGCCGCATTGGCATTGTGGGAGTTCCTTAGGTGTCCTGGCCAGAGCCTGACAGGCCACCTGTGCCTTGGAGAGGGATCACTGTGCGTAATTGAAAGCATGTGAGGCCCAAGAAAATAGCCCCACACACGAGATGAAGGCAGGGCAGGGGCCGCAGGGCAGGCTCAGGAAAGGAAGGACTTATCGTCCCAGTACAGGATGTCTTAGTGATAAAATAAGTGTCGCCTGGGAGGTTTGTGAACCTCTGCACGATCTTTTATATAACCTTGTGAAAGAGTCACGATGCTCAAAAATTCAATTCCCGATCCAATTTTCATTATATCCAGCTTGATCTAGTTTGATCCAGTTTGACTGGCTGTTGGAACGGTGCCATTTAATTGGGATAGCTTGTTGTTTTCGGTGTTCAGTATGGGATCCATCATTTCCCTGTGTGTCAAATCCCACTCCCGCACCCTTGGCACCATCAGCTTCTCAGAAAACAAAGTAGCCAGTCCTGGGCCTGTAAAAAGAGGGAAACTCAACTGTCACGTTTCCTTGTTTGACCTCCCCGGTTCATCAAGGTCAGGGTCATCCCGAAATGGGATAGGGAGCGCATGACATTCCATGATGACTCAAATCGATGAGCGGCTCGGCTCAGGATTCCGCTGTTTACAAACAGGAAGGTAGCCCTGTGAGAACCTCCACATTGTTTACCTGGAGGGAGGCAGGCAGGAAGAGTTCATTCATACGGTGGCTTCTCAATGCCTTCCTGAATTGCACTGGATTATTTACAGTTAGCCTTGCACTTACTTGCACTGATGGAGAGGAAGTTCCCCAAGCGATACTTCCCACTCTTCCTGTTTTGGTACTCATGTTTTGTTTAAGTTACTTCCTCTATCAAGCTTTATTTAGATACACTGGGTAATTAACTGGAGGAAAAAATCAGGATGAGTAAATACACATGAGATGCAGGGGCAAATTAAGCCTCAGCAATGTTCTGAATTTCAACAACCCCCAAAGAAAAGACTTTAGCACATTATTACCACTCATTAATTAATTCACTTTCCATCCCACAACTTGGGTTGAGAATCCAGGCCCATCGTTAACATTTTTGGCTTAAACAATAATTAGAATCATGCTTGTGATGCAATTAAACATTATGCATTTTAATAATAAACAAACGACTGGCAGTATTATCCCAGCTGTATCTGCAAGCCATTACATTAATGACTCCATATTCATATATTTATGGTTGATCAGCATTGTGTGATGAGACTGCTAATTTTGTGTAAAAGTGTAGTAAGATGACTCAGCTTTTACGTCTTGCAGGGATTTAAACTACAACAACCTGGACGAATTTCCTGTTGCGATCAAAGCCCTGTCCAACCTGAAGGAGCTGTAAGTCCTCACGCTGTTTCTGATCGGCGCCGGTTGATGCCATGTCAGCAACCTCTGTCACACAACTGACGCAACATTATTTTCTCTCTGTTTACAGGGGGTTTCACAGCAACAACATCAGGTCCATTCCGGAGCATGCCTTTATTGGAAACCCCTCTCTCCTGACAATGTAGGTCTTCTTCTAAAATAGGTAGCAACCGAAAGTTCTCCAATTTATCATTAACCTATGAATTAGCAACACGTTTATGACTTTTCTAGTATTTCCTAATAGTTAACTAATATTTTTAGTATAAGGTATTATGTATGTCAGTTTAAATTATGCCTATCCAAGGTAGGAGCTTGTGTAAAATGGCAAAAAAAATTAACCAGGGGATGCCAGTGGTGGAAAGTGTACCTGAAAACCATACTTAAATAACAGCAGTGCAGGGAAGTGACCACCCATTAAAATACCACTTAAGCAAAAGTCTTAAAGTATATTTAAAAAGATATGGTATTTTCTGTAGCTGCACTTCCTTTGTTGCTGTTCTTTGTGTCATTTCTCTCTAAATAAAATCAGGCATAGACCTTTATCTATATAATGTTTTTATGACATGGTCATAAGATCCATCAATACTTTTTGATTGTTCATACTGTAAGGTGTTTTTTGGCAGTCACCCTTCATCTTGCTGCAACTAAGCAACATTGGTTTTGATGCAGTTTGTCTCAAAATAAAAAAAGAGTTCCAGACCTCCTATCAAAACTACCTGTGAAGTTTGAAAAAGATCCAACAAGTACTTTTTGAGTTATCACATTAACGAGATCAAGTGTCTGAGGCTGCTTCCCTCCATGCTATTAATATGAAGCGCTTATTCAATTTTGGTGCTATTTGCCTCAAAATTGGACACCTTCCAAGTCTTCACTCATAAGAGGTGTCTGCAAAATCTTGAAAAAGATCTGTAAAATACTTTTTGCGTTATTGTGCTAATGAGGTAAGTGTCTGCGGGATAATTGGTTGGTCATGCAAAATGTAATGAGTAGCAACTGTTCTCAATAGAAATAAGTAAGAATTACAGAACTTCTTTATACTTGTATTTGAGCAGAAAGTGAACATTGCTAATATTAACAGTTGAAGTACAAAGTTTCCAACAGAATGCTAAAGTACAGTAACAGAATACAGTTACTCAAGTACGACACACCACTGAGTAATTCACATATTTTGTTACGCAACTTTTGGCTGGAACAAGCGCATACTGATTTCATGTTTTGGTGCTGCAGCATGGAGTTTAATAAAAATCAGAGGAATAGTCTGGAATGAATGTGGCCTTTTGTAATTTCCTGGCCATTATGACAGTTTCCATACTTCGCTCTTGTGGATCTCTGGTCTGGATAAACATGCCTATCCCCTTGGTGGTTCCTAGCACTACCAGTTCCTGCCCCACAGGCAGATCCTTGTCCTCTGGTCGCTGTAAGAACAGCCCCTTCCTTGGTTTAGTGCTCTCCGAGGTACTGTAATGGAGTTGAAATTTAATTCCACCAACTCCGCGTTTGTTGCGACATGGAAACTCACTGTCCGCCAGCATCTCTGCGTCAGTAAAGAGAAAACTTTGTTCTTCGCAAAATCCTGTCACCTGAACCCAGCTATTGATACAGTCTGATCACCGATTGGTTTCTCCTCCAAGGCCTACAAGTTTAATGACCTCCTCAGAATTTTCACCCGCCCTCGGGGAATGGAGGATGCGTAGTTCACACCTTGTCCTGTTTTGGATAGATTCTTCTATGACAACCCGATCCAGTTCGTCGGCAGGTCGGCCTTCCAGTACCTGCCGGAACTGCGAACACTGTGAGTTTTAGAATCTGGCTTCCAATTCCTTACTTATTCCTCTCCTTCCTTATCCTCCTTGTTGAGTATATGAGACTCTCATCTTTCAGTTGAATTTCTCCCTTCCCCCTTTGTGCATGTCTAGGTCTCTTAATGGAGCCACAGAGATCACAGGATTTCCAGACCTCACAGGCACCACGAGTCTGGAAAGCTTGTAAGTCTTCCTCGTAGTCTGTAACAGGCTGGTCTTTGTGGCTTCTGAGGCCCACATGAACATAACCCAGAAATGCTGCAGTATCACACAAGGTTTGATAATATTTTGAGCATGAATATAGAATAGTATATTCCAGATTAGGGGTTCCCAACCTTTTGATGACCACAGACAAGGTTTACTCGCAAAAATTTCATGGACCGGTTAAACTTGAGAGCGATGAAATTACCCAAGCAAGGGTTGGGAGCAACTATTCTCACTTAATATATACAGCAAATGAAAATGCTACTGATTATATCGTAAATATTTATAATGAGTAAAATAGGAAGTGCAATTATTTGTGTATTATAATGATCTCCATAGGACCATTACTGGGGCACGGATTGGAGCACTGCCCAGCACCGTGTGTGACCAGCTACGCAACCTGCAAGTGCTGTGAGTATCCTTACCTTCCTGACCTCACACTACAGTGATCATACCACCGTCAAATCAGTGATTTCAGCTATGAAACACGCACATACATGGGCCATATATTAGGGGCGTAACGCGACACAAGAATCACCTCGGTTTTGAAGTACGTTTTCGGTACAGTGGGGATAACAGAACTAAGACATAAGTTGCTTTTTTCTTTATTAAGCTCTGGTTTACTGAACAAATTTTACTGTCTTTCTTAAATAATAAGCCTCTGTCAAAAAACTAAACTTTACTTAAAAGTAAATCAAAATAAATATCCATTAAGGTGCACATTAAAAAACTAAACTGTGCCTGACCTGTACTGTAGTCACATTAGCAGCTTTCAGCTTCATATTCGAACTGTGCAACACAAATATTGAATAAAGAATGCAAAGCATAACAAAATAAATATCCATTTTGATGCAGCATCTAAAAAATATCGTACTTGCGCTGTACTTGTATTCACATTAACGTCACGAAGTATGTGCTTCTTCTCCAGCCAATTCCGAAAGCTGCTCGCATGAAACGCACAAACACACAAAGTACCGTATTTGCTGCATTCGTTCGGCACATTTGCGTGCTGAACTGAAAGACCCGTACAGAAAATCGTTGGTACGAACACGCACATTCATATATGCGTGTATGTGGTGTTCACATGTGTGTGTGTCTGTGTGTGTGTAATATATAAATAATAAATGGGTTAATGCCACGCATAATGTGTTATCAACTGATATTGCTGACAATGGAAATTAACCGAGCTAGAATTGGATTTCATGATTAGTCAGATTATTTGTCAGATTTACAGTACTTCAGGCTAAATGTAAGTGAACGAAGATAAAGATCATTTAAACTATATATATATATATATATATATATATATATTGCTGCACAAGATGGCCATTTCCAAGTTCAAATACATATTACTAATTTGGATATTTATAAAATAATGGAAAAATGAGAAGTGACCTGGTGGGGTTCTTAAGTATAAGTATAAGGTCTGACTGCAACCATGCAGACGTTACATGGATGTTTTTTCAGGGATCTTTCCTTCAACCTCATCCAGCATCTCCCCAGCTTCAGTGGATGTGTGAAGATCCAGAGAATGTAAGTCGGGGGAGTTTTGAGAGGGAGTAACCGTGTATGGAGAATATCACCCAAAATGTCCGCCCAAAAATGTTTCTACATTTCTGTCTCTTTGTTGGCTCCCTGCAGTGACCTTCACCACAACAAAATCCAAGAAGTATTAGCGGACACCTTTCAGGAGCTAATGGCTCTCAGGTCCCTGTGAGTACCCTCAACACCCCCACCTGGAGACTACTCCCATGGTGCCCCCATCAATGCAAGGTCATCAGATGGGTCAGGAGAGTGACCTTTTAGCTAAAAATCTCACCATGTGTTGACTGGGCTATTTTCAAAAGTGTTGCCCTCTAATGTTTTTCTGTCAGAAGAGTAGTGTAATCACAGGACACAGATTGAGTTTATTTTTTCAATTATTGGTGACATTTTGGTTTCTAAACATTGGAGGGCTGCTTTTTTGCTGTAGTGAAAGAAGCTGTCTTGTAGGAAGCTTTCACAGAGGAACCAGTTCAGGAGAAATGAAAGTGAGACCTCATAACCCAGCCTTCCCACAAGTCCACGTAAAAAAAAAACAAACTAACTAGACCCTCTTGGTGGGGCCACACCTAGCTTAGCCGTAGCTCTGTGATCATTATATCAATAAGTCAAGAGAATTCCCGCTGCACTTTTTTTTTCCCTGACCCTCGACACTTCAGTGGTCAACATTCTGGATTCTGTTACGGCCGCAGTTAGTAAAAGGGGCACGGGAAATTGTCAAATTTCGGCAAGATTGTTCCCGTTAGCTTAAATCGAGCAAACAGCACTAATGACACTGTGATGAGACACGGCTAATTTACCATAGCTGGTACAGCTGCGGAGAGGGTTTTTCTCTTTAACATGTTTAAGTGGCTATTTTGCTGATTGCAGAGCCAGAACAATCATCTTGGAACGGGAGGCCTCTGAACTAACCCCTCTGCCCCCCCCCAAAGCACCTCAACATTACGTCAGCGGGCCTAGTTCCCGTTCCATACATATCCCGGACACGTCCATGCTGGACCACAATGCTGGACACGTGGCGGTCAGCAGAACCCCCGGAAAGGTGTCCCCATCCAACCGGCGACTCTTAGCGAGATCGTTGCTGCACGCCTTGGACGCCGGCCGCGTGGAAGAGCATTGTTCCTCTCGCCCCTACTTTCACGAGCAAGGGATTTGGTGATTTACGCGGACGGCGGATGTAGGCACACGGGAAGCATTAAACATGTTACTGCTGGCGATTATTCCCTGGGCGAAGGTGATACCGGATAGCCTCAAGGAGTTCTTTAACAGAATTCCGCTGTGGAGAAAATGGGAGGGATTTTTGCATCGGCAGGGGACAGAGCAAGGCCATCGATTTTCCAAATCCGGCCCCGTTTTACTTGCCACTAGGGCATTAACACTTCAGAGCACTCACCCAGTCTTACCACGGCGTGCCCCGGGGGCTCATGGGCTATGGGCCAACAGATTTTAGGAGTCTGACTAAATCCCTCGCTCCTTTGCAGAAAGGAAAGGGCTCGGTCCTATCCAGTTATGAAAGTCATCTTTTTAGAGGGAAAAGTGAGGATTTAGTCTCACAGGAAGGAAGAAGGTCACCCTGTAGGACGACCCGTCCCGTTGCTGGAGCACAAAGAGTCTCCTTTGAAGCGATCAGCAGAGCCGGGAGACCTTGGGGGAATGTTTCTTGGATTGACATTGCTATAGGCTTCAGTTAAACAAAGGAACCACGTGAGGTTAATATACACAGGAAACCTGTGCAGCAACCTTGACGTGACACTGTGTTTCCGAGAGTTCCTTATCAAAGGCTTGTGCATCCACTCCAAAAACAGTCTAGAAATAAACGACAAACGATTCTATACATTTGGTCCAATTCGCAAGGACTTCAGCCGGCCAGTGTGACAGATGTGAAACGTTGCCATGCTTCATGGAGAATTATGCATCTGTCGGCCCAAACCTGCAGATTTACGGCAGTGGAAGGAACCATATTATTTTATATTTATAAGCATGGACATTATTAAAGAAAATCAAGCCAAACGTCTCACTTTATCTTTGTAGCTGGGATCTTTCCTGGAGAAGGATGAACAGCAAACCATGCACATCGGTCTATAAATCAAATCCGCAGTTCAAAATAATGCTGCTTGATTTCTCTGAACTGATAGAAGTGGTTTTCATAACTAAACCCTGGACTGCAAGCATGGAACCACGACATCCTGTTTTTTTTGTTGGTATTGATCTTGTACGGGCTTCCTGATCGGGGAAATTAGATTCAAAGGTGGAAACTTGTGGCTGACTCGTGTTCGGCTTATGTTCCACGCAAAAATAAAAATAAAGAAAATTTTAGTTTTAAACGTTTATTAAACTACAAACATATCAAAGTTCAAAATTTACTATAATAGTAAACTTCCACTGCCTAAACATGGTCAGAAAAACTCCATGATTCCACGATTCATTCCAAAACCATCGTCCAAAAACTCCAGCACCTTCTGCACATAACCTCGTAACTGCAGCAAATTCTTAAAGTGAGAGGGACCTGTTAGACACATTATTAAACAGAAATCAAAGAATTGAAACATTAATAACAAAGTAAAGCTGAATTAAGTATTATGCTTAACTACATAAACTCCTAGGGTACATTTGACTGCTATAGATCTTTTTCTCCTCCTTCACTGTAAGCAGTTAGGGAAATTTCATGGTCATTCTTACCTGGGCACGTTCAGTTTCGTTGCCATTTTTGTTTTTATTCTTTTGGGACAAAACTGAATCAAAAATATAGAAAGGGTTATGACTAGAACAGAACCTACCAAAGTACTGTAGAAGCAGTGACTACAAGGTTAAAAAAACTGAATTTGACCAAAACTTCAACAGGATTAATATGGCCATTGTGACGGCTGTGATCCCATATTTTGATCCGAGTCACTATTGTTTGCCTCTTAGGTACTTTTTGACAGGTTGACTGTATGAATGCCATGTTGTAAATGTCTTTAAACTTTCTTCTAGTGACCTGGCCTCGAACGAGCTTCACACGGTGGACCCACACGCCTTCTCTAATCTGCCCTCATTAATCAAATTGTGAGCACTGCTTCATTCATCCATCTGCTCCCGTCTTTTGTTCCGAATCAATAATCCACTGCCTGTCCCGCTAGCACACAGGCAGAGCATAAATGGCCTTAATTACTCCCAGGTGCCGAGCCGGACAGCCCCACACTAAAATGTTCCCGCTTGCTCCCCACTCACGTCCCACAGGGACCTCTCCTCAAACCAGCTCACATCGCTGCCTGTGGTGGGACTTCATGGCCTCACGCACCTGAAGCTTGCCGGCAACGAGGGGCTGCAGGAGTTGCTGTCCGCTGAAAGCTTCCCCAAGCTCAGGTAAGGGGGCGGAGCCTCCACATCACATGGTATCATACATCTTTCCTTGATTGGCTGTAGTTTCTGAATGTGTGCTTAGCACTTGCTCAGACGTTCATCAGCCATTTCCTTCTTAGCATCTGAACCATCCCTTAGCCTCTGGCACTCCAGCTTCTCTTTATTATGGGTGATTGGTTTTAATGTTCAGCCATCCGTGGGCTCTGCAGGGTGATGGAGATGCCGTACGCCTTCCAGTGTTGTGCCTTTGTCTCCTGCGAGAGGTCCCTGGATCTCTGGGACCAAGAGGAGAGCAGCAGGAAGGATGAGCTGGGTCGGGGAGACCATGGTGGCATGTCCAACCCAGGTACATTTCTTCTCACTCTTTTAGTGTATCTTCACTGTAATGTGTGTTTAGGCAACCAATTTATGGGCTCCTAATTCACACGATCTCATAGCTTTTATTTATGACCCTCTGCTCCTAGTCAATGCTATTTTTGGTTTGTGCAGCCAATATTTGCCATGCAGGGTAGCCAAACAGTAATTGGAGGGAACTCCCAATACTGAAACCCAGCACCTCACAGACCATTCATGCAGGAGTCAGTGAAGATTCACCAGGCCTATTTGACCCCTTCGTCCTTTGAAGTCACGATGCCGGATCTTATATCTCAGATACAGCTGGCAACTGGCAAGCCTCAAATTTGAACTATAGCAGCAGATATTTTTACACAAAGCGTGATGTAGCATATTTTAAACATTATCCATCTCTTTGAGGGTAAGTACCTTGCTCAAGGCTATGAGATTATGGTGCCCTTCTGGGACTTGACCCTGTCAAATTTTTGGTCATAAGCCCAGGTTATTAAGCACTGTACTAATTTCTGTCCTGCCCTCAAGTGCGATACGGAAACTGAGTGACGGACTTGACTTTTAGCTAAACGAACAGAACAGACATATATGGAATCCATGTGTTTTAGACATGGAAAACACCTGAACCAACAGCTGTAAATCCCACTGAAAACATCTCTGCAAGTGAGGCATTGCAAATGTGCCCCCCGCCCGGGAGGTTTGCTGTGCGGGAAAACTGCTATGTATATTAAAACCGTATCTGATTCCAGAAGACCATGACCTGGAGGACTTCCTCCTGGACCTTGAGGAAGATCCCAAGTCTCACCACTCGGTGCAGTGCTCCCCAGCTCCAGGTAAGACAAGAACATTGGACCTTCAGTTGAGGCATGGAACTAAATTCCATCCCATATGGCAGTGGTTATCGGGTCAGTCCTTAGGGTCCTTCAGCAAATTGTCAGCCATTCCAGTAAGAGCACACATGATTCTACTAGGCAATAAATTATCCTAGCTACCAGACTAATGAAGACATGTCGTGGTTACGTACATTTTCCCTGGACCCAAGCAAATGCAGATTGTAACTTTATTTGCTGTTTTCTTCTTATTTCCAGTATCATGGAAATATGTTGGTATGACTAGTGCCTGCAGTGTTTTGGTCCACTGATTGATTTGTGGATCTTCTGTACTAGCTTAGCCATAGCTCTGTGATCATTATATCAATAAGTCAAATGATGGCATCCGATAGTTTTTCAGGTATCAGTCAATCACTAAGTGAAAGGTGAATGAGAATCTTATAATAACTATCTTGATATAGTAATCCAAAGAGCCTCAACTGCTGGAAGTAGCTTAAAAAACACGTTGAATTTCCAACTAGGTTACCTGAAATCTTTCATGTTTCAGGACCATTCCGCCCCTGTTATCACCTGTTTGGGAGCTGGCTCATCCGCAGCGGGGTGTGGATCATCGTGGTGCTGTCCCTGGTCTGCAATGCCTTGGTGGTGGTCACCGTCTTCTTGTCAACCAATTTTGTGCCCCCGGCTAAGTATCTGGTTGGCCTCCTAGCTACAGCCAACAGCCTCATGGGACTCTCCAGCGGCATCCTCGCAGTGGTAGATGCCCTGACCTTCGGCAGCTTCTCCAGGTATGGTGCCTGGTGGGAGAGGGGTGCCGGCTGCAAGATTATTGGCTTTCTGTCCGTCTTTGCATCAGAGAGCTGCATCTTCCTGCTAACGACCGCTGCTCTAGAGCGGGGACTTTGCATCTGCAGCTCAAAGAGGGCCGAGCCCAAGTCTTCCATGGGGAGCATCAAGGTCGCGTCAACCTTGTGCTTCATCGTGGCTCTGGCCATTACCATCCTGCCCCTGCTACACGTGGGCGAATATGGTGTCTCTTCCCTGTGTTTCCCGTTGCCCTTTGGGGAGCCTTCTAGCTTGGGTTTCATGGTCGCCGTAGTGCTGCTCAACTCCCTCTGCTACTTTGTCATGACCGTCACCTATACAAGGCTGTACTGCAACCTGGAGAAGGGTGAGCTGGACCACTTCACAGACAGTGCCATGGTCAAGCATGTAGCCTGGCTGCTGTTCGCCAACTGCCTCCTGTACTTCCCCGTGGCCTTCCTGTCCTTCTCCTCACTCCTCAGCCTCTCCTTCATCAGCCCCGAAGTGGTCAAGTCCGTCTTGCTGGTCATCGTCCCCCTGCCTGCGTGCCTCAACCCTCTGCTCTACATGCTCTTTAACCCCGACTTCAAGGAGGACATGAACTCCCTTCTCAAGCGAGCCCCCCAGCTTAGGAAGAGCCAGCAGGCTAGCCTGGTCTCCCTCAACTCAGAAGACGCCGAGAAGCAGTCCTGCGATTCGACGCAGGCCCTGGTCACCCTGTCCTCAACCGAGCGGTCGGCGGGAAAGTTGCAGCGGCAGAGTGCAGAGGCCTACCGCCCGCCGGTGCCATTCGTCCCATGCCGTTAGGCTGCGACGTTGGGCCGACCATCTTGGGTTGAATTCGTCCCATAGCACCAGACTCTCCCGACTGCAATTCTGAATTGCAGGTGAGAACTGTACACAAAGACAACATGCTAGTTCAGTTACGGAAAGTAGCCAGGGAAGAGGTAGGGGTCGCAAAGCATTGGACCGAAGTAAAACCGAGCTCCACTTAACCAATCCGCAAGAGCCCAAATGTCTACGTTAATCTGAGTAAGTGCTGCATTTACCTCCCTCAAGTGTTTCTCAGTATAGAGCACATAGTGAAATCTCATTTCTCCTACTCAACGTCAAGTCATTCATGGGCATTAAAGCATCAATGTAAGTAACACAGGACTGGACTCTATCTTAAGTTCAAACTCATAATGAATCATATGAAATGAAGGTACTTACCACATGTCCACATGGGGATTTTTTTTTGTGAGCTTTTTCTTTTCATTTTCCTGTTTTTCACATTGATGCTGTGGCTTAATAGCAGATATTTACATTTACAGTACAATACATTGCTTAGCAAGTATCTCATGCTGGTTCAGTTGGAACTATGAGTGTAAAATGTAATAAATTTATGTGACAAATTAAAAACAGAAGTCCTTAATAGGACAGGGCGAGAATACACAATTTAAAACACATTTAATCAAGGCTTACAAGGTAGCAGTTCCAATATTGGATTGGGTCTCATTTATTCTAAGTTTTGTCACACAATCTCATCTGGGTCTCATTTGTTATCGGTGTGTCACATAAACCACAATATTTGTACAAACATTTTGTAACATGATGGTTTTGTGTTCTCTTTGCTGGATTGAGGGTTTTGCCAAATAGTCACTTCAGTTGGTGTTATAATGGTATCCAGCTACAAGGGGTTGCTAAGATCCTGTTTTTAATGGAACTTATCTGTATGTATGTCTCACTGAAGCCACGCATGTTTGTATAATTGTACTGTGACAATCTCGTTATCCAGCATAGATTATGACAGCGATCGCTAACATTATTTCCTTGTATGTATTTTTGATTTGATTATCGATCGGTCTTGGATCACTTGTTGGCTTAGTTTGCCAGTTCCCGTTCATGCTCTCTGTCGACACACGTTGTTTTTCTGGTCCACCGCTCCAAGATCCGTGTTTCTTTGGCCTGCGTCACCACATCGCCCTCGCCTCTGAAATCCGATCCTACGTTTGGAGGCCGTTTCCTGTCTGGTGATGACCCGTTTCCCAGAATGTCCTCCAGGTATCGAAAAGCACTTAATGGCCTCTAATGAGTTTGTTAACACAGTATCTTCATGCTAAATTGTGAAGCTGTCTGTTGACTTACAGTAAACAAAGTAGGTGACAGCAAAAGGTTGCCTGCTCAGCTTCCTGAAGTTCAGAGATGTACTGGGGACAGGCTTAGCCACCCAGTCCTCATCCTTCAATGCTTCAGTTCCTTACGCTGAAACACTTATGGGATATTATGCCCTCTTTGTGGAGTCATTATGGATATCTGACCAACAACATATGAATAATCCACCTTTGTAGGGTTGCTTCAATTACTCTAAAGTTATGGTGTCCGAAGGTGTGACGTCACAGGTCACACCTGCAAATTTGTGACGATGCCATCAAGGCTTCCCACTCTGCTTTTTCAACTGCACTTCAGAAGACATCAAATCCCTGTCACTGGATCCTATAGATCTGTGTTTGCCAACACGGACTTTGGGGACCTACAGACAGTCCACGTTTGTGCTCCCTCCCAGCTCCAAAACGTGGACTGTGTGGTAGGGAGCAAAAACGTGGACTGTCTGTGGGTCCCTGCGGATTTTTAACCTATTTTAAAGTCCCGGATGAGGCACTCCGCTGTGGCGGAAATGGCATGGCAGCGGGAGAGTGGGGTGGCCACATTGAAAGCAGGCAGAAGCCTCTGATGCTTCTCTGCAGTTCTCTAAGCGGGTTACTATGAATGATCAGTGGACGTGGTTAGCGTGCCCCCCGGCTTCGATTTTTTCTATCCGGAACGTGCGCACACACAACCGCAGGAAGTCGGCAGGGGTGGGGGTTGCGCATGCCACCATAATTAACCTGCCCTTGGCAGCTCCTCTGTTTGAAATGCAGATGACATCTGAAAGAGACGTCCGGCCCAAAGACAGACTGAGATGCGTCTGATTATTAGAACCAGAGGTGGACACCCCTGTGTGTCCGGACTCAATCTACAGAGTTCTTCCATCCATTGGCTTCTTAAAATGAGCCGTTTGCTATCAACCCCCTCCTCCCCCCACCCCCTAATGGACCCACACCCCCAAAATCCTTGCGCTTTTGTTCATTAAGAGTAGTGCTGGTTCATAAATCACCACACCAGTGATGCCATAAACAATGAATTGTAGTGTCTGTTACAAGCTCCCACCGCCCCGCCTGACCAGGAGTAGCCTGTAAATGTAACACATTTATACATTAATTGCTCGTTAGACGGTTTTATTACCTGCATAGGTCAACGAGTTGCCGTAAAACCCATCTTGCTTTTTTAAAATTGCATTTTATTAACGTGTCTTGACTTCTCTTGTTTCGTTGTTGAACAGATTCTCAGTTTGGAGGCAAACCTATTTTTTTACGATCTAGAGCTTTTAAGAAATTAAAGGTGTATAAATATAGAGTTGTATTTATGACTAAAGATATACGTGTAAAGGAGAGCTTTGGTGTGAATCTGAATTTCAGAGCACACAGATGAGCATTGTCTTGCTCCCAGCCCCCAGTAGAACCAGTGGTGTCTGCGCATTCTTAGGTGCTGTACATAGAACCAACCTTTTTTTATTGGTGTGTTAAATATATGTAATTTGTAATAAAGGATTTACCAAATGAGCAGAAGCTGACGTGTGTGTGATGCATTCTCTGTGACTCTGTGAACGGCGGTCCTTTGAGGTACTGCCTACTATAGGCCAAAGTATATATATAGGCTCAGTGGGAAAGGTGAGAACTGCGGTTTATCTCTGTTAAATCGCTCTGTAAAATATCTTTAAATAGCCAAGCGGATCAAAATACCACTGCTTTGGGTAATGGAAAAAACATTGCAACAATTAGACGTCCCAGTCTCCATGAGTAACGTACGTCGTCTTATAAACAATTCATTATCTGTGGCCTGATTTTATGGATTTTCCAGACATGCCTTTATAAATACATGAGTCACGTATATACAAATTCGTCTTCTAGAACAACCCCACGAAGCCAGAATACGCAAATTTCAGTGAATATGTTTGTTATCCTATCAGCTGTGACATTGTTATTGCAATTTCAGGCCAGAACGTGTGTACAAAATCAACACTTAGTTGACTCCTGCAGAGTGACAGTCACATAAACTGCATCAAGGACAGCGAGTTCAAGGGGCAGGTAATATTTCAAACACAAAGTAAGCAGTGGGGACAGTCGTGCATCTCACACTTAGAACTTTTGCATGAATCACAGGGGGAATCTGATTCAACTGTCACCTGTGCATGTCACGAAAGGTGACACATTCTTAACCTTCTGAACCCCACATGACCTTTCTGACACCGAAAATACACACCTGCTCGCAAATGACGTGGCATCCATATAAAGTTACACATGCTCAGAAGCTCCTTTTACTGACTGTGCTATACAGCGCTACAGGTGTGACCTGCAGCACCAGTCAAAAGTTTACACACCCACACATAGAAAGATTTAGTGCAATCACCAAAAAAATTTTTAAAAATCATTTGTTGGGGGCGGGGGGGGGGAAGCTCTGTGAGTTGGGACTCGAATGAAGGTTGCTGGTTCAAATCCCATAGTCAAGAGAGTGATGTCACCACTGGGCCCTTGACTAGCTGACCGTACTTTCTCCTCTCCATCAGTTTCGTGAGGTGGCCCCCTGTGATGCTTTTCCAGCTGTCCTGATGGAGGTCCCACATAGATGCTGAGCTTTCTTCACTCTCTGGTCAAACCTCCAAAACTGTTTCTGCTGTGTTTAGGTCAGGTGGCCAGGTCATGTGATGCGACACACTATCACGCTCCTTAGTAGGTAGCTTGGTTTGTATCTGATCGTTATGCAAAATTAACAGGTGGTTTCAATGTTTGTATAATTGATTGTTGTTTTGGCAGTGGGGTGGATTTAGTACTGTTGGTGGAGCTCTAGTTTGACTGATTATAGGCACTTATGCTCTTGACTGACCAATCAAGAGTGAATGTACACGCGCCTCCCTCAGTTCATTTGTATTACGCCCTGCAGAAAGCACAAGCTACTGCATTTAAACTTAAGGGCTGCCTTGATCTGTAGAGTTTTTCTCTTTTGTTTCATGGAACCTTTTCCCCTGATACCAATGAGCACCCGACTCAAACAACATTTAGTCTTTTCAAGCTGGAACACGCCTATAACCTCCCTCCAAATCCAATGTGTTGGTCATGTGGTCAGGTCATGTGATGTAACACTCTGTCCATTGGCAGGTGCTTTGGTTTCTCCATTCTTTTGTCCGGTACGGTATGTTAAGGAATATTGGCACGTCCTTTACCATTCAGTGCTTCATTTATGAAAACGGCGATGCCACATCTTTGTTTAAATGCTGCCTTGCATCTGCCCTTCCCCTCACACCATATTAACAGATGCGGCTACTTCTTAGTACATTTCCTGCCACCCAAATGTTCAGCGTTTCCACACATATGAAAGCAAAATGAATAAATCCATCACAGATCACCGAGGTCACAGCCTGTCTTTGCCAAAATGATCCTGAACATCTGCTGGATGTGTTGGAGATGTGTATTCCCAGCGTACCATAAATTATATAATCAATTTATTTTCTTTTCTAATTTAACTGTAAGCTCACAAAGACAAAATAATCGTTTCAAAATGCGGTTGGTATTAGTAAGCAGAAGTCCCCCCCCGCCCCCCAGAAGATTTTTATGTGGAAAAGAGAACAAGAAGAAACTTCTGGAAGTGAACAGGAGGGGGGTGCATTTGCCTCGTTACCGTGACACAAAACAAATAGCTAATTAGCTAGCTAGCTAGACCAGGTCTTTGTTGGGCATTCGGTGAGGAACTAGGCCAGATGAAGACACTTCCTGGCTCAGATTGCCAGGAAGCATTTGTGAGTTGGTATAGCACCATTACAGTCTCTACATCACACCACAAGAAGCTACTCTCTGGGAGACTGGCATTAGGAGTCACTCTATATGTAAGAAGCCAACTGCCTAGCCCGACCACAGGAAAGCTTAACACGGCCTGGCTTCCCCCACAGAGCGCAAAATGACTCGTCGGGGTAACGGCAGCTCTAAAATCATCTCCCCCCACAATAACCAACAGCACACATGCTAATTATTCTGTTGCTCAGGCAAAAAGTAAACAGACATCTATCAAGGAGGGTATGAACAATGTGTTTACTGAGGGAGCTCTCCCCCCCCCCCGACGGTTTTTCTGCCCTCAGACCGACGCACAGGAATGCGCATGTTTAACTGCGAGTTCAGGTTCAGATGGATGCTTTGGTTCAGCTGTGGTCGAAACGCAAACCAAACCAAACAAATCGGTCGCAATTTTCCATTTGATTAAGGAGGGGCCGGTTTCGGGAGGATATGCAGGGCGCTTGCAGCGCTCGGAGATGACCCAGGCTGAGTTAATTTGGACTGGACCATCTCCGGTGGTGGGCCGGCGCATCCTGTGATCCGATTCACCTCATTTCTCCCAGACAAAGAATCCTTTGCCCCTGGTCTTTTGCCGAGCACCTGCTGTGGCATGCCTGCTTAGGCACCCTACTAACACAGCACCAGATAAATAAATATTGTCCAAGGGACTCCTGCCTCTTTGCCGTCACTGACCTTTTTCCGTAAATAATGTGCTTAAAGTAGCCCTGTGTAGCTAAGCCTTCCGTGTGGAATTTAAAAGCATGTAGTTATATATATTTTTTCATAAAGCAATTTGGAAATGCATCAGTTGACTCAGTTGTAAAGCAACTGAAGCTAATGTCTAGGTGAGACTTGATCAAGATTAACCAATATGTAGAATGTGACCTCTGCTTAGGGACTAAGATGGATTTATCAAACTGTATAAGCAAAAAACAAAATAAAATAAAATAAATTAAAAAAACAACAGAACCTTTGCCAGACATAACCTGGTGCCAAGCAGTACAAAGTATTCAGGAACTTGTATCTCAGATTTGCGTTGCAAATAGAAGTGTTGCTCTATTGAGAACTAACTTGCCATAGACCAACACCCTACTTTTCACTGCAGGAGGAGCACTCTAGTCTAGCCAATTAATGTCTAATTAAGGAGATGAGGGAGCTCAGGGTAAAGAGAGGCGTAGTGGGTCTCTCCCCCTTTCCATTTCCTCTCCTTCTGTCTCTCTCCTTCCTTCTGGTTAAAAACCATAATTAAAAATCAGCGCTCCCGTGTTCCACATCTGTTCTTCTGAGCTGGATATGCTTCAGTCCTCTTCTGGTTAAACAAACAGCCGAATCTCATTGGATATTTACTTAACAAAGCAAAGCTAATGACTTTGCATTTCCACCTGTGGCCTCCATATGCTAGAAAGTCTAAGAAGTTTCATAATTTTGTAATCACTGAAGTCCTTATGAAACATCACGGCTTACGAGACCTTTCCTAAAATGGCAGCCGAGAGTTTCACAATGGCAGCATCTGGATACATTTCTCATTCACGTCACAGATGAGAGTCGGCCTTGGTTGCCTGGCCTCTGTCTGTTCCAAAAAGGACGCTGCGATCATCACGTTATATCGAGGCACGGATACATGCAGACCTCAGCTGCTTTGATTTATTCCATCAATTAATCTCATGAGATCTGAAAAACCATTCGACAGGAAGCTACACATGATTGACCACCCAGAATCCTCCGTTGCATCATGCCACCGAGGCCCAGTAGTAGCAGATGAGCTAAGGTCTGTCATAGGGAACTGACTGCAGAGTCCAGTGGTTTGCTAGTTTGGACACTCCCTTGGGTTATGAAGCAGAAGGATTCGATTGAGGTGCAAAAGCAGGACACAATCAGTATTTTGGTCACTTTATTTGACGAGGCACAAATACTTAGTGATAACTCAGTTACTACTGAAGTACAAATTATGAACAAATATAGTTGCTACTTGATAAAAGATGCGTCACGATTCATTAATGATGAACAAACATGACATCAGCATTTCAGTCACTGTTATTTATTACTTGTTCCTTCAGTAGTTCACAAATGTTTACAAAATTAACAGGTATAGCAACAAGTATAGTAACTGCTTGAAAAAACCTATGTCATGTTCATGAATTAACATGAGCTCAGTAAGTATAATACTGTGTTACTTGTGTCGCATCATGTTATTGTTTTATTATATTGTGTTGTAGTTTGATAATATCGAAAAGACCAAAAATTTGTATTGTTGTAAAACATTTTCAATAGCAAGAAATTCTAATCTGTAATATTCTTGTCACTTTTAATGGATTAATCAGTCCAAAATTGGCATCGTGCAGAAAATCAGTATATTAGCTCAAATCCTTGCATTCGATAGCACAGTGATAATGATTGTTGTATTAAAGTTAACTAATCTTACTAATCACCAAACATACAGACAACCCTGACTGGCTTTGTAGTAAACACCTTCTAAAGTGCGTTAGAAGATCTCCAGACACTTATAGTTAGAAAAACATTTATGGTCCTGTTGGGTTTCAGAGCTGTCGATGATTTACTGATAAAAGATATTGCCCCAGTATGTGTGTCATCAAGATTCATTGTTCTTCTGACTTTATCTGGCTGTTGTAAGGCAGCAGATAAGACTATCGCACAAGGTCTTCTGTGAGATGGTGTGCAGTGCAATACTCACAGGCAAATTATAAATCATGCCCCCTCCTCCCCAGCAGAACTTTGAAGACCTTTGTTGGTCTTTATCGACTCTCCAAAAAATCTTCCCAGTTTACTCAACTGATGTAATAATAATGGGGGGGGGGGGGGGAAACGTCTGGAATCAGTTACTTCCCGCATTCCTGTCTTTGATTGTTTTCCTGCTCTATTTATTCTTTGCTTGTAGCTATAGCCTATTGAGAGGGTTCTGGCACAGCATCCTCATTAGGAAGCAGGGTACAGACAGACAGACAGACAGACAGCAGAATGTGATAAAGGCCATGGGCTCTCTGGCTCTGGGAATCGCCTTCAATGTAATCAATCACACACAAATGATCAAAGTCCCGCCAACAAAACAATGGCATCCCATAAAGAATCCGACCCCTCCCACCGGGAACAGTCCGTAAGATAGCAGACGCGGAATGCAGCCTACACACTTCGCCAGTCTTCTAAGAACTAGGAAATTGCCCCAAGTGGTGAATTTTCAGTGCAGCCCTCTGTTCACATTAATATTGGAACCCCATTACTGTCTCATTGTGGTTTTACTGGGATTGCAGTGGGGGGGGGGGGGATTCTGGGTAGCACAAAAAGCTTGTGGGCCTAAGGGAGCTTACAGCAATGCTTGATGTCATGGTCAGTGGTGTGCCGTCCTTACCAGAGAAGTGAACACAACATCCACCACATACATACACGGTCTTGGTTGCCCATTCGGCGAGTTAGGCGGTTGCTTACAGGGGGACCAACTTAGCAAGCCAATACACACTATATGGACAAAAGTATTGGGACACACCTGAATCATTGAATTCATTCTGAAGAGCTCAGTGAATTCAGGTGTGGTGAATTCAACTGTAATTGGTATTATTGCAAAGTGGAAGCATTTAAGAAGAGCAGGAACTCAACCATGAAGTGGCAGACTGTGTAAAGTAACAGGGCAGGGTCGCTATGTGCCGAGGCACATGGTTTGTAAAAGTCGCCAAAGCTCTGTTGACTCAACAACTGCAGAGTTCCAAACTTCCTCTGGCATTAACCCCAGCAGGAAAGCTGTATGGGGGGGGGCTTCATGGAATGGGCTTCCATGGCTGAGTAGCTGCATGCAAACCTCACATCACCAAGTAAAATGCCAGCATTGGAGGAACTGCTGTAAAACACGCTGCCACTGGACTCCGGAGCAGCGGAAAAATGTTCTGCGGAGTGACGAATCATGCTTCTCTGTGTGGCTATTTGATGGATGAGTCTGGATTTGGCAGATGCCAAGAGGCCGTTAGCTGCCTGACTGCATTGTCCCAACTGGAAAGTTTGGTAGAAGGGGGATAATAGAATGAGGTTGGGCTAGGCCCCTTAGTTATAGTGAAGGGAACTCTTAATGCTTCAGAATATAGACATTTTGAACAATTCTATCCTTCCAATTTTGTGAGAACAGTTTGAGGAAGGTCCCCTGTTCCAGCATGATTGTGCCCCAGTGCACAAAGCAAGATCCATAAAGACACAGTTCAGTGAATTTGGTGTGGAAGAACTTGATTGGCCCACACAGAGCCATGACCTCAACCCCATCAAACACCTTTGGGATGAACTAGAATAAAGATTGTGAGCCAATCCTTCACGTCCAACATCAGTGCCTGACCTCACAGATTCTCTTCTGGATGAATGGGCAAAAATTTCCACAGACACACTCCATAAACTTGTGGAAAGCCTTCCCAGAAGAGTGGCAGCTGTTATAGCAGCAAAGGGTGGGCCAACTCCATATTGATGCCTATGGATTTAGAATGAAACGTCATAAAACTTCCTGTAGGTGTTACTGCCAGGGGTCCTAATACACTGAAGCTTGCATGGGGCTCCATCAAGGCTACAACCAGCAGGTCACTGCATCAGTGGGCATGCACACACACACACACACACACACACACACACGCAGACACACAGACACACACACACACAGACACACACACGTGTGATGCAGTCATTTCTTCTTGGGGACCTCTCATTCATTTCTATGGGAAAAATGCTAATGCTAACTACGACAACCTTAACCCCTACCCAGCCCTAACCATAACCATAAGTAACTATGACGACCTTAACTCCTACCCAGCCCTAACCTTAACCATGAGTAACTATGACAACCTTAACCCCTACCCAGCCCTAACCATAACCATAACAAACCAAACATAATGCATTTTTAGTCTTTTCATTGCAGTCACGGATTTTTATATAATTGAGTTTTCCGTTAATCGAATTGTCCAAAATAAAGTAAAAAGAAAGGGTATTCATTACATTGTGGGGACACACAAGGTAAGGTATACCTGGACCACACACACACACACACACACACACACACTCAGGGTAACTTTGTGTCACCATTTCACCTAACTGCTTATTTTTAGACTTAAGAGAGGAAAACAGAGTGGCTGGAAGTAACCCGAGTACCTCTGTGGAGAACCTGAGGGGGGGTGACACCCCCAGCCCTGGAGGTGTGAGGTCACTGTGTTACCCATGGAGTCACCATCCTGCCAGAAAAGAACAGCATGCTTAACATTAAATTGGAGCAAAATCATTTGAAAAATATCTTCCACAACATTTAAACACTGTTCGGACTTCAAATGGGGAAAAGTACAAGACAGATAAAACATTTGGCACATTTTGTACGACCCTAAATAAGACTAGTTTGGGGTTCTTTAACGGCTGCCCCTAACTCTGCCAGTTGCTAGATAACAGCCTCATTGCGAATAACAACTGTCAGCCACTCCTGGCATAACATTATGCCAGGCTGTCGGTAAAGACGTAAGAGTCCCCCCCCATTGATGACAGGACCCCACAGGGTTTTGTGACCACATGAATCTGGAGAATTCCGCTCTCGCTTTCCCAGTATGTACTCTAACGTTTAATAAAACTGATTCCAGAGCGACCCAAACACATAACACAGCGAAAGTACCAAGAGAGTCCCTTTTCTGCCACAATTTGACTTTTAAATATTGGATTTTAGAATGGGGGGGAAACATCTGCAACCTTTTTCGTGTAAAACTTTATCTTGAGGATTATTGTAAAATCCTCTCTTTTTGCATAATAGTTTTTAAACCCCAAAACTAATAGGCAAGACTACTAAATTTAGTTGAAGTTAGGCCAGTAATGAGTCAATAGAAGGCACATGCTTTTTCAATTGTGGACATGTACCCCTTTTTCAAAGGCAAAGCTTCCTGAAGTCTTTCTCAGATGCGGAGATTACGTTTGTACTGGGTTCTCCTGCTGATGAATGTGAATTTCCTCTCTCTGCTGCTTTGTACTAAGACACTAATAAAAACATGAAATTAAAAGGATTTGCCCATGGTCTGTGTGCATGGTGACGAACTGGCATCCCGTCCAGATTGTCCCCTGCCTCGTGTCGACC
>JAODUD010000001.1:13856812-13867207 GCA_026784285.1 Stomatorhinus walkeri | reverse complement strand
TGGCATCTTGTCCAGTGTCCCCTGCCTTGGGCCCTGTGACGAACTGGCATCCTGTCCAGAGTGTCCTCTGACTCGTGTCTACCTGGCATCTTGTCCAGTGTCCCCTGCCTTGGGCCCTGTGACGAACTGGCATCCTGTCCAGAGTGTCCTCTGACTCGTGCCCCCTGTTGGACTGGTATCCTGCCCATATTGTGCTTCCTGAACTACACTCTACACTTACCAAGACCATCCAACGGATAAGAAAAAAAATGATAGTACACTCTTTTTCTTTAGCATTTTTTTTTTACATTTGAGCCTAATTAGCAGATACCTTTTTCCAAAATAACATGCATTTCTGAGAAAGCAGGCTCAGAGACCCCCGGAACAATAGGGGAGTTATGGGCCTTGCTCAGGTGCCCAACAATGAAATCACTCTAGTAACTTTAGGATTTGACCCAGCACCATTCCGGACACAGGTACAGCATCCTAACCAGCTGAGCCACATACTTCCCTTTGATTAACCAAAGATGTCCTTCCTGTTGTTTGCTGGGACGCCTCCTAGACACGGGTAGAGATCTCCCCTGCCAATGCGACATATGGGGTATCCAAGACCCCAGCTCTCCAAGAACACAGCTGGAGTTACGGAAAACCTCATTTTCAAAGTAGAGGAGTATTTTGTACATGTACTGCTTGGAGTAATTATGAATCAGGATTTCCTTGGCACTCCAACCTCAATTTAGTATAGTTTTAATTTGAAAAGCACATTTGAGAACATTTAATATATTTTTCCTAATTCTAACAAGTACTGGGAGCAATATTCACCTCCATTCCATGAATGTGTAACTAATTCTTTGTTTACAATGGTAATAAATAGGCGATATGCTTGGCTGTGATTTTTTTTTTTTTAAAATGTGAAGTTTCTTCGCCTGCTCATGCTTAATCACACACTGGATATCACTACCGTTTTATATCAAGACTACAACAAAAAACAGACTCCATCATTAAAAATCAGCCAACTGTATTATTACGGAAGTTCAGTTCATGTTTTAATGCCGTGAACTCCAGCTGTCTGTGGAGATACATCTTTCGTCAAAATGAAAGGTCACTCTGAGGCGTTGGGGTGATGGATCTCTCTCTGTGGCTTTCAGACCTTCTGAATAGCTCGTGTAACGCAACTCGAAGCTTTTTTTTTTTTTTTAATTTGTGCCCCCTCGCCCCCACACAAATCCCCAGGCCATGCCATCCATATTAAAATGATAAAAGCAACATTCGGCTTAATTTGGTGGAACTTCAGACCCGCTTAACTGCATTTGTTTGTTTAGAGACTAGTTTCTCCACTTTAGCACAGTGTGGGTTGCAGTCGTTTCCTCGACATACTAACGCAAAGTCGTGTCGTGAGGTTCAGTGCTGATTCAAACTAATCCCTGGAAGCTCTCAGGAATATCAGCCAATTTAAAATCAACTTTGATTAAAGTTATTAAAGCGTGAAAGGTCTACGCAAGTTTTTTTTTGGTCTTCAAAAACATTTCGTTTAAGGACTATTTTGCAAGCTAGGCTACTATTCAACATACCTCCCCCACCTGGCCCCCCCCCAAAAAAAAACCACAACAGCGAAATTATTTTAAAATAATTTAATGGAAACACATTAATATTTAAATACAAAAAAACTGAACGATTTATCACTTATAATCACTTGGATATTCTCTTTAATCAGCGTTTGACAGAGTTGAAATTGCATGTCAACAGAGTTCTTCGTGGACCCATTCTGGAGCACTGATGGACTGAGGGAACCAGGAAGACCTCTCGCCCCATTTTCGGCCCGTGGCAGATAATGTTGCACGTTCAGCAGTCTCTACATCAGTCTCACTAGCACACGGGTCACTGGGGATCCCAAAAATATACTTTTCCCTCCTGGCGACCATTCCACATGCCAATTCTTTTTCCACTTTTTTTTTGCGTATTTTCCAAAAAAAGCTTAAATTAAGAATTTTTAAATTTCCCTCACAAAAACAAGGAAAATTAAGACAAATTATCACTATGTGGGACCGTCCTAAAAACAAGTTAATGTCAACATCACAGAAAGATGTCACAGGCATTCGACTTGAACCTCAAGTAAAATGGAAAATAAAAAAGGACAATACGGAAAAAAAAACTAAATTAAAATAAGGAAAGCAAGACATCTGTCATTTAGCAGAGCCATACTTACGTACATGATGTAAGAGGATAAAAGCGGCCCAGATATCGGACAACCAGGAGTCCATTTGTCTTCCAAGATGCCATCCGATTTCAGTGTGCTCTCAACTAGAGAGGACACTGAGTCTGGGAGGTCTGACAACTTGCCAAGCCTGCCTCTCGAGCTAATTTAGGCTCAGAATTATTTACGTCTATTTTGAGAGAATTAAATCCCTTTTTTTTGGCCGATAGAGGGATAAATTAAACTGTGCCGGTGGGTCTGTGTTCCTTCTCCTGTGTTCTCTCTGAGCCTGAATTTAAGAGCTCGTCTAGACTCACTCCGACCTCTTGGCACGCGTCAATGACCTTTCTCAGTTTATCAGTTTTACCTCCTTCTGCGGCTTCGTACAGCAGGCGCTGCGATGTGGGGCGGGGGTCGAGGTTTTGGGGTGGGCAGCAGGAGCGGGAGGGTGAGAGAGACAGACAGAGACAGACAGGTGGACAGGAGAGGAACGTCAGCAACGTTTCGCCAGTGAGGCGGCATGAAATTCTGCATTTTGGGTCGGAAGAGGAGAGATTACATCTTTCCAGAGAGCGGCACACAGAGGCAGCTTCTGAAGCGCTTGACGGAAAAGACGGCGCACCTGGAGACACGAGAGAGAGAGAGAGCACCACCGGGGTGTGGGACTGCAGGGAGAGGAAGTGGAGCAAACACAGCGGTAGCGGCTAGATGATAAAACTACTAACAAGTTGCTCCTATTGCATTATTTAAAGGAAAACAGAGGAAGGTACTCTACAGTTAGTACTGAGCCCTGTGAAGCATGTGAACTTTGAATAAAGGCCAACTGAAGTAGAACGGGAAGCCCAAGGTCAGGTCTGGGTCACGTTACCGACCTGCATGGGGCATCTGCTCCCCGCACTCACCTCCACCTGTCCTCTGAGCTCCGTCTGCACCGCGATCGCTCTGTGGGGAGAGAGGAAGACACGGAAAACGGGATTCAGCAGATGCTCAGACAGCCAAAGAAAACAGGAAGTTGCAGTATATTTCCAGAATGGGATGGGGGGGGGGGGGTTGGCTTACATCTTCCAGGTAGCAAGGCAGCTGGGGAGGGAACTGCACAACATCTGCGTCTGGACCTTGAGGTGCTGTACGTTGCCGTCCTGCCACTCACGCTGCAGGAATCTGAAGACGACAGCGGATAGCCCACATCACAAAAGATGATTCAGGCACGACGCAGATGCTCTGTGTGTGTGCGTGTGCGGTGTGGAGGGGCAGCGAGGAGCAGGCTGATAAGGAGACAGCCATTAGAGCGCGACAAGAAGCCCAACAGTTTCTGAAGCTCAGGCAGCACCTGCAAACCATCCTGGTCGCAAGTAATGAAGAAACCGAACAGTGGAGAGGATTGGGGGGGGGAGGAGTTCGCCGAGTACCTGAGGACCAGATCAGTGTTGCTGGGCATGAGATAGCGGAGATTCTCCAGGACATAGGAATGCTGAGACTGGGGGAGGCAGTCCAGATAGAAGGAGATCACCTGCAGAGCACATGGCAAGGTCTTCAGACACAAACACACCAGAGATACAAATTCCGGATCCTGAAACTAACGGCTATCGGCTGAGCCAGGGGTGTGAGGACCTCCCAATATGGGTGCAGCCCGACCCCCAGAGACCCAACAAAGTCAATATTCATCCCAGAAATGGTGGAAGTCCGAGAAATCCAGGACGGGTAAGGAACTGACCATCTTAGCAGTGCCAGCCAGAGCTGGAAATTAATTCCCATAAAAGAAAATAGCAACACATTCTAGGCCTGGAAAAATGTCTTCACAGGCAAGACACCTTTCTTTATGATTCGGAAGTGAGGGAGAGCCATCTCTCATTCCGGTGTCCAAGCTCAAGACTTTCCATGGACTCATCTACCTCGGCATCTGGGGGGCAGATGGGGACCAGGAGGGCAAAGGGGAAGGTGCTGCTGGGGGTATTAACAGTCTGTAGCCCAAGACCGGCTCACATTCAGTACCTTGTTGTGGAATCTGTAGTTGCTCCAGTAGTGAGTTGAGCTGAAGGGCACAGTCGTTCTAGTGGGGACTGTTGCCAAGCAACGGTGCACCAGATCCCTGAACATCTTCAGGTCTCTGCTCTTGCACTGAGGCCCAAGGAACTTACTACTGGTAAAGAGGAGATAACTGGGGAGAGAGCAGCATGGGTTAGGGCCCGAAGCAGACTTCACTCCACCAACCCCAACAGCACATCAGCTAACGTTATCCCCCATTGGCCCAGCTATAAACCAATAGCTGCACAAAGCCAGCATGCTAAACAATGGGTCTCATCTCATACGAGCTCCCTGTTAGCATTAGCAATGCTAGCCAACCCGCTGGGGTATTCTGAACGCCTCATTCAAGACGGGCAGCTACGCGCGACACCGGCAGGAAGGAGGCCGGCCGTTCTGGGTCCTGCACCAGCCACCAATGGGACGGGCAGGTCGTTTTCTGCTTCTGGGCACAGCCCGAGGAAGAAAAAAATAAAATAAAAAATCCACGGCACATGCAAGACGACTCAGCAGGCAAAGGTTGCAGGAGACGATGCATGGCACTTACTCCAACCACAGCTGCTGTACTGCGTCTTCTTGCATGACAGTGCCCAGGGCTCTCTCAAAGGCATCTACTGCTTCCCCGACACTGGCGTGCACGGACTGCCAAAGGCTATTTGAGAAATGACAATACAGACAGCTCACAAAGCAAAGGGGAACACGGGCCGGCGGACCGACGCCGCGCCGCGCCTCTGTGTGGCTCCGTTTGGCGCGGTGAGGGACTTCGTGGTGTCCGCTGGCAGCCCGGCGTTCCGGCTCGGCCACAGCGGTACTCACCAGTAGACGAGATACAAGTAAGGCATCTGGCTGGTGAGCTGGTTCTGCAGGTGACTTTTGATGCGAGGGGCTTTCAGTGCGTCCTGAACTGGGATACCAAGAATGTAGCTGCAAAAGAAAAAAGGCGACAGATGTTACTTCCATGCCTTTTTTCCGTACTGCTCAAGGATTACTTGCAAAGGCGTTACGTAAAGTACAGCTTGAAGATTCATGGAAACCTGACGTCATTTTCAAAACCTCAACCTACCAAATTTACCTACAAAACCCTTCACTTAAAATCAAAACCAGTCCATGTTTTTCTCATAAGGGTTCATATCCACAAATTCTGTGTTGCTTAGATGAATCAATGCAAGTCAGGCAAAGAATTACTACATGTGTAAAAATAAGTGAATCAGGCAATGCGGTTCCATTGAATAAATAATAGGGCTGACCAAAGCCCCAATAAACCACAACAAAGCTTGGGTGGTCTCATATTTCCACTAAATCTGGGGGGGGGGGGGGGGGTTTAGCCCACAAAACACAGGTAACACGCCACGATAAGATTCAGAGACCTCCGACGACCTCGTGATGTGTTGAAAGTTCTTATCGGTTTCCAATGAAAAACGGCCAAGGCAAAACGTTTCTAGATACCTCACTCTACTGCTGCAATGCAAGCCAATCAGCATGGGAGGGTAGCCAACATGACACCTTTTCGCAAAACATCGCAGGAATAACACATGTATATGGATTTCCGGAAGAATAATTCAGGAATTCATCTCCTTGCAAAAACCAAAGACCTACCAAAAAATATCTTTATTCCAACTGTCAAACAGGGCAGGAAACAGCAGGGTGTGGCACAGGTTTTTGCCTACGGACCTTGATAACTTGCCATATTTCACAGAACCACGAGAGACAAACCAATATTGTGCCAGTTGCAGTTTGCAAGCAGAAGTGCCAAGAACAGGTTCTAAAATATGAGTCATCAAGCATTCTGGTAAACGCAAGAGGAAACATCAGATTAAGAAATTTTACATTTTCAAATGACCCAGACCTCAAAGCAACTGAACATATTCTGAATGGTCCAGAAATGGGCCTAGAGGGAGAGAACAAACAATTATTTAAAAATGGAGGGGGGCTGAGAGATAACATTAATCTGTAACCACATGAGTCTTAACTGCTACAGGATGAGCCAAGGCCTGCTGGAGAAACTTAAAATTAATAAAAACCTTCTGTCTATCCACATAAAATATGGGAACTACGAGATACGGAAAATCCTGCACATCTGCCTTTCTGCCTAGCAGCAGCCATTAGACCTTAATGACATGACAACACAGACTTCTATTCAACCGTAAAAGCAAAATGGCAAAGCAAGAACCATGTACACAATAAGGAAGACTCAGGTCTGGTCTGGTCTTCCAAAATTGGAATTCAAGCACTTTTGACTGGTTCAAAAGGGAGATAAGACCAGCAGAAAGGAAGCCCTGTCTGAAGAGGCTTTTGTCAAAGAGGGAGAGGGTATCAGATGAAGAGCTCTGTGTTGTGGACACAGAGACCGCCGTCTGCCCCGAGGCATCCCAGAACATTCCGTCCCACCATTCACTGCGGCCATGCCTGGGGTGACAATACCTTCCGTTATGCAGTCTCCATGAAAGCCCAGAGGTTCAACCCTGATCACTTTTTGTGTTCATAGTTAACTGCACACCACCTTGACACAGTAAGATCCCCCGCCCACAAAAGACACACCGAGACTCAGGAAAATGTCCCCCCGCGTGCCGATCAACCCGGGGAGCGTGACGGCCCCCGGGAGACGAGTGCGGGTCAGTGTGCGCGCAACATCAGAACGTCGCTCAAAGGTGCCATCTCTCTGCAAACCTGCCAACCGTCACGTGTAACACGACGCCCCGCAGCCACCAAAGAGCTCTCTCTCCAGGCCGGGGGGGCAGTAAACGGCACAGCCAGGATGTCCCATCTCAAGCAGGCGACAGGAACCGCACTTTGTTTCTGTCCATTAGCTGCCAGGCGGCTGAATGCTGAACCACACTTGCGCACTTGAGCGACATTAGCGATAGTGGTGTTGGGGGGCGGGTTAGGTATGGGGAGACCTCTTAAGTAAACAACCTGACAGAACAGAACAAGTTGGAGAGCACAGATGGGGACAGGGATTTTGGCGCCGAGAGAGTTTACTTTAGAGAGATGACGGCGTCTCCAAAGACCGATGGACTGAGCTGTTTGTTTTAGCGGAGAAAGGCTTCCGGCCCACAGCTCATACTGTCAGTGACTAAAATTAATTCTCTGTATAAAAAAATAAAATAAAAAAAAAAAAAGACTGGTGACAGAAGGCACCCTTTTTAAAAAGGGCACCGGTACATTACGTGAGGAATGAGATGACATAAGGAGAAGAGTCATTGTCACCGGGGAGGTTTGTTTCTCAAAGAACCTACCACATCACATTTACGGGACGCCGCTCGCTTGCCGTGTCCTCGCAGACAGACACAACAAATTCCTCAAATAACGGCGCTGTGGCGGGCGACTTCTCCTGCAGAGGGACAGATAAGATTGCATTGGACGCAGAATGCTATTAGCTCACTTTATGACGTAATCCCAGGTGGCGCTTTCAGAAGGAAAACAAAACTAAGAGATATCACTCCACGAAGAGTAACATGCAACTGCGGTGTAGCTCTACCAGAGTCAGTGCAGGACTTAAAGTAATGGGTCTAATTAGGACGCCATGTCCTGGCTTTAGAGATCAGTTTCATTACCACTGGATGATTACTTTAGAAAGCCGGGTTTGGTATTTACATAGGTGTCCAGATGGGGTGCTCCAAAGGATTTATTTAAAAAGATCAAATAAAACAAAAACCTTAGCAGAACTGAACAGAGATCCCGGCTTGAATGTTCCATATGGTTCCCATAAAAGATTATGGTCAATAATGAGTTTTTCCTGGCAGGTGCCGAATGTTGGATGAGCTGACGATTAGGCAGACTAACCTGAGAAATGAGGAAACTGCAGGCGCGATAGAAGATCTCAGCATTGTGAGGATTCCGAGAGCAGGTGCTCAGCCACACGCTGACGGCCTGCTCCCCATGTGATGACTTCACGTGGAGCCCCGCAAGAGCCTCCAGCAGGGGGCAGCACTGAGGACAGGACTCCAGCAGCGACTCGCACAGCATCACCGCCGTCTCCAACCTGAAGCACAGGAGAGGGCGTCGGCACCCGTGTCCATGCCCAAGAAGTGCAAGAGATGTGGTCACGACCCTTACTTTCCCAGCAGCTGGTTGAGGGCAATCAGACTGGTGTAGAGAGGAAGGCAGGTCAGAACTCGGTCACTGGGCGACAGGGACTCGTCTGTACAGTGAGACACAGCATCTGCAACGCAGGACCACTGATGAGACGCTAACCTTACACAATAATACATGACAATGCTAACCATTAGGTCCTCCTCAACCACATTCAGCATTTCTGTCCAATATGAATGAAGATAAAGATCTCTCTACCCAAACAATGAGAACAGCTGATCGCAACATTCAACAGTTACTCACCCTGTCGTCAACAGCATGTTAAAATACATGAGCACTCACACCCCTTGACCACCTCAGAGGAGCGGGTCACGTCCGCACACTCTCTCACGAAGAATGTTTCCCAGAATGCCGCATAATAAAGCGAATCATTGAAGAAACGTTTGACGCTCCCAAAACACTCGTCACGGGGAAATCTGTGCAAACAAGACGTTTACCCGGATGCATGAACCAGTTCTGACGGTAACAGCCTGGGTTTACCGGACCCTTGGGGAAATCGAAGATAAATTGGGCAATTAACCCTTTGGTAACTGGGGGGAGGGAGGTGGATATTCAGGACTTTTTCCACATTATTCCTCCCTTCCAATGACCTCTGCCTGACCCCTGAACCCCACTTTGGGTCACAGGGGGGTCTCCCCCGTAAGCCAATCCTATCCAGCCCTGAGGGTCCGATGGGGTCGTTCTGGGTCACCGTTGGCTCAGTTTACATTTTTCCTAGCCAGTTTCCTGCTTGGATTTGTTTGACATCACATACTTAACCGAGAATGATCTTCTCAGCCTCTTAGGTCCTACAGGCAATGCTCCTGCACTTCAGACTCGCCCAGGCAGGTGTAAAGCCTGACTGGGGTCACCCTTCTCCGTAACACGCCTATTGGCGTTCCTGCAGCAGTTAGGTCAAATCAACAGCTGTGTTCTCTTTTACAGGCCAGATTTTACAGGAAACTGAGAACAGCGGTGAATTACAATGGGGGGGGGGGGGGAATCCAGGCTCCACCAAAATGTGCAAAACTTCCACAACATTAATCTCTTACAAATATTTACTTTTATACATTCTGAAGCACATAGCAGATGCTTTTGTCCAAAGTGATGAGGTAGGGTTTTGCTTAAATTTGACTAATTTCTTTGTTGGCCAAGGAATCTGAACTCACAACCTTCCAAACAAGAATATCCTTGAAGATAATAATAAAGCGAGCTTGTTCTCACCTGTTTGGGTGCCTGTGTTTCTGGAGAGCAAGATAAGGCGCGTGCGCAAAGGACAACTTCCTCAAGGAGACCAATAAAATATCCCCGTTCTCTATCCTATTTGATCTGGTCAATCCGCCAGCCCTCAGCCCGGCTCACCTTCAAAGAGGGCAACGAGGACATCGGGAGCCAAGCTGAGCTCCCGTGCCGAGCGCCAGGGCAGGACAGGGGCGTCTCTGCACACGACCCGGGAGGGACTGGAGTCGGCGGGATCGAACAGGCTGGCCGGCAGGCTGCCGAACTCGCTGAGGTGGATGTAGCAGAGCCAGGCTAGGGAGCGGTCAGCGGGTCTGAGCCGCTGGGCCAGGCTGAGGGCTTTGCCTGGGGGCTTCAGAGCATCCTGGGCCAGACACGGGGGCGGAACACTGAGACACATCCAACCACACAATCTCAAATTTTAAAAATGGGCTCATTCATTATTAAAACTTGTTTTTTACTCCGGCAATACTATATTCACAGTGTGGAGACTTCTGGTAATGGATAGTATTATGTACGTAATCTGGTAAAAGCTATTTAAATTTATATTAAATTTCATAGTAGGGGAAAAAAGGTGTAATAATATGTTACTCATCATTTACTGGTATTTCGTAAAGGAAATATTCATGGGTGTAGGTATGGGTCTGTGTTCCGGCCAATGGAAACTGGCCACACTGCTCTGCCCCCTGGAAGACTGACCTGCAGGATGGCCTGGGCGTTCTGCCGGCGTCCACAGAATAGGCTCAGCTGTACCCTGTACAGCAACGACTCCAGCAACTGGAAGGACAGGAGCTCGGAGGTGGCGCCCTCCGCTGCCTCCCACAGGTACTGCAGCATGCGTCCACACACGTAGTCCTTGCAGTCAAAGGAGCTCTCAATGTTCAGATACT
>JAODUD010000001.1:13838517-13849867 GCA_026784285.1 Stomatorhinus walkeri | reverse complement strand
CTGAAACACCACAAAGGGAACCCACCCGAGTATGACATCACCACACAGCACAACAGAAGGACCCATGCTGCTGGGCAAGGCACAGACTTGGGCGGCATAAAAACAAAAGAGGAAGAGGAGCAGGATTCAGGTTCCTTTTAGCCGGGACAGGCCGTTGCCCGCGGTAACAGAGAGACACCAAAAACAATGTTTGTGTTCCCTGGCTTTCTAAAGCTAATTGTCTTCTTGTCCCCATTCCATCCAGTCCCATGCCGCCAGACCCCAAAACCGCAAAGACGGTGCATTCAGATACATTTAGAAGACGCTCCATAAAAAGCTTAACAAAAACGGCCATTTTCCCGTCTTTGACGACACACCGATATTCCACACTACACATGAATTTACTTGGTCATGCCACATTACGACTCCGCACTTCATCTGCGGTGGAGGATGCTGTTTAGAGAAGGACGGGAAAACATCTTTAAGAATGACGGGAATTCCCGGCTCCCATTCTGAAGTCATGGCGGTGGCCAGATGCAAATACTCGTTTTATCCATTCAATTCATTTCAGCGAAACAGGTTGGATACATTTTTAAAGTTCCTCAAATATAAGGTTTGGGCCTCATACTTCTACGTGAAGTACAACTAATTTCCAGTAATATCTAAAAAAACAGTATAAAAGTTTCTACCAACAGCACAACTTTGATTTTCCATGTCATAAAAGGTGATGGCATTTCACAGAATTAGTAGACTGTGTCACACATTCTATTTCCCTTCAAGTGTCCAAAGCTTCCAGTCCTTTCCGTAAACCTCAAGGTGCCTGAGCTACATTGTAGCCAAATGGGGTAAAAGAAGCCCAACAGTACACGTCTACATAGCTCTGCAAATGTACCGAGTACTAGCCATTCACATTGTGTGTGAAGTCATTAAGAACAAGGCAGCCGTCTGAACGAGCATCACGTCCTATTCTGTTCTCTCAGCTTAATGCGAATTCCACTCAAAGATGGACAGGGTAGACCATCCACATCTACCAAGTGACCATTGCACTGCAGGGTAGGTCTCAGTGCATGTGAGGTCAGCAGTACGAGCCCTGGTTTTGGGTGGGGCACTTAACCCCCCAAATGCTGCAGGGGGGCTCGTTAAGAGGCCTGACCCTGCGTTCGGAACCTCAGGCCTCACTATCACATACACATTAGTCAGTCCTGCTACAATCCCACTAATGCTTTCCTGAAAAACCTCCCATTCACTAAAACATGCAGTAAAAGATACAAACCTGACTACAAAACATAGTGACTTACAACAAGCAATGAAATAAGCAACAAAAACATGGATACCAGTGACCGATATTGTAATTATGTGAATTTAAAATTAGAAATAACGTTACTATAACAAACGTTGCATATGGGTCTTAGGAGTCTCACGAAAGCCTAGTGACCACTTGCCGAACGTGTCAGACTCATTAACATGTCGACTAGAGATAGTTGGGAGTAGTTAGTCAGAGGCACCGTGCGGTAGCATTAACAGATTACGGTAAACAGAGGGGTGCAGAAGACATGGCTATAGACAGTCTACCAAACGCAAATGTAAGCGAATTTAAAAAAAATAAATTAAAAACGCTGTGCGTTTTTATATAATTTGTCAAATATTTCTAGATTTAGAATCTAAGACTGAACTGTGCAGTGTGTGGATGTAAAAATTTCAATTCTTTTAGACGCACACAGATATTCCTATACTTGTGAGGAACGTCCATTCATGTCAGTCCCAGTCATGAGACCGGAACCCCCACCCAGCCCTAACCTTAACCATAAGCAACTAAAAATACAAGACATTTGGCATCTAGTTTTTTTGATTGCAATCAGATTATAACTGAAAGTAAGTAAGTTTTAAGGTATTTTACGTCGGGATTTGCTTCCTATATCGTTTTACGTGGGTGTGTGTGTCATTTTCACTGGCACAGGACGTACCACCAGGAGACGGCGAGAGCGCCCGCGGGAAAACTTGGCACTCTGGCCCCGTGACTGAGACTCTGCTAGGCTGCTCTTGGGCGCCGTGTGGAAGACGGGGCCCACCAGGGGTGAGGGGGGGCCGCTGTTGCTGGACGTCTCCTGTAGAAGGATAAACACCAGAGAAATGACGGCTTGCTCGCTTAGGCTGAGGCACAGATCCGGAGTGATTAATGGTGTTTTAACCTAATCTCTCAACACCAGAGGCAGGAATGAAATGTTCTGTTCATTACAGCACAGTTTGACATCAGACACAAATCGACACCTGACCAGCATAACCATAACCTCCTCTATTTAAGCTTTCTGCATAAACTAAATTGCCTAAACAACATCGATTCAACCCGTGTTTGGCAGCGAAACGATTAGCAACTCATTAACGAAAGCGTTTTTTCTCCTGGACATTATTATAAATGTATTGAGCTATAACCACATAACATGGGAAAGAGTGCCCTCTACAGGCCACACGGAGAACTGCTCAGGCGTTACGATCCCCACCTCGGATTTGACAGCGCGCTTATTGGCCAGGGACTTGAGCAGCTCCTCCCGCAGCATCATCTCTTCTTCCTCCTCTTCATCAGCAAAAGGGGGTTTAGGGGGTTGCTCAGGTTCATCTGGAGGCAACGGGGGCAGGGGCGGTGGCGGCGCCAGTGATGCCAGGGCAAAGCGGTCCAAGTAACGATGGTCGACATCTTGCAGAGCCTGAGAAGAAACGGCCGAGGTCATAAGAAGTCCTGCTGGGGCAGGGTCTCCATGAAGCCAGACACCCAACACTCAGAGCGGCCTCCAACTCCACAGCCGAGCTACGGGTGTCAAACAAGCCTTTCGGAACAGATACCCACCGCGCTGTGGGGTGGAGAATCCACAGGAAACGCCGGTATCTGGTGCAGGAATGGGGGACCCTCACCCAAAAAGGACTCGCGTGTAGGAGAAGCAGCTGTTCGCAAAACACACGAAAGGAAATCTCACCCACGAGGCAAGGACATCACTACTCTCGCAGAAATACAACATGCATCACTGCCATTTGGGTCACGAACAGGAAGCAGAGAGGAAAATCAATGCGGGAACTTCTCCCCACCTGGTGAGCTGGTCTCGCTGTCCGTTTCCATGGCCACCTCATCATAGTTGTCATACTGGTAGAGGTTTCCGGAGATGTCCAAGCCCTGTTTGCCCAGAGACTTCCTGTGTTCGGAGTCTAGGGACTGGGACAGAGAGTACCGGATCAGGACCGCAACATCCATCACAGCGGAGCGAATGCTGCTCCGGCTAAACCTGAATGCTATGGCTGATTTCCACGCCCGTCTCCATAGAGACTGTGTTTACTACACCAGTGGGCCACTGGGACTGCCATGAATCATACTGGGAAGGGCTGTGCCTCATACTCTGCCAAATCTTGAATATCTCCAGTCTGTTATTAATCATCCTTCAAGAGAGTAATGATCATTCTCATGCTGCTCAGGTGATTCTTTAGTCCTGGCTTAAAGTAAAGTATGTGTCTTAAGGGGTATTATGTACTGAAGGGGTAAATCATGCTCCATTCATCCTCTTTGCACCTATTCATGCAGTGCAGGGTCACGTGGACCTGGAGCCCACCCACAGGAGCTTGGGGAAAGGCAGGATTACACTTCCTGCATGACTATGGAATCCACAGAGGAATCATTTACACCACTTTTTACATTCATCTACTTAGCAGGTGGATTTGGTTAAAGTGACAAATGAGGGGCCAAGAGTGAATACTGCCAGCCATGGGGTTTGACCCCACAACCTTCTGGATGCAGGCACAGGTGAATGGGGGGCATGCAAGCCCCTTTGTTACCCTGCAGCCATGAATGTCGTGCAGCCGGTGAGGAGGGCGCTGCGGGGCTAACCTTTCCACGTGGCCGCCGCTGGCCCCCCACCAACTTCATGAAGCGGTTGTACTGCTCGTCCTGGTTGGAGAGGTTGCGGATCTTGCGGATCTCGTCCTCCCGCTTGCGTCGCTCCTCCTCCTCCTGCTGCTCCTTCTGGTGCTGCAGTTTCCAGGTGCGCAGCTGCTGTTTGCGCCACGCCTGCTTGGCTGCAGAACCTGTGACCGAGGTGGGGGGGGGGGGGCATTGCTGATGAACCACAACATTACAGGTTTCCCAACGTGTCTGACAGGCTGCGTGTGCCCCATATCATTCATTTTTATATAGCGCCTTTCATTTTGTTTATAATGCCACCAGGGCTTCCCATCCAAAGCAATTCCCTGCCCCAAGGCCTACGCGACCCAGGATAGGCTCCAGGCCAACCCGTCTTTATCCAAGACAGAACATTGACTGGCTGACTGCTTTTAATGACTAATCTAAGCGAAATATTCAAGGATCTATCCATTTTAAATGCACTTAATTAGTACAGGGTCAAACCAGGCTTGAAGCCTGTCTCAGAGAGCGCAGGACACAAGGCCGGTGACACCCTGGATGGGAGGCCAGTCTGAATGGGAGACCAGCACAGCAGCTGTCTCACCTGGGCTGACGTTCTTCTTGCCCTGGTGGGCCTTGGCCGCCGCCTTGCCTCTCTCCTGGGCCGGCTTGGCCTTGATGATCTTCTCCTTGCTCTCCTTCATGACCTGCTGCTCCTTCTGCTGCCATTTCTTGCTGGCGGACTGCAAGGCCAGCAGCCGCAGCTGCAGCTCTGAGAGCTCGTCGTCCTCGTCCCGTGGCTGTAGGTGCGAGCGGGAGGCGGCCAATAAGAGGCTTCTGATTGGCACAGGTAGCCAATTGCGAGATCGTTCATACAAAAGGGAGCCATGCATTACCCAAAATATATTATATGCGAGAAGATATCTTGGAAGAAAAAAACAGAACTGAATGCTGGTTTACACAGCTAAATGCCAAGTCATTTTTGTGCAGTTGCCTGTGCTTGCATGCACACTAGGGGGTGCTAAAAGCACTGTTCGCATGCTAAAATGGAACCCCTGCTTTGTTCCACTATTTATCCCAACCATGACATAGTAAGACAGGGAATTCCACAGTTTAAAAAACAGCCCCAGATGTAACAAACAGATACGATGTTCTGCACAGCTTCAGACAACAGTATCTCTGAATTATGCAGAGATGGAGACCCTACAACTGCCAAGAAACCGTTCATCTGTGCGCACTGCCTTGACACTTTTTTCAGTGCCCTTGGGAAAAGAGAGCAAGCATGCAAACAGTATAAAGATATGAGAAACATTAGATAGGCCAATTACTGTGAGACTACTGCAGAATATAAGGATATGTCGCCGTAAACACGCCTGGCATCCTCCAAGCCAGCATTGTATGTATATTTCCACATTTGTGAGTTACTAACTTTTTGAGTATCGCCTGTGGCTTTTGCAAAAACTTCCAAAAAAAATCCCATGGAATTTCTTATGCCGACCCTGCGATATATCAAAACTGCGATGCGGAAAGTCAACCAACTTCTTTTAATGTACATTAAATCACGTGTGAAGTGAATCATACATTAGGACTGTACCAGACAAGGAAGGCGATGGGAAAAACAAAAACAAAATCACGTATGGGCCGTGTGACTTTCATACCAAGAGTATGAGTCTTCAGTCACCAACAGGAAACCACTTCCCACAACAACATTTTTACCAAGTTAAATTCATTCTTCTTTCCCCTTCATGTTGAAAGGCAGTGATTAAATACATATAGGTTACCCAGATCACTTGGGCATTTATATACATCTACAAACACATTTTATTTCGATTAAAATGTTTGGCTATTACTGGGTTAAAAGACTGAAACTGGTCTGAGTGACAACCAGGGAGGATCATTATCGCGTCGCACTGGAGGTCATGTGACGCATGTTTGGGGGTTGGGAGACAAATGTTTGACATCACCTAGTACTTACTGCAGAATTTCATAAAGAGTCACTTCTATGTGCCAACAAGACGCCTAAAGAGATTTAAATTAGTGCCATATTAATCTGATCTACAAATGAAAATGAAGCAGCACAGATCGTTGGGTATATTTTCTAGCAATTTCCACATCCTTCAGAGTGGGGGTGCCAGGAAGAAGCTTAGGGGTGCTCTAACTCCCACAATGACCATAGCACCCCACCCCTCAAAAAAAGCTTCCCCCTGTTTCAGAATGTCTGAAAATCTGTACATCATATGCCTTTTTTGCTTTTTCATACTTGTATACTTTTGTCCAAAATTCACACGGAGGCTGATTAGCATACCCACACGCCTTACCTGGGCTCATGCATCTATGCGTCTTCCCTAAAAGTTAAAGCGCCAGTTCTGAGTAATCTAGCTCCCCTTGCAGCCATGATTCCCAAACCGATCCTTGGGAAGCCCAGGCATGTCCGTGTCTCTGCGCCTTCCCAACTCCTGTCAGGCAGAGCTGGAAAGGAGCAAAAACGTGGACTGTCTGGGTGGGAGCAAAAACGTGGACTGTCTGGGGGTCCCCTAGGACTGGGTTGGGAAACACTGCCCTATATTACCTGAAATGTTAAATCACTGGCACGGCCTCTGACACTGCATCAGTCGGCCATCCATAGCACCCCAAAGGCTGTCAGAAGACCAGGGGCCTGGAGGTTTCGGAAAATAATTCCTCCTATTTGCCCTTGCCGGCCTGATTTCTCTCTCAGAAAGCCAATCACACGACCACAGGCAAGACAGCGAAATGCTGATCGGTGCCTCTTGGAGCCCTTGAGGCAAAGGAGTAGCTGTTTGGATGATAACCAGATGGGACAAGCCAGTCAGTTTGATGTTGGAAACTAAACTGGTCAGGTTCGACAGCATCCTCAGCTACAGCGACCCCCTGATCTCCATTTTACATCATTAACATGGCATCTGTGAACCCATTTAAGAGACACTCCTAGTCAAGTAAGAGGCCTGTCAAATTAAGTATGGTCTGTTTGCGCTTCTGTTTACCTTCACAGGAACACCAGCACGATCCTTGTCACTCACAGAAGATATATTCGATACGACGATATCAGCTTCCTCCTTTTCCTCATCTTCCTCTTTGTCTTAAAGATAAAAAAAAGTATCCCTCAGAAAAACATGGGAAATTAGAATGATTACCCAGCATGCTTTTCGTGGGATCCACAGTCTGACCTGTATGCCGATTTCAAATTGTTTATTATGGAAGCAGAGACGTGAGCAGGTTTCTGTCACACGTCTATGCCCAGCTGTTCAGAAAGCCAAGTGGATTTCGTGTGACTTTAGGTCTGTACCTTTCGTCTCGCTGGGTTCAGCAGGACTGGCCCCCTCCAAACCGGCTTTCTCCGGTTCTTTGGTGGTTTTCTTGTTCATCTTATCACGCTCTGCGGGAGTTGGCAGCTTCTGCCTCAAAGGCCTGAGATTAAAAGCCTGAAAAGCCTTCACCTTTTCTGGACACACTGGTTCTTCAGTCGCTGCAGCAGCTTCTGTTTTAACACTGTCCTCCTTCGACCCTGGTGCAGCAATAACACTTACGGCAGCCAGCTCTTCTCTTGGAGAAGATTCCTCCTTAGGCTTCAGTGCCATCTTCTCCTCATTCCTAATGCACTCCAACTCCAGCTGGATCTGCTTATACTTCATGAGCAAATCCTCAAAGCTCTCATCAACACCATTTTCGGCTTTGGCAATATTATATGCTGGCTTTCGGGCCTGAATCCTCCCGAATACCTTTTCTGAAGGCTAGAGTCAAGGACCTTTACTTAACATAATATAGAATGACTCCACACATTGGTCAATACACGCCTAAGAAATGGTATCAAGCAGTCCAGCCAAGTTTATTTGGGGGAGCGATGCATCAATGTATGACAATGAGCTGTCAACTGGACAGAACCAGGACCATAAATCGGACCTCGTTCTCCGTTCAACCATCTATGAAATCTGGTAATGAATGTATTTCAGCTGCTCTGGGGACAGCAGAAAGATCATCTGGAATAAGTACGTAGTAAAAATAGTTTACTTTTTAAAAAGCCATGTATAAAACCCTTATTACTGTGTAACTGTGCACCGCAGTTAAGACGCCCATTTTGTACAGCATCTGTAGGTCAGAGACACGCATCCGAAACGATACGAAAGAAGCTGGAGATGGTGGTGAATCACCATGAACCGCGTGCACCGTGCCCTGTGCTGTTACACAGGAGGGATCGCGGCGCATGTTCTGCATGTCCCAGCCTGTTGCATCGATGTATCACACAGGCACGTTATATTATAAATACCTGAATCGTCATAAAGGTCGTTTGTATCTTAACTGTGACCGACAGAGTTGGTACATTAAAGGATACGCTTTCTCAGCGGGGACTCCTTCCTGTTGTTGTAGTTCTCCCCAAACTCGAAGCGGCCCGGCGGAGGCCTCGCGTTCTCCCTCCCTCCCCCACCATCTCCCCAGGCTCCCCGGTTCCAGTCCCCGCGGGGCTGATTCGGCTTCCCCCGGTACCTCAGTCGGCCCAGAGCCGTGTGGCTCCGCTCCCAGAATGAAGACCGAGGACAGGGGTCGCCGTGCTGCCCCGGGAGCGGCCGGTCCGGCCCGCTCGGTCCGCCCAGCAGTCTGTGAGGGGGGAGGAAGGACGGGTGCGGGTGTGAGCCGCGATTAAACGGCCCCTTGGCACGGAAATCCGCCCCGGAGGCCCCCATGGCGGCGGGTATTGCCCGAGCCTGGGCTTTGCTTTTTCGGTTACACCGCGCCGAGCCGACAGCACTAAGTACGCCGACACTAGGCCTCGTATCCCGGCGCAGGAGCTGCTTTTCGTCGGCGTCATCGTCGCAAATCTCGCCGTCTTCCAGCTCCCCTTCCTCCTTCGGCGACCCGCCACTCGCACTGGTCTCCATTATCAGCGACAATCGTCGGGCAGCAGTCGTCGGACGGCTCAAAGCGGACTCGGCTTGGCGAGCCCGGCTGCCTTACTGCTTTTCTTCGTATGGGGATTCCCCTCCCTTGTCCTGCCCAGAAACTTCGGTTTGCGTCTGTGAAATATCGCGAGACTTCGCCGTTAGCTCAGCGTTAACTTTCGCCGGGGGCGGGGTCTCTTTCCGCTGGAATGCATAGGACGCCTTGTTCATTACGTCCCGGGGCAGCGTGTAGCTCAGTGGGCTTGTAATTACAAGGTCGCTGGTTTAAACCCAGATAATTGTGTCTTGACTAAGACCGTGAGAGAAGGAGTTTTTTTTTGTGCTTCCACTCATGATAGATATATTTTTTATTGGATCGGGTTTATGTTATTATTATTTTTAATAACTGGATTGCTGTGGACTAGGGGGGCAAAATGATATGCTTTCATTGGGCCCAAAATCTCCAGCAACGGCCAAGGTTGTAATAATATTTGTAATATTAAATATTGTAATGTGACTGGTATGATTTGGAATAATAGAGATTGATTAAAAACTCATGAGGCCAAGGAAACTTACTATTTACAGTGTTGTAACTATGCAAAAGGCAAATCAGATCTGGGGATGCGACCTGTGCTGTACCTTTAAGGGGAATCGAGCGGCGGAAGTGGGTCGCTTTTTTGCACTTATGGTACTTCCTTCTAGAGCGCAGTCATCTGCAATCTGCCATGCAGTTCGTATGGGAAATAGATATTGTAATAAAATAATGCGAGTTCTGGGGTGCCTGGCTAATGGTTCTTACATTTGCTCGCAGTGTTCACAAACAAATCGTGTTAAGGGTGACTGGCGATCGTAATGCAACAAGTGAGAGGCAAAAACCGTCATGGCTACAGCGATTGCAGGTACATTTTGAGAATATTTCAAGAATTGTTTGAGTTAATACATTTAGTATTACACATTCAGATATTTGATGTATGAATACGTTGTTTTGCTCTAACATTTAAACGTGCAGGTTTCACACTAATAATCAAGAAGAAGTTATTAAACTTCTGATCTGACTTTACTGTTTTATATGTCTAGAACAAGCGGGGTAAAGAAAACGGATGGATGTACTTTATATAGATATTACAATACGTATTTGTAGTACATTTGTAGGATGTAGTTATAATTAATGATATTTTTGGTTAGTGGGTCATATGCTGTTCAGATTTTGCAACGTGAGTGTTTGGTCAAAATGACACAGCTTTTAGCTGTTTGAATTAAACGCAATACTTAAGACATACACCTTGTGTCATGCTATTATGTGAAATATGAATTAGGAGATATTAAAAAAAATGAATGAGTGGATATTAGTGATCATGGCACTTAATTTTTAATTATTTAAGTACAAATAAGTGGTCAAAATCATGCCACATGTTAAGCAATATTATCTATTCATGATTTACCAAAATACTCACTTTTTTCCCCATTGTGCTGCGCTTTAATGCAAATCCGTTTAATAATGAAAAAGAATTATTTTAGGAAAGTTTTTTTTTTGTTGTTATGGAAACAGGAATTTGCAACAATTTTTTACATGTCTGTTAATTATTAATCTATAGCATTGCTATATGCAAATCATTATAACATATTTGTTATCGTAAATGCCCCTAGACAAAGAGTAAATAAGACTCGTCCTCAGATGTAACAGAGATGAGTCTATGATCCATTGACTTGGTTAGATTCTGGATTTTTGCGAGTAAAATGCTTGTTGCAGATTTTGAAATGGCACCTCACAGTTCATCGTTTGAATAATCCCGACATCCAGAAGCATAAATCTGTTGCTTGCTGATGCTTCATAGGTTCTCAATGGGATTCAAATGGGGCGAAGATGCTGGCACTCCATCAGATGGTCATTTTTGAAGCCCAATTTCATTAAGTACTCCTCTGACTTCCTGGCAGCATGTGGTGGAACTTTGTCATGCATGAGCATCATTCTTCACCCTAATGGCCCTGGCTTGTTTTTGTACAACAAAGTTGTTTTACATAAATTTAATGCAAGCACTTTCACTCAATTTTCCACATTCAGGAACTTGCCAATGATTAATCAGCTCACCACCAGTTATTTGTGCACAAAACGTCACACCATCTCCTCCTTGCTGACAGAGGAGGAGATCTGTTATTTTTGACCTAACCACCACTCCATCCATAGAGAATTGATCAGTGAACGGCAATGCTTGGGATTTATTTGGAGACACTCCAGACACCTCACTTTGAGGCTGCCTTTCAACGAAGATAGAAGATCTGGCCTTACTTATTTTTCCAAGGTGGCGGAGGTGGTTGATCTCGATATGTTTTTGAACCGGTCAGATATGTCTTTGCTATTGGCCAAAGACATGTTTTAGCACTCACTTAACAAGGAAGAGTTTGCATTGTGAAATAGCAACTTTGTTAACAAATTTAGACAACTTGCTTGATACCGTGGTTCAACAGTTTTGGGGGGAATCGCACAAAGCTTGTATAGGTGTGGTAATCAGTGAAACTCACACAGATGATGTGGGTCACATTAAACTCCTTGCAACGTTAGACTCGCTAAGAGGGAAGGTATCATGAAAGAACCTTAATA
>JAODUD010000001.1:13812612-13831886 GCA_026784285.1 Stomatorhinus walkeri | reverse complement strand
AGGTTTGTTGTGTTAGCGTCGGGCGCGGAAACAGTCTTTTGGCAGAGTTTGCACATGACTGTCTTCTGCTCCGTGTCGGAGCTCTTGAAGCCAAAATGCAACCAAATCACTGACGTACCCCCACGTTTCGGTAAAAGTACTTCTTGGGATGCTGCCTGCATAGCAGTTTCAGTTTGTTGCGACTCCGGGCATTCATCTTCAACCTCTTGCTTCTCCATCACTCACGAGTTAACTAGCGTAAAGCATGTCGCAACAACGTAAAGCGTCATGTCGCAAAACCACAAGACGGAGTTTCTTTGCGAAAAAGTTCATTTTTATTCTTGATTATCACTTATATAAAGGGTAGAGTATGCATTGCATAGCGACAAGACATTATCATACATTTGTCATAGCCTATTTAATGCAATATATTCTTTAGTAATTGATAAAATTAGGTTAGAAACGATAGAAGAGAAATAGGACGATAGACACTTTTCTATCGTCCCCACGATATATATCGTCATATCGCCCAGCACTACAGTCCACTATATTTTACATTTTTGAAAACTCAGTGACAGTGAATTTTAAAAGTGTCCATGTGATTGTTTGATTTTACCAAAAAGTTACTTGTTAGTGGAAATTACTCTAGAGAAAATGGCACTAACCATGACATAAGTTCTATTTTTTTCTTTGCCACAGGTACAAATGGAGGAGTCACCCCTGTAGGCCTAGTGGCAAGCCTTCTGGGTGGGATGACAGTGGGTGTGGCTTACTTCATCTCTCAGATCTTATTCGCTAGGGATTTGAATCTGGCAGCCCCTCAGTGGCCAATCATTGTGTTTGGTGCTGCAGCTGGGCTGACTGGATCACTTCTGGATTCTTTCCTTGGAGCCAGCATGCAGTACTCAGGTGGGCTTTGTAAAGGCTTCTAATGTCCTCTGTACAGGGCTAGTGATGTGACATTGCTGGAATTAAGTCACTGCAGTCAGGAAGTCCACTATAATTGTTTCAGTTTGTGTATATTTGTTTTAATGCTTGGCTTTGACTGAAGGACAAAGTGGTAGGACAGGGGTGGGGAATTAGTTCCACAGGGAGCCAATGTGGGTGCGGGTTTTTGGAATGACCTCTCAGTCAGCCAATAACAGTGGGTCCCTAGGACTGGAGCTGAGAACCGCTGCTTTATTATTGGCTGATTGAGAGGTTATCCCAAAAACCCACACCCACACCAGCCCTCCATGGAGCAGGTTCCCCACACCTGCTTTAGGAGAATTTATTGGCATGAATATACTTCAGACCACTCTAATTTGGAAATGGATGTGTCCCTTTGTCTCATTGATGGTTATAGACACCCAGACAGGGACAGTCATTATGTCATACAGGTTGGCAAAGGTAACCAGGCAAGGTATATATATAGAAACACGTGTGCTGTTCACAAGAGTACTGACAACTGGTGAACAGACACATATGTCTTCCTGAGTGTGTGTGTGTTTCTTTCAGGTTATGATGACAGCACTGGAAAGGTTGTGAACCATGAGTCTAGGACTGCTAAACACATCAGTGGAAAACCCGTTCTGGACAACAATGCTGTGAATCTGTTCTCTTCCATCCTCATTGCCTTGGTTATGCCTGGCATCGCATGGGGCATCTGGCCTAGACAATAGAATCTAAAGCAGCCGATGGATGGTCAAAAGTCAGTTTTCATAGAATATAAGGGTGCTGTATTGGAACCATTTATTCTCTAAGAGACATGAGTGCAGTATTCTCTTTTCAAGTCTTACTATTTTATATTGAACCTGGAAAGAGTGATTTAATCTAAAACTGAAATGCAGATTTTTTTTTCATTTATTCCGTTGTTTTTCTGCATTGTGTTATGAGTTTTGGTGTATCCAAATGGATCCATGACCTCATTGATTCCTCTGATTACTGCATAGTAATATCTTTATTACCTTATGATAAATAAATAAATCCATAGAACTTTAATATTGTATTGTTTGTTTAATGTCATTAGTATAGTCATATACTGGTGTTTGTAATGTTTCCTGAAAGAATGTGAATGGACCGGTAGAGTGTTGGTGGTCTAGTGGTTAGGACGCTTGCCTCTGGATCAAGAGATGGTGGAGTCCCACCTTTGGCTTTACCATTGCTGGGTCCCTGACCTAGACGTACCCTTGACTCTAACGTGCTCCAGGGAGACTGGCCCTGAATTTAGAAAAAATGGAAGTTGCTCTGGATAAGATTGTCTGCTAAATGCTGTAAATGGATACACCTCTGTTTACTAATATATTTGCACACTAGTGCTATCCAGGACTGAACCACCACATTGATCTTCATTATTCAGTGTGAGCATAAATCATACATTTTATATTCTGCTCATTTTGTGAAGAAAACAATGTAACTTTATTTTCAGTTTAATGTGGATCCATCACCCTGAATAGAGTAAGGGACTGGAAGACAGCTGTATATGTCTGAGTTGGTACTGTTAACATATTTAGTAAATCTTTGTTGTTGCAAGTAACCATACAAAACATATAGTTACTTTAACAATTTTAGTGGAATTAATCAATTTCTGTAAATTACAACTTACTGTATCTCATATAGTCATTTGTTAGCCAAAAAGTTACCGTAATACCATACTTTCAGTAAGTGAAATGGAAAATATTACCGTGTAACGAAAAGTATATTAAAATAGCACTTTTGGCATGCTACCCCTTACCCTGTCTTGATCTTTAAGTAATTGCCTTCCTTTCAACAGCATCTACTGGCTGATTGTGCGACGCGTTAGTTCCAGCATCAGATTGTAACATGAGGGGTGGACGTTGGACCTGCGGATAACGTGTCCTTCTGAAAAGTAGGCGGAAGCTCAAGGTCGGCTGTTAAAATTCCTCAACACGGGGTTGTTGGGTCTCGGCCTGGTAATGGAAACTTTTTCCCATAGAATCACAAAATCTGTTACTATCTCTGATTTATTTGCTGCCCACAACTATACCAGAGGCAGAATGACCGTAGTTCAAAATGTGTAGCGTTATAAATATATATTTAATCAATATATTTCGTTTTTGTTTTCATAACTGACCAGCTGAACTCGCTCCACTGTTGCTGCGAACCATCCATTTATTCATACGTTTTACTTATTCGTGTTCATTCAAACGGATATATCTGCACGCATCTTTTTGGTCAACGAGCGACACGGTGATCCGTTTGTAAAATTAAGCATATAAAGCATACAATTCAGTCATTTTTACAGTTCTTGTGAACTTCTTAAAAGCACGCCAGTCGTCCAGTTAATTGTTTTTCAAAAAGGTATTTAAGGCGCCCTGACGAGCCGGCTTAACCCGTTCGGTCGCTAAAGCCCTGCGGTTCCAGCCAATCATTTTATCGCGTTTGAAATATAGCTCACGCCGAGGCTGCAGCCAATCAGATGCTGCCATTTGAAACACGTCACACGGCGCCACCTTCGAAATGCGTTGTTAATAGAAGGCGCGATGCTGCTAAACAGATGAGAGGAGAGAGGTTTAACAGTACCGCAAGTGAATAAGCTGCGGAATTACCACTCGACGGTAAGGTATGGCTTTAATGTATAGCTTTGTATACTATCATTATTATAGATAAGTATGGTCAAGTCCAGTTAGATATAAATGATACAAAAGCTAAATTATAATTAATGAATATACGTTGTAATTTCTGGTTGGTTGGCAGTGTGATGGCAAGGAGAATGTAACTGAATCATTTATTTCTAAATCGTGTCACGCACTTTGGAAGGATTCTGTAAATTTGCTAGATCTTTTTCAGAATAATCAGTTGCAGTGCAATCCGTGACAGCACGGTGACCTTTTTCCGGAACGATGTCATTTCGGGTTGATATTTGTTTTCCTGAGCGAATCGTGGTCTGTCAGTTTCTATTAAAGCTGGTCCCGCTTCTGTAGCTTGTGGAGAAGATGCAGAGAAAATGTCTACTTGGGGTTGAATGCTACTATTTCTTACGTGACAGTTTCCATTTTTTTTAAGCTTTCCTTCAGATATTCAGTTTAATTATATTGACCCGGCTTACAGCGGTAGTGCTCCAATGTGGCTAATGCACATGTGGTGAACAAAACGTTCGGTCCACTCTGCGGTGTCTGTGTTGGCACATGTGGTCGTTTAAGAGGATTCTTGTAAGCGAATCAAATTATTCCTTGTTAACAGAAAATGGAATCGGGAAAAGCATTACAGACAGCTGCTCACCCAAACCAGCAGCCACCAACCCCAAGCTTTGCGAAGAGAAAGAAGGCACAAGAAAAGTAAGTCTTGAGTGAGTAATCAAGGGTGCGGTGTGTCTATGTGCCTGCCGTGCTATAGTGAACCACAGTAATGTAAAGGAGAGGTCATCTGGTAGCTGAGGTCCTCAACTGACAACACACTTGGTATGTTTAACTAGACAAGTTCTGTCTCTAATTAAAAAGGCATGCGCGGATGTGTTATGTTCAAATGTCGTGTGTGCACGGTATGTGTTTGGCTTGACCCCTTTTGTGTTCCTTTGTACCCAGAACAGACATCAGAAGTCCGACAGACAGCATGATGTCTCCATGTACACGCAGACTCATGAAGAAAGTGACTAAGGATGTGTAAGAACGAAGCCACAAACAGTCCTCTTAACAGTCCTACCTAACATGGAAATAAAAAAAGCTTCTCTTTAGTGATACTATTCCTTTGGTTATCTTGTATTTCCTTAGTAAAAATTGAGTTATTTGTAAGTTTTGAAGCTAGCTACCAATGAGTTTACAGCACCATAACAATCAGTACAAACGGAATGCCAAAATGTGATTTTTTTCCTCCTTGATTTTTCTCCTTTAGGCAATCCTTACCACCTGTGCCTGTGTTTACTGCAGAAGACAAGGAAAACACCCCCTCATGAATATCTTGCAGCTAATGAATGGAGGGGTCTCAATATTTAACCTGCTTGCATTTTGCTCGATGTGTGAAATGCCTGGTAATCTTGGGTGCATCAAACTAGTTTGGTATTGACACAAAAGGCTCTGGGTGTTTGTTTCAGAATCCTTCATCCACTCTGATAGTTATCCAGTGTTCTGTGCTTTGTAGTTATAACTCATATCTGCATATGGCTTGGAACGGCGCACAGCCAAAAGGCCTCGTGCCAAATGTCATTAGGCGTTGAACCACTTATTTAATTTAACTGCTGCTTATCACATCAGGTAAAATTCTGATGGTACCTATGCTTCTGCTGTAACTGGTGATTGATTAATAATGAAAGGAAAATTATGGTGTTAGTGCTTTTAGCAGTCTTGGGTGTTATCTGATTGGATTGTGAAGTGTAGTATGGGTTGTTGGTACTATGTAGAGCCCTTTGATCTAAAGGCACTTAAATGGGCTTTTGGGGGCTGTTATTGTTATGTTGGGTGGGGGCAGCTGGAAAGCCTAGCTAGTGTTAAGGGAGTGTTTCTGCATTGCAAACTGCATTTCTGAGACTGAATGCTACCCAACTAATGTTCAATTTGCACTGCCTATGTATGATTTTGCCACACACTATGTCCTTTCCTAAGGAAAATAAAGTTAATATATTTATTGTTAACTTCGGATAATCATTTTGTCCACTTAATGTGCAGCTTTGGTGTGCTATAACAAGCTTGACTCTTAATTCTACTCTACTGCCCAAATAAATTGTAAATATCTCTTGCTGGCTGGATTGTTGTAACAAAATTGTTCAACGGATGCCGTCTTTATTCACCAAAGAAAACACTGAAATAATGAAAAAGTAAACCTGTATAGAATGTGGGGGGGAAATGGAATTTACTCATGTTTGGCAAAATACTGCATAATATGACAAAATTATGAAAAAGACTGAACTAAAGATGAATTGTACACTGCATTATAAAAGTAGATCAGGTTAGTAAAAATGCTGATACCATAAAAATGTGTGTATATACAAACGTAAGACATAAATCGTGCTTCTGCTATTCTGTGCTATTCAATTACAAACAATATTTTTACACTTGACTGAATCTGCGTCTTCTCAAAAGTCAAAAGAAAATCCAGTGTTAGAATTTTAAATAAATTTTTATGTGATTTTGATGAAAAGGGACGTTTAGGTTCTGTAATTTCATTTCATTGTACTTACGTTAAGCCGTGTTTGACCCTAGTGTTTTTTATCTTAGTAATTTGTTCCCGTTCGTTTTTTTTACACATATAGTTATTGTAAAATCTATATTTTGTACTTGTATATGTTTTAGTCTTTTTATTCCCCTATTTATTGGCACCGATGACGAAAATGTACCCCAATCTCATTTTACTGAAGTGTAATGACAATAAAGCTTTCCATTCTATGTCTTATAACTTTATATAAATATATCGATCAACTGTCCGTTTTGACTGTTTTTATTAGCGCTGTGGTCTGTGCTACCAAGCGGGGTTACTGGCTTATCGGGGTAACTTGTCAGATTTAAGGTGGTCTGGGCAAAATGTAAGTAAACGAATATGAAGTCCATTTAAACGGCGGTACCTTAAATCCGACAAGCCAGTAACCCCGCTTCGCAGTACAGGACACTCGAACTGCTATTTCCGCCCGTACAAGAAAAATAAAGCCTCGCCCCCGGCCGCGTCGGTCACATGACCCACGGCCGGCGTGACGTCGAGGGAGAAGACGCCATTAGACAGGTTGACAAACTGGGAAGAGCCGATCGCTAATGTGGCGCTGGTTAGCTGCTCTCCCTTCTCCGCTGGATAGAGTGACGGAGTTCGGATCTTCGTTCTTCTAACTTCTCCCGCCACGTATTTCCTCTCCTGCTCGCTTATTTTTATCCTCCCTTCGCCGGCTGCGTCCGATGTGAGTCGCCAGTCCGCGGCTGTGCTGGGTTTACACTCTCGCTCCCGACCGAGGAAGGATCAGACGATGGCGGCTGGCGGAGCGGGGGGCGGCGGCAAGACCTACTCCTTCAAGGTGGTTCTTCTGGGCGAGGGATGCGTCGGGAAGACGTCGCTGGTGCTGCGCTACTGCGAGAACAAGTTCAACGACAAGCACATCACCACACTGCAGGTCGGTGCGCGGCGCTTTTCCTGCCATATCGTGGCTTTAAAGCGCCGTTTATGAAGACGCTCCCCCTCCGTACTGCCGTGAGTCGCGGTGGTCCTGCCTTTTAGCCGTGGCGGCGACGCGCCTGCTAACACCACTGTTAGCTCGCTAAATATGTATGTGTGTGTGTATTTACATTATTTGTTTGTTTTGCATAATACACACGTACGTATTCCGCATATCCGTATTATATGTGTATGATGTGTATATATACACAGTGTGAGCATTCAGGTGTGTACGTACGTGTCTGCATGCGCGTGCCCGTCGCGTGATTAAGGGTCACCGTGGATCATATATAATCACGGAGCAAAGGGTGCATCTTCGGTTCATCGGACGCCGACCTCCAGTCTCTGTGTTCGTGAGCTCGGCCTTCCTGCGTTGGCCTTTGATCAAAAACAATGCTACTTTTGTTCTTAGTGTTTTTGAACTTTAAGGGCGTTTTAAAACTTCGGGGCTCGGTTATTTTGACGTGCCGGGCTTTTTCATAAACGCGGTGCTACCGAGTCTCGGCGCCAGAACACGGAAAGGGCCGGAGAAAGAGACCCGGAACCGTCCGAGCCGGAGGTGTGGCGTAGTGGAGCACCAAGCCGCCCTGGCGTCCTCCCCCGGCGGAGCTGTCACTCTGCGGTTGCCTCCCCATTTCCCGGAGCTGCATGATTAGGCAAAAAGGGTTTTTTTGCTGGTACTTTGTCGGTTACTGCCAGCCGATGTGGGATTGCATCAGGATACCGGATTATATTAATGCCTTTCGCCTGCTGTTCATGTTTCCAGCAACCTGTTGAATCTGCTGTCAATACAGACATAAAATCCCCCAGGAAAATGCGAAATTATAACCGTGACACTTATTTCAGTAGCCTTTGTTTAGAGGTGGATGGGTATCACTCCGATTCCAGGATATCCATAAAATGCGCGTGTATAATTTGGGTTGGTGTTTTGCCTGAGAATTTGATCACTTTTCGGGGTTGTTTCTTTTTTCTTTTGTTCTACTTAACCCTTTGTCTCATCTGATAGCCTGCTATTAACTAAATTCGTTAGATAATACAAGTCGGATAATTTTTCTTGTATCCGTGTTATCTAAATAACTGGAGGATAGGTTGGATAATGAGGAGTGTCTTTCTAATTAGCAGACTGTCAGCTTGTGTTTGAACCTCATTTACATGTCATCTGTATTTTGTTGGGACACAGTGACTGTGTGATATTGTTCTAACAGCACTTGATAACTGCCTGCGCACTATTTATTTTTACTGCTCAGATTGTGCTCCCGGCAGTTCATTAACGGTCCTTCTTTGCGAAGTCTCATGATTGTTTGGAAATAGCCCAACCTCCCCCCCCCCTTCCCGCCTTCCTAGAGATCTTGCAGCTGAACGGTATTTGTAAGTTGACACCACCATGGAGTGGTTGTGAATGTGTCTAGCTGCCAGTTGCCACCTGCACAAGCCGTGCTTCTGCTTTCATGCTGCTAAGGTTCCTTTTGCTCTGTCTTAGCATTGTGCCCCCCCCACGCCCCACCCGCTTGGTGTTTGGCCTGGGCTGAATCTCTATTCACGGACAGTGGCGCTCAGTATTGCACTGACACTGTTTTGCTGCTGGGCCCTGCTCCTGGCGGGGAATGCGGGTGAGCTTCCTGGAAGAGTTGTGCTGTTGCATCATCTCTTCAGAGCGCTTGCTTGGAACTTTCCCAGAGCCTCCTGCCTCTTTTAGTGGTCTCTGTGCCCGAGGCTCCATTTACACGAGCCCGTTGGCTTGCTTATTTCGGTTAGGCCTCTGTTATTCTGTCCAGCATAAACATGTAAAAAAAAATAAAGATACTGGGGAACCTGTCACATTTAGTAACATTCATTGGTTGGACAAAAACATGGGAAAAAATTCCTGGTTGTCAAGAATAACTTTGTGACTTAAACAGGGAAAAATGGGGAAACAAAATAATTGATGCTGATGCACTACAGGATTGCAAAGAACAGAGCTGGAACAGTGCTTGAAGGCCTGTATGAATTTCCACTTGTTTTGGTAATCACATCTATAAGTGGTTATCTTGTCTTAGTGGTGACAGTGCCTTAAGGGCACAATGCATTGCATTGTTTTACGTTACCTAATTCTCCAGGGCTTACGGCCGCACTGCCTCATTTTAAAGGGGATTTGATGTAAACGCGAGTCCTGTGTGGTTCGCTTGTATGTCTTGCATCCTAATTTGTTTTGATATCTTAGATGATTACAACTCAATGTGTTTGCTTGTTAAAGCATTCCATTATAAATGCCTCCCCTCACAAGAACTTGTTATACAAAGGACTTAAAAAAAAATCGTCAGAGTAAGAATTTCTCATATTAGAAAAACGTAAGTTAAATGGAATTTCTGAGCTGCCTTATAAAATGCGTTTTCCATCCTTTTCACATTCCCATAATACCTTGACAGGGTTTTCCTGCAGCGCCCCCCCCCCCCCTTATTATTCCAGTTACTGCTTTTATGCTTCTCTTTGTTGATAGACTGCAGCGGTGGCAGTGGTGAGTGTTTGTGTTGCTTGGATGCCAGCAGGGAATGAAGGCAGTCTGTCATCTGACAGCTGGCTGCCTTTTCTGTGTCTTGTTTGGCCATTACAGTCAAGCTCTGCATTGTAACCCGATCCATCAGAAGGGGAGGGGTGTCAGGTGGAGCTTCTGCGCATCATAAACGGTTTAATTTCTCTGTGATTCCTATCTGCTGGAGAATGAGGCAGGTTGGAATGTAGAGAGAAGCGTGTGTGAAATTTGGTATTTTTATGAATTTGTTTTAGACAGTTTAGCAAATATTGGAAACCAGATGCTTAATTGCACAGTGTGCATTTACGCTGGGGGTTTGCATTCAGAACGGAAATCCAGCACGCCCCCATACTTGCTGGTACTTTTAGCAGACTTGTGGGTCGTCCCATTTGCTGATTTGTGCTGCTGTTGTCTGGTTAACCTTTGCAGTCTGTCAGGTTCTGAATGCAGCCTCACATTCTGTGATTGGCTGTGTCGTCAAACTGGTTGCTGAAGAAATATTTACACCACTTTCTTCTATGTGGATTCTAGATTGTTTAACCCTTTGATTTGAATGAATGATCCGGTAGCTACTTGTTTTAAAGTAGTTCCTTATACCCTTTCTGTCTTGGTTATTGCAGTGCAGTGACCAGGTTTATTTATAGCCTTTCAAGGTCTCTCACGTTTTTGGTCTTTCCTACCACCTAGGCAAAGGCTGTCACACTTGGCAGGCTAGCTAGCCTGTTGAGCATTCTGGAGTTTGGAACATTGGGATATCTTGGCACGTGTTGACCTGGTATCAGTTTTAAATCGCCACAACAGGTGTATACCTTGACGTCAATATGTGGGCCTAAGTGATGTAACTGCTCGTGCAACAGCAGTGGAAATAGTATGTCTCTCTTGATAGCGTTATCGTTTTGGAAAGTTTGGAATGATTGGACGGACCCATCTAAGGGTCTTAATAGGCACTTGACAGCTGCTTTTCAAAGAAGTACCCTGCGGTGTGATGCCTAAGGAGTGGCAGTGGACCCTCCGATGTTAATTCAGATCAGAGCGAATGTAATTAATCAGTGGAGCTGCTGTGTGAAGTACTGGGAAGGACAGGCTGCCAAAGCAGTGTGTCATCACAATGTTACTGGGGTAGCAGTTATCCAGAACTCATCACAATGGAAGGGAGTCTTTACCAAGTGCCCTCTGATGGGGGCGTTGCGAGCGGATGCCCCCCCTACCCACATGACCAGCGTGATACGCGGAGCCTTTTCTGATTGTTTACCTCACCTTGCTGCTAAAATGGTTGGATTATAATGGGGAAGAATACTGAAGAGCTGTGAGGTCATTCCGCAGAATGTGTTTTGAATCAAATGAAGCTCATTCCTTTGGGAGGTGCCTGAATCAGGGAATGATCACACTGCCGGTTCAGTAACAATAACACTTGTTTTGATTATCGGGTTTGGAATTAGTGATGCTTGGCGGCCGCTCATGGTATCGGTCAAGTCATTCGAGTTGCTTAGTTCAAATAAATGTGCTGAAATTTCTGCTCGCGTGGCGTCCACTGACCGGTCCTCATTGGGCGTTGCTCTTCGCGTGGCATGTTAGCATTAGCATTCTCATCTACACCCAGCCAATCTGAGGTGGCTTGTTAGCATTAGCATTCTCATCTACACCCAGCCAATCTGAGGTGGCTTCCAGCTATTGCCGCCAAACCAGATCACGGTGCCGTCAGTAGTGCTGAGAGACACGGTGCACATGCCGCCCTCCCAAGTGCACTCTCGAAATCCCTAAAATCGTGCTTTATCGATCGGCGCCGCTGCTCTGCCCATTAACTCTGCAGGAGCAGCCTTAAGAACATGATGTAGAGCATGCGAGTGAAAATACAGGAGAGGAGTTTTATCAGCACTAGGCTTACCGATGCATCCATGGGAGTGTGCACAGTATTGTATAATTCAGACTCTTATTGCGTATGTAATGGTTTTTTTTAATTAATTTTATTTTTTATTAATCTGCAAACAATAAATACTATTTAACAATGTGTGAACAATTCCTTATACTTTTACGGTTCTAGTTTCAGTCAACTTTAAAATTTTCTTTCAGCAAGGATCAAATGTTAAAGGTTGAAAATCTCATCTCTAATGTGGGTTTGAATTCAAGTTTTTGAGATCTCACCTGCTCTGTCCAGCTCTGTTTGGTTGAACCTTCACAATCCAGGCAGGCGCGTGACCAGGACATTCTGTGCTCTTTCATCATAGCACGAAATAGTGTGAACAGCAGCATTTGTCTTCCAGGCAGCTGTTTGAGAAGAGTGTTTTATTAGGTGTTAGAGTGATGGTTTGTAGGATAGCTGAGGTTTAGGACAGTATGGAGTTATTCTTTGAAATGTCAAAATATTGTGTTATATAAGTTCAGGGCTTCCAAAAATATATGCTACAGCAATTAAAGTGATAGAGCAATAATAATCCAGATATCTGTAGAAAGTTTATTGTAAAGTTGCATGCTTCTTCCTAATGGTAAAGGGGTTTGATTTTAAGAAGATTAGGTTGTATTCTGAAAGTATGTAAAAAAAATAAAAATAAAAAATTTAATAGTGCAGAATGTTGGGGTGTTGGGTTGTAGCTGCAATGGCTGTGATTAGGGCTTTCATGATCACCTCACAATATGATCGTGATTATATGCTGCCTGTGTATCATCACCAGGGCCTTAGATGATTGGTGAAACCTGCCCGGAAGCCGGCTTTCGGAAATATATGGATGCTTACGGCCTCGGTTCGGTAAGTAGTTTAGTAGTGTGCCTATTGCCTATGATGTTCATGAGATGCATATTGTGACACTCAGAAGTGATCTGTATAAATAAGGCGTATCCTTATGTTTAATAACCGTGCTGGACTTTAAACTGCAAAAAGCACCACTACACCACCAACCACCGACATCTTTTTACCTTGTCTATCCCCCATATCTCCTCTTTCGAACGACGCTGTGGCCGCTGAGCTCTTCATTTCTTCACCGCCACTTCAGTGCTTGTCGCTTCCATGATTTACTAAAACAGTAGCATGTAGCGTGCTCTGCTAAATGAATTTAATAAGCATAAGGATACGCCAACTTCATACAGATCACTAACTTTTGGGTGTCTCAAAATGCATCTCGTTAATATGTGAGGCACAGTGCTAAACTGCTGACCAAATTGTGGGCGTCAGTAAAGTAACATATATTACCGGAAAGCCGGTGTCTGGATATGTTTCACCCGTCATCTAACGCCCTGGTGGTTATTGTGCATAATATATTGTGTAATATAATCGCGATTACATCCTGATTATGTGATTGACAGCCCTAGTCCTAGCATATTGTTTAAATGAGTTAAAAGTAAAAAGCTGGTTTGGTAATATATCTGTATCAAACAGGTTTTTGACCCTTGTTGCTCTTGGGCTGTTTCAATATCTTCTGCTGATTCTCACTCTTGTGCCTTAAGTCCCTTTGAGGACCTGCATTGTTGCAGCAAGTGATTTTCCAGGTACACAGAGGAAGGAATTTTCCATTTGAGTCTGCAGCAGAACCTTCCGGAACTTGCTGTCGCTCCCCCTACGGCCTTCCTGGCCTTGGCTGTCTTGCAGAATCCCCAGCCGCCTCCCCTGTTTTCTGCGTGGAAAGCCGACAGCGTGGGCCGCCTCCCGTTTCCACGTTTCCGTGATGTTCGCTGCTCCGGTTTGTTCACCTCGCCCCTCTCTGTGCCCTTTTCCAGGCGTCCTTCTTAACAAAGAAGCTGAACATCGGAGGGAAGCGAGTGAACCTCGCCATATGGGTGAGCATCTCCTCTCGAGCAAAACCGGGCCGCTTATGCAAATGGGGCGGATCACATGACCTGGTCAGGCGAGCTAGCCAACTCGCTGTGGAGTGACACGGTTTGAAAAAATAAGGAAAAAGTAGGAATGGCTCTAGCAGTGACTGAGCATGTGTCTGGCTTCTGCAGCCATCTGACGGAGTTTGTGCTCCAGGGCCAGGTACTGAGTCACCGCAGAAACAGGGGTGCAATTTAAACCCACGGATGAGTCAAACTGATAGCCTCTGACTGCTTCTTGTGGGTGTCCGTGCCCCCCCACCAACTAGCAAATGGCCCAATTAGGCACAACTTCAGGTCTCTGCTGGACTTGCCAGATATGGAAATGTGGGGGAGGAACAAAAATATTTAAATTATCGGATCACAGATGTACGAGCTGTTATTAAAACGCATATCCAATATCTCTTGTTTTATTTACCAGGCATTAGGCTAGTCAGCTGATGAACGGCTCAGAATTAGCCACTGCTAAGGCTTTGCCTGACTGTAGACTATATGTATAAATTGGTGAAGATTTAAACTACACCTACATTGAAACTGAAGGCTTCCATGGCAGTTTCTGACAAACAAATCATCCACATTGTACCCCTCATTCTGTTTTTAAAATAGGACACGGCAGGCCAGGAGAGGTTCCACGCTCTGGGGCCCATCTACTACAGAGATTCCAATGGAGCCATTTTAGTGTATGACATCACAGACGAGGATTCCTTTCAAAAGGTGGGCGTTCCCCAAATCCCGAATCCCAAATTGTCTAAAGTATGATGGCGTTGTAAAGTATTAAACGATGCATTTAGTGTTCATTTTTAAATGCTTGTATAAAAGAAGCAGAAACATGTGTAATGTTTCTTTTTAGGTGAAAAACTGGGTAAAGGAGTTAAGAAAAATGTTGGGGAATGAAATCTCTTTATGTATAGTTGGTAAGTATGGGCTGCATTTTCTCCATCTGCCTCTGTGGTTGAGTGGATGAAATTCCATGTCGCTGATGTGGCCCATTTCTCAGTCGTTACATGTGGGCCCGTGTCGGAGGGCCTGGGTCAGCACAGGCTGAATAGATGTGTATCAGTGTTGGGCACAGTGGAGACAGTCATGGGGCCAGATCATGTGTCGGGTCTCATTATATCTACATGATGGTATGAGTTTGGGCGGGGGGGGGGGCGACGTCTGCCCCATGATTTGCCAGAGAACACTAGAAGCAGCTGTGACCCAGGGGAGGGTGTTTATCTCTGAAAATGTTAGTGGTACAGTCTGGGTTTCCCACAAAGGAATATTTCTGTTAGTTGGGTTAACGTAAGCTAGAAGTCATGGTTGTCTGATAAGAATACTCCTTACTTAATCTCTTATTGGACAAACATGACTTCTAGCTTTAGTGAGCCCAGCTACCTGAGAAATCCCTCCTGATCAGTGTTTGGGAAGACCTAGCTGAAGGAAGCACTCATGGAGAAATGTATCAGATGTTCCCCTCCGTTCATATAGAGCGAATGGGTTGATTTTGGATGCCATAAACCCTATTGTGTTGCACATAAGAAAAGCTCAGTTGCTGTAATGAATGTTTTTACTGATCACATGATCTGAAATTAGCCCTAAATATAAAGAATAAGCTTGGGGCTGAAACTGGCACAGATCCTGCACGCCAACTCCTTCCCTATTGCGACACACTGAGAAACCTTGTTTATGCTTAATCACCACGCCAAGTAGGCTGGGCGTCTTATTTAGAGAAATGCACGGTGACACTTGAACCTGCTGCTCATCTGGTAACCAGGGACCCTTTCCCACAACTTTTTATGTTTTTCTAAAGGTAATAAAATAGACTTGGAGAAGGAGAGGAACGTATCCATCCAAGAAGCAGAAGGGTACGTGCAGATCAGCTTTGCGGTTCTGGTTTCAGCTACATTTAGGACGTGGAGCTTGTCTTCTGCCTGCTGTGCCATGCCTGCCCCCTGGTGCTGTTTCTTAGCTCTTTGGCCCTGCTCTTAGCTGTGGCAGATGGAATGAGTCAACTAGGGGCATTCAGAGGGTTGGGAACCCAGCTGAAAGCTGATTGGCCACTGGAGTGTGTCTTACCTTATCGCTCATCCATTCAAAACATATCATTGGCTAACAATACGTTTGCCCTCTCTGAATGAATTAACGTTTCTGTAATGCCCACTCACTACATGTATTAAAAAAAAAACATCCTATAATCAATCCTGAAGACAACCTTAGTGCCAGCATGTTGCGTAAATATGTGATTTAAGATGTGATTTCTCTTTGCACGGACTTTGGTCAGGTAATCCGCCCCGTTTTTCTGCTTTTCTATGCAGGTATGCAGAGTCTGTTGGGGCGAAACACTATCACACGTCAGCTAAATTGAACAAAGGAATCGAAGAATTGTTTCTTGATCTCTGTAAAAGTAAGTAGACCCCTTTTCGGACCTTTCCCTTAATGCCTGCATTTACAGTTATTCAGCAAATGCAAGCAAGGCAGGTAACGGCAATAAATGTTTCCTGTGCAGTGGTTTGAAAGCCACACGCCGCAATGCTGAAGATATGGCTGTGAATATTTCGCTCTTTCCACAACAGTTTGTTTACTGCGCTCTGGGTTGGTAAAATCTGAACCTTAAACCGCCAACAGGAATGATGGAGACGGCACAGGCGGACGAAAGGGCGAAAGGCAACGGTGCCAGCCAGGCGGCGTCATCGCGGCGGGGGGTGCAGATCGTGGATGACGAGCCGCAGGCTGCCGCGGCCGGGGGGGGCGGATGCTGCTCCGGCTAGGCCCCCGCCGCCTCCTCAGGACTGGACTCTCTGACTGTCACCCTCCCTCCAAACCTTCACACCTTCCTTTTCACGAAGACTGCCATTCTCGACCTCCTGTCCGACCCCCCCACCAAATAACACGCTTAACCGTATTTCCCAACGATTTATAACACTGAAGAGACTTGTGAAACAAGTGCTGAATTGGCAGACTGTGGCTGCCGGTGAGAGAGGTCTTTATCGCTCTCACGGCTCGGTTTAACCATTTGCCAGTGGTGTCTTGAAGCCTAGCCCCTGACCCCCCCACTCCTCACGCACATGCCCCTATTCTAATTCATAATTTTTATCCTTTGGATAATGCGCATGTAGAACTGTAAAAGCTTCATTCGGTTTACTTTTAAAGCATCTTTATTTAATAAGTTATGTGTGCGTTATTTGAATTCTCTTTTTTTTTTTTCCCCTCCCAAATTCATTCTTCTTTTTGGTGAATAGTGAAAGGTGTCCAATTCAAATTTTAAAAAAAATATCTGGCAGAAAATTCATCCTGTTTTTTTTTGCACCGGCTCATCGCTATCAATGCTTTTGTTATACTGTATTTCTCGTTTGCCAAGATGTTATGTAAAACAAGCATTGTACAATACATATTAAATATTTTATCTGCTTTTACAAGCTTTGGGGGAAAACTACACAGGTAGAAATGTGTACACTAGTCTTGTTAATGACTGTAAAATCAAAATAACAATTGTCAGTGAAAGCACACTCTGGAATCGCATTTTTTATTGCCACTATGGTAAGTGCTTTACTGCGGAGCAGTAGTAATGATCAACGTTGCTTGAGTTTAAAAGGTATTCTCAATGTCCGTGGGGGGGGAGTTTAAATGGTCAACCAGAAAAACAGGACCACTCTAAGTATGATATACTTACCTGTACTCAACTCATTTAAAAAATGGCTACTTCAGAAAAACCTTGATTAAACACTAATAATCATTTCTTTTTTCAGAAATATCTTAAGATAGGTGCACCTTTAGTGGGGGGAGGGGGTGCACTGGAACGCAGCCTTGTGCTACGAGATGGGTCTCCACTACACCAGGAATTTGTTGTTAGAATTGGCATGCTATTGGCGTGTCTAAATGGTGAATTCTTGAATGTGAACATGTGTAGTAGTGTCCTGTTAGGGACTGGCGTCCTGTCCGCGGTGTTCCACTGCCAGCAATCGGTTCTGGCCCGGTAGGGGCCCGCTGAATATGCTCAGCTTCAGCAATATTGACATGGAGGTTCTTCGCTCTCCTATACAGGACATTAAGTCGAGACTTTTTCAACACAACCAGCTTCACGTTCTGTTGACCTCTGAAATTTCTCAAATTTCTTCCATAAAGAAGCGGGTGAAAGTATGGACATCTTGAGATGGGGATAATTTCAGTTTATGTATTAGCTCTGATTCATTCTTAGACAATAGATCATTAAATTTGAGTTGAAGCTGGTGCAGATGATTTGAAGGTGTCCTGGAACCCGAGTGAAGCCATCCCGTGTTCGGGCAGCTGTTGTATAACCTTACCGGAAAGCATGTCAGTTTGAGTTGCAAACCACACATTTCTAGCTAAAATATTGACAGTATTTCATGGTATGTAAATACTGTATGATCCTGTAGTATGTTCTGTAAATACAGGATGCCAGCTCTTATTTCCATTGCAAATTGTAACCCTTCTGTTCAGTTTTTAGGGTGTATTGATTATAGGTTTTAGGTTAGCAGATTATTTAACGGTGATGTTTAAAACAAGTCTCCTTCTGTTTATATGATGACATGCTCTGGGCTGTTCTGCATGCTGCCATGTTACATTTTTGAAGGATAAACTCAGACACTCACTGACTGCAAGTCTACATCGCAGTACTTCTATATTTATCTTCCCAGTCTGCTTTTACTGAAAGGTTCTTGGTCATTTTATTTATAGCTATCATTGTCTGCTCATTTTATTTTCACATCCAGATCTTGTGGATCTCAAAATTCAAAAGGATGAATGAAACAGATGGTCAGATAGCTTATGTGTGTGGAGAAAATATTGTTGCTATTTCATAGGCAGTAATGGAATAAAAATCTCACAGTCCAGTTTTTGGTTTGTCAACTGTAATGTTTAGCAAAACGAAACAGACTTTAGTTCACATATACATCATTCTAATGGGCTATGATTAGATCTTTTGTTAGTTACTTTGACCATGTTTGACTTAGAGATACCTCAGTGACCCTCTCCGTCCCCCAGTCACACAGTCGTCACCAGACTGTCAGCTGAACATTCCGCAGCCAGGTATGGTGTGGAATGGTAGTCTGAGGGTTCCTCCTGTGATGACCCCTGGCCTTCGACCTCTGAACATCTGGTTGGGGGGGGGGGAAGGAGCAACCTATGAATTGGGAGATTTATTGACATAGCTCAGCATGTGTGTCAGCAGACTGACACGCCCCTTTGACGCTTCCAAGGAACAGGCTGTGATTACAAGGCTCCAAGCAACGGCTGCCTACTGAGGTCTTAAGGAGAAAACGCCGGAACTGTCTTCATTTGACTTACTTGCTAGTCAAACTGATTTTCTGCAGCTTTTATTGTGATGGGATTCCTGTTTTCTTTGGAAAGATGTTACACACCGGTCTATTAATGACTCGGACATTTTCACAGGTGTGCCACACCTACTCATACTCCAGTTTTTTTTTTTCTCCTAATGTTGCCATTTGTAATTTTAAACATTCAGCATACTGCGGATCAAGCCACATTTGTGCGACCTTTTCATTATACACCTATTAACCATAACATTAAAACTGCTGACAGGTGAATTAAATAACATTGCAACAACACATTTTAAGGGTGCCATTACATATTAGGCAAGAGAAGAGTCAGTTCTTAAAATTGATGTGTTGGAAGCAGGAAAACTAGGCAAGTAAGTAATGTAAGGATCTGGGTGACTTCGACTAGGGCCAAATTGTGATGGCTGGGTCACAGTGTCTCTTGTGGGGTGTGCCTGGTATACAGAGGTCAGTACCTACCAAAAGTGGTCCAAGGAAGACCAACCAAAGAATCTGGGTCATGGGTGCCCAAGGCTCATTGATGTGAGTGGGGAGTGAAGGCTGGCCCATCTGGTCCTGTCCTACAGGAGTGTGATTGTAGCACTAATTGCTGAAAAAGTAAATCCTGGCTATGATAG
>JAODUD010000001.1:13728217-13746681 GCA_026784285.1 Stomatorhinus walkeri | reverse complement strand
TTAGCTGGCTATAGTGCTAGCCCTTCCCACAGATTAATCTGGAGTTTGCAGGTATTCACATAGACCAGTGAGATACCTGCAAGTATCTTAGCTGGCTATAGTGCTAGCCCTTCCCACAGATTAATCTGGAGTTTGCAGGTATTCACACAGACCAATAAGACACCTGCAGGTATCTTAGCTGGCTATAGTGCTAGCCCTTCCCACAGATTAATCTGGAGTTTGCAGGTATTCACATAGACCAGTGAGATACCTGCAAGTATCTTAGCAGGCTATAGTGTTTACCGTTCCCATAGACCAATCAGACACCTGCAGGTATCTTAGCTGGGTATAGTGCTAGCCCTTCCCACAGATTAATCTGGAGTTTGCAGGTATTCACATAGAGCAGTGAGACACCTGCAGGTATCTTAGCTGGCTATAGTGCTAGCCCTTCCCACAGATTAATCTGGAGTTTGCAGGTATTCACATAGACCAGTGAGATACCTGCAAGTATCTTAGCTGGCTATAGTGCTAGCCCTTCCCACAGACTAATCAGGAGCCTGTAGGTGCCTTAGCTGCCTGTCGTCTTAACTGTTCCCATAGATCGATCAAATCCCTGTAGGTATCTCAGTTTTTCCTGGGTAGTGCTAGACTGCTAGTAGGCAGTGCTTTGACACCCATAGTGTCCTGCAGCATTTCAGTTTAAATGAGTCAGTTACCAGCTGTTAGAATATTTTTGCTGCATTCTGGAGCGGAAACCATTCCAGTGGCAGCGGGAGACCCCACGGTGAGGCTCAGAGCTCAGTCTGTCTTACTGGAGATGTGTTCTGCCCAGCCGAAGGTGTACTCTGCTCAGTCACTGGAGAAACATTGTTCTGATATACCGGATTCCCAAATCATAATGGGCCATCTGGCATTCCTTTTGTGATGCCAGTGTGGGAAAGAAGCCAGTTCAGAAACTTTTTCCACACATCTCATATTTTATGCTGCAGAACTGAAAGGATTATGACAAATTCAGAATGGAGAGTCAAATGAACTTACTGTCTAATAAGACGCTGTATCGGACTGCGGGGAAAAGAATTGGATTCGCTGGGAGCAACTTGTCATTTTTTATATTTCTTAATCAGCCAGTCAAACAATCCAGCTCGCACTGCTGGGGTGTTGTGCTGGCTTTCAAAAGAATAGAAGCGGGAAAAAACAGTAACACAGCACATGTAAAAGTGTCAATAGCCCAGAAACAGCAGAGCGCTCCATATACACGCCTGCCATGGGACTGGGGCGGCGAGTGCGGCACAAGAGAGTCCTGTGTCCATTTAAATCAGCACTAGAGCTCCAGCACAAGCTTGGCCTTTTGTTTCAGGGAAACTAGCATAATGGATGAATACAGCACATTTACCACAGAGAGGCAATGGCTGAAAGCAAAGAGACAGACCAACTGCTTTTTACAAGTACCTGTACTTAGAGAAATTCCAGTCAAGTTCCTCAGAGCAAGTACAGGACATAATAAGGGGCACATCCTACAGGAGCTGCCAATCCAGTTTCAGGGCACTGCCACATGGAGACATACTGTCATCCTACAGGAGGTGCCAATCCAGTTTCAGGGCACTGCCACATACAGACATACTGTCATCCTACAGGAGGTGCCAATCCAGTTTCAGGGCACTGCCACATGCAGACATACTGTCATCCTACAGGAGGTGCCAATCCAGTTTCAGGGCACTGCCACATACAGACATACTGTCATCCTACAGGAGGTGCCAATCCAGTTTCAGGGCACTGCCACATGCAGACATACTGTCATCCTACAGGAGGTGCCAATCCAGTTTCAGGGCACTGCCACATGCAGACATGCTGAAAGGAGTCATTTAGATTCACTTATTCAGTCGAACAACTATTTCAAAATACCAATTGAATAATTTGCATTGAATAAAACATGCATGTTATACTGTATTGTATAGATCAAGCAAACTCACACTGGCCACCATATAAAAGGGGGAGTCTGCTTTGTGAGATTAACTTAATTTGTCCATAGATTTATAGATACTAATTAGTCTATTCCTTAAACTTTAGGGCCTTCTGAATTTTTGTTATAGGACGTATTTCTTGTTATGTTATATATAGTTTCATTTCTAAAAGGACAACAGAGTCCTTTATAGTGAAAGGCGAGGATATAGATAGTCTGTATATTTCCCCGAAGTGCACTTTGCACAGGGAAGCTGGAGTGGCTTGAAGCAGGCTTTATGAACGCAAGGCCCGGACACTTTCAGAAAATAGCCACAAAGGCAGAGGAACTGTTTTTCTTTCCTTGATGAAAAAAACTGTGAGCTTCACCGCATGGACATTATCGTTAAAGACCCCTTAACCCATGTCAGGATCATTAGTATCAAAGAGATACAATGTTAGTGATAACTGACGATGTTCCAGTAATTATATTTGGTAAAGTACATGCTCTTAAAGCCCTAACAATCAGTTTCAGTTCATTAGATTTTTGCTCACCGACACAATTAAAATGAAACGTAAATGTCTGACTCGGGTGACTGACTAGGGCTGGTACAGGAAGGAATGTGTGTTGTGAGTCAACAATTGGTTATATAACTCTGAGAAGAAATTATTTATATGCTAATCAAAGAAGTTGGAGGCAGGGAAAAAAAAAGTGTGATCTGATGTTTGTGAGAGAGCTGGCAGGAGAAGCTGGTGCATTAATGACCTGAGGCAGGTGCACCTGCCGCGTGACTGCTGCTCAGTTAGCATGGGGAAGGTCTACAGGGGGAGCAGCAGCTAGGCGCCAGGAATTATGGGAAAATTGTGGGTGGGTCGGTTGTCACATGATCAAAGCGAGTGGGTGTCTAGGGGTTCGTCAAAGTGTTTAACCTGGCTTGTGTGAAGCTGACAGCCTCAGTGGTGACGAGATGATGACAAGCATCCTGGTTGGTGAGTTTTAGTTCATACAAGGCTGGAAAAGTGCCATCAGTCATGGCAGCATGGTTATAAATGATCATATTATTCACCTAAGTAATGGATGCTAACCTGGACATCACATAACAATCTGGATTCCATCGATGACAACAAGAACGACATCACAGAGGGTATGAACAGCACATGGAATGCATCCACTGCTGGCTCCATCAGCAGCAAAGGCTGCGTGAATAGCCTCGCGCTGCAGACATGGGGCAGGGAATGAAGAATTAGGGAGCAGACTTCCGAGGCGAGGCTGTCAGAACACCAGCTAACGGGAAGCAGCACGGCGGGTGGGGGCGGGGGCAAGTGATGAGGCGTGGCGGGTGTCCGTTGTCGTGCCAGATCATCCTGTGCCCGCCCCGCCGCGTCTGGCGGCTGCCTCCTCGACCGGCACGCAGCGGGCAGATCTGCAAGAGACAGGGCAGTCGGAGGTGCCACTTCGAATTACAGGACCGACCGCGTGGAATGAGAGTCCGGTGCCAATCAGACGGGATCGCCGGCACACGCTGGCACGCCCTGCTACCGCCCTGCTACCACCCTCCTCTGCCAACCCGTGGTGGGGATCAGCCACCCCGTGACATTGAAACCGCATTTCACTTGTCCTTGCGCGGCACTCATTTTCTCATTACGGCTTTCCATTTCCGCGATGAGGAGCTCTGTCTCTGTGCCACTCGACAGCAAGAGAAATGCGTGCGGCATCAGTTTCAACGTTGACGTGGTCAACGTGGTTAGAAGCAGGTCTGTTACGCCCGTATCAGGAGAACGCTTCCATGCTGCCATCTTCATTGCAAGGGTGTATCATCTCCCTGGTAACACTATGCCAATGAGCAGAGGTCAATATTTGCTACTGTTTTCTCAGAATAACCAAAGACTGCATTTATAAGGGTCTTACAGTGGATTATGTCATATGTTGAACTGTCTGGGTATGTCTAACCTTCATTTATTTTATTTAAGGCAGCATCGTTAGAAAAATATATTTAATATAGCCCACCATATATCTGAGTGTGCATGGGGGATTTGGCGAGATAGCTGTCCTAAGATCCTGCTGAAGCTGCTTTCAATGAGAATTGGTGCAGAAACGGCTGGGTGACTCCAATCCAGCATCTCGGCTGGTCTTTAGCCGAAGAGAGCTACAGACGTCTCCTTTCTGGAGGTATATCGCACAGTCCTGATCTGACAGAACAAGTGCTCCTGGTATACCTGAGACATCGCTCACCCCTGACCTGTACCATCTGGAGCCAGGAGGACGGTGACGACCATCGTGCTCAACCCAGTCTGGCGATGCCTTGCTTTTGCCCTGACAGACTAATAGCTGCACAAAGAAGCGGGATACGAACCAGAGAATAATATGGGGGAGTGTTAATTTGCTGTCACGTACCAGATCCACTCTTTTACCCTGTCCTCCTCCGTTGGAATTCCCTTGTAATTGACTCTGGGAGCAGAGAGGGGTTGTAAGGGGTTGCATCGCCATGGCGACCTCGTCTCCATTTTGAGAGGGCCACGGACCGTGGAGCACATCTGAAGATAGGGGCGTAACCTCATGTTCACTTGTCTGCTTTTGAAAAACTCAGAGTTGGCCTTTTGTGCAAAAAAAAAACAACATATATATATATAATTCAAGCTTTATAGGTTTGCATTAAATTATTTATAGGTAATTTTTTCATGATTGATCATTACTGTAGGGCGGGGGTGTAGTTAGAGATGAATGGATAGGGGGGCTGAATCTACTAGGGGGGATTGATGACAAACTATTTATGACTTAAGCCAATAAATACATATTTACTTGGGGGAGGTAACAAACATTTATTTGGGGGAGGTAAAACAGGCCTAATGACACCCCGGCCGTGGGGATGCCAAAATGGTTAGTACGGTTGCCCCAGGAGACCAAAAACAGGCGAGGTTGCCAATCTGACTCTGTAGGTAAATGCTGTGTGTGCCTTGTGACGGGTGGGTGCCCTGTCCTGGGTTATTTCCCGTCTTGTGCCCATAGCTTCCAGGATGGGCTCCGGACCCCCGTGACCCTCAATAGGACAAACAGGTATGGAAATGGATGGATCTTCATCACTCCATTTTTAATGATGCTCCAGAGGTTACTCAAGTTCCCTGGTGACCCCACTGGTTTCATGACAAGGGAAATTACACTTTTCTCCTGATAAACCAGTATGATAACATGGACGGATATAGCACTGTGGAATTTGGCCCCTTCCTGCCTCTCTTGGAGTCCGTGTGAGACACAGCCGGTGCTGTCCGGGGTCCTGAAGCGGCGAGTTTGATAGTACGGTCCAGGGGAGGGTATTTAGGCCATCCTGCCCTGGAAATACCACCCATTAAGTGAGAGCAACAAGATGGATTAAACCTTTCCCACGTAATTTAAATGTAAATGAATGTGTGAAAAGAAGCAGCCAGTCTGTCATCTTCAGGAACAAAGCAGGCATTGCACTGTGGTGTAGCAACTGTTGGATTTGTTCTCCAGGTCCTCGCGCACATATATCTGAGGATAGGGGGCGGTTTCCGCAGAAGCGGCATGTTTGAAAGGCGTCTTGCATGACTGAGACGGCACGCGCTCGTCTGAATATTTCATGAATATCTGAAACAGACTTAGCTTATCGTTTATTTACCCGAGACCCTTGAAATTTACAGTTTGAAAGAGGGTCGTGTGACTGCATAGAAAAGTGTAAAGCTTGAAATGTCTGAGGTTGGAAGTGATATATTTCAAATGTGCCAGAACTTCACGGCTTGCGGGGATTGTGTGTGTGTATCAATCACTCTGTAATGGAAGGGCAGCTTTTAAATCAAAGAAATGAAACAGTAATGTAACCTGCAGGGGGCTCAGTGTGAGGCTCTGCATTCTTTAACTTATTATTATTTATCTATTTACTGGTGATCAGTTCTCTGTATTTACGCCACCCATTCATGAATTATGTACTGTTTGCATACACATTGCACTATGTGCGTAACCCTTGTGTCCAGCCCCCGTTTCACACTGTCTTGTGTTTTTGCACTGTAGGTACAGTGAAACCTTCCCAGTCACTTCTTGTTTTTCTATGTCATACCGTGGGGGGTGGGATGTTATTCCATGTCACTGTGTACCTGAATATTGATGCTTTGACAGTAAAGCCCACTCGACTCGACTCGACTCGACGCGATACTTAACCCCAAGGTTGGGGGTTGAATTCCCGGCACTGCGCCAGATTTCCAGATGCTCCCCCATTGTGTATGGATGAGATGGATAAACTGAACTGCTTTTTGAATGAATAAAAGTCAGTGTCACGTCACACGGTCCTCTGTAAGGATGTTATGTAAAGCCATAGAATGGGCAGAATGGTGAGTTTCCTGAAAGTGCAGATGTCTGTCTTGTGATGCCAGTGTTGCTATCCTCATGGTATCACCCTCACTAGACAAAGGAAACCCCACTACTTGTCATCAGTGCTCATTAAAGTGCAGTAAACATAATCTGCAGGCTGTGATGTTCATACATCCTGTGTCAGTCTCACACTCATTGTTGCTGACATACTCTGCGCTCTTTATACCGCTTGTCTATTCCATATCAGTCACACATCCTCTGTTAATATAGCCCATGTCGACGTTGCATCCCATTTTCAATGCACCCTTAATCGTTCATACATCACATTGTGGTCAACTGTTCCTCTCACATCTCCCTCTTTCTCCCTTGTGACTAAGGTGGACTTACATGTAACTCCTGTTTGTACAGTGCCCTTTCAGCAGAACCACTGGAGGAGGGGAGTGGGGGGATTGAACAAACAGTTCTCACGAGATGTGCTCTGGGAAACACAGGTACCTACAACAGGAAAATGGCATCAGGGATTCACTGGCATCTGTTTGTGGGTCAACATGGAAGATACGTCCAAGTACAAAGACAGTCACTCTACCAGCACGCTTTATGTTCTCTTTTATGATCTGTATAACTATGACAATAATTGACAGCATTCTTGCGCCAACCCACTAATTGTTCAACTGTTGGTGAGGTTAGGATGCTGCGTGCGTGAACAGAAGGTCGCTGATTCGAATAATCTGGTCAGCAGAATCCAGGCTGGATTCAGAGTATTTAGTGCCCCTGGGCGGCATCACACGTGATATGATGTCAGGATGAATGCAGAGCTAATTGGGGACTCATGAAATTCAGAAATTTAGAATAATTAGGTGATCAGTGGTCATTGTTGACATACCACAGCACAACAACAAAATGTGTCTGCTGCAATTTAACCCACGTGTGACATAGCAGGCGGCAGCTAATTCAGCAGCCGGGGGGCAGTGCTTGGGGGTGGTACCTTGCTCCGGGTGCCTCTGTGGTGCCTTGCTGGTCAGGGATTCAAACCAGCAATCTTTTCATTCTAAGTGCACTTCCCTAACCGTTAAGCCACCACTGCATCTGCCGTAAGAAAACATCACAGAAGCTTTTCAGTCACTGCCATATTAAAAAAACAATCATATTATATATTTTAGATATTAATTTGCATTTATTTTTTATAAGACATTCACGAATGGGCCCGGGGGGGGGTGGAATATGCAGGGGTTGTTCTGCTTGGTGTCCCCCCCCCCGAGGACATGAACCCAAATGCCCGTGCGGTTATTCTGAGCCAGAGCGGAGCGATTTCACCGCTGGGCCTTTCAGAGAGACCCTACACCCTCAACTGCGCCCAGGGCACTGTCTGACGCTGCTCTCTGTATACATCGCTTCAGTTGACAATTTCTGATAAATAAAATGTATGAGGGAAATGAACTCGGTCCAGGGTCGTGTTTGCACTTTACTGAACAGGCAGTAATGAGTTTGACCTGGTGTGACCCTGAGCTTCATTTAGAAGCTATAAGTCGGTTGGGTGGTTTGCCCTGCTGGGGGGGCCGCAGAGTTCAGGAATGCCTGTCATCTCCACCACCTTGAATTCCATCTCCAGACACATCCCAACAGAAGCTCTTAAAGCCCTCCCCTCTTTATCTCACGTCATCTGCTGCATGTTACGTTTCATTGTAAATCCCTGGGATTGTCACCGTGTCCCGTAAAGGTTTGACAAACGCCGCCGAGGCCCTTTCCTGACCTTTGCTCCAGCCTTAGACGGTCACTCCCCTTCCTTTTGTGAATAGCAAAAGCAAACTCTTCCTTTTCCAAATTGCGAGCTTTTCCCCATCAGTCAAATGGTCTGGCTGACATGAAAATGTAACAGCTTTGGGGGCTCACTTATCCCAAAGCCAGTCAGCCAATTATCAGCTTGGCAGGCGCTTTCTAAATGGATTTCTTGGGATTTCTAAGAGGAGAAGGGGTCTGAAAAGCTGACTCATTGCCAGTAGACTGACTCCAGCCCCCGAAGGACAGATTCCTCTACAGTTAGAATTAACAGGCACCACTTAGGGTGTCGAGAGCAAGGAAACCTGCTGATTTTAAACTCAGCCATGAGCTTGGTAATTAAAGCACAGAAAAAAGCCCCCTTAGTTCCTTCAAATGCTTGTAACAAAGCAAGTGGACAAAGAGAAGCTTCTAAATTTAGTTGAGCTGCCATATTTGTTGTGAACCAGCATGAAAGATGGTGACATAAAAGACGAGTTTCTTCTGTTAAGCGACCGCCCTTCTCAATGACACGACCCATGCAGGAAGTAAGAACCGCCCCATGATTCTTCCAGCAATGACATTCCTTCCCTCTTCTCCTGCATAACAAACTCCCTCCTGCCCCCTCCCAAGTTAACCATCCCAGTAAAAATACAGAACCAGCACATGTACAATCTGCTTCCTTTATTTGAGTGGATTTACGGAAATCGGAATGCAGAAAACCATCGCGGTGATGCTAGCCACATTTGAAGAGGTGCCCGTCCTTGGGCTTGCGTTTTAAAATACGCTTAGCTCTACAAAATGGGATCTTGGCAGAGTTGGCCTAAGTCACTCCGTCAGACGAATAACAAAGCTATTCGATGAAGCGGTAATCTGTCCTGCTGATTGGCAGATAGCGGAGGCATCGCTTCTGTTGGCTAATGCCCAGCATTGCAGTATGTTAATGAAATGCTAATTCTTCTGCATGTTTATAGATGTCTTTAGTGTTGGGGGAGGTCCGCTGGTGGACAGTCTGGCTTTGACCTAAAAATTGTTAGCTGGGGACGTGGGTGGCAACATGTGTTTGTGTGGGATCCATTAACAAAAGCCTAGGAGAAAGATTGTACTCCACTGAGCTCAGGCCTTGCAGAGGCATCAGGGCGATATTAGCTGCTTGGTCCCGTCCTACAGACGCTCCATCGCTGAAGCCTGCCACATGAACTGCATTCCATTTCAATCCCACGTCGAGGAGGCGCCGTCACGCTAACATCTCATGGCCAATTGTTTGTGAAAACATCCCACCTTTGGCTGGCTGTCACGGATAAAGAGAGTAAATAAACTGCAGTCATAGAGCGGATCGATACGCTGAGAGGCTGATCAACACTGTAGTCAGAAGCTCAATTGAATAAATGTCTTTTTCTCTGCAGCTCGTTGCTGTCTCCTTAAATATCCATCCATCAATTTCGATTTGACTGTTTGTACAGTATAGGGCTTCCGGGGAAACAGAGTGCAGGGGATGTGCTTTATGGGATGCCAATCTAATATCCTAATAAATATCTATCAAGGCTGAAATACGAGTCTTTAAGGATTGTTAAGAATCGTGACCTTGAAGACAGCAGAGAGAATCATTGAGGTCCCTCTCCCAGCCATCTCCCAACTCTACCACAAACACCTGATCCGCCGTGCGAGCAGCATAGTGAAGGACACTACCCACCCCTCACATGCACTGTTCTCCCTCCTCCCATCTGGCAGACGGTTCCGCAGCTTCAGAACTGTGACTGCCAGACACTGCAAGAGCTTCCTTCCACAAGCAGTAAGGGCTCTCAACTCACTGACCACTTAGAACTGAACAAAAATACGTAACACACAAACGCACAACGGACTCCAAATTCAAAAACTCACCTAAACGACCTGGACCCTCATACAATATGCCAGATACTCACCACACACGTTGCACACTCTGTATTGTACTTTGTCAAAGAAATTTCCTACCTCATGCTAATTTGCACTAGCTACAATTTGCACATGTCTCTGTCTTGTCTCGTCCAATATTCCTGCAATAATCTGAACCCGCACACTGTACTTGAACCAATTGCACATGTTCACTTTTGTTCACTTTGTACCATTGCACTGTATTGTTTTCTTATCTGTTTACTTAAACATAGAGCCACTGAATTTAGTTTAGTTTAGATATTATTTATTTGTAATTTATTGATTTCTTTCTTTACTAATGCACCATGGAAGGGTCTGTGTGAAACGGCATTTCAATATAATGTATACTGTGTATATTGTTGTATTGACAATAAACCTCTCTTGAACTTGAACTCTTCTGTGGGACACACACTGAAATCCATGACAGACCAGCAATCGAGTTACCCAAAACCGAAATAAAATTATTTCCGGCAAAAGACCCCTTTAAACCACATGGGAACTCCACAAGAAAGACCCAAGGTGTAGGCTAATGCTCATTGGTCCCACTCTGTAACAAAAATAGTGTATTTAGATCATAAACTGTGCTGGCTGTTGCAGTAATGTCAACTTGGACCTGTGTTAGCAGGGATCTACTGCCCACGTCCTTCACAGGGGTAAAGAAGACCTTTAAAGTCAGTGGCAAACTGCAGGAACGCCCACGAACAACAGAGAGCCACTTCCTCTACCCCCAACATGCACGCCGTATCCAACTATAATTAGCAACAGCTCGTTAGCGCGCAGATGGAGGAAGGCGGCTACACTGCAGACGCATCGCCGCTCGTCCTTCAACATTCTGCTGGCGAGTTCAAGCTCTCTGTTTTTTTAAGGGATGTCTGGGCAACAAGTCTTGCTGCTTGCATCTGTGCAAAATGAGAGGACCGACGTCTGTGTTGAATAAACCATCGATTAACAGGCTTCATCATCCTGTTTTTCGATTTTTTTTAGAAGACCTGTCGCTGAACAACCTCCACCTGCCTGCTGAAATATCTTCAGCATCGGCCTTTTGCTTTGTCTGTGTGTTTATGATCTATCCATGTATTTTCTAGTATAGGGCTGTAGAGAGCCTGGAACCTGTCCTAGGGCAGACGATTCCGGATGGGATGCCAGGCCACCACAAGGAGAACACTCACATATTCTGCAATAGAGGCAATTTAGTGACATCAATCAACTAAACCATGATCTTGAACTTTAGAAGGAAACTCACAAAAACATGAGGAGAGCATACAAAATCCACGCTTAACCCACAGCCCTAGATGGTATGAGGTTGCAGTGCTACCCACTGGTCCTCTATGCAGCCCGTTACGGTCCAAGGTGGCTGCTCTGTCCCATGTCATTGTGGCGACCGGCTCAGCAGTGGTTTCCTGTGGTCAAAAACACACAACTGATGGAATGCACAGGAAGTGTGATACCCAACGAGATTTTTTTGCTCTTGCACTTTTGAGCAAATAAAAATTAATGGCAGGGGGTGAAGCCTACAGCAGGCACATGAAATTATTGCATATTTTTTCCTTGCAGTTATACCACTAAATGCAATAGCCTATCTTAAATAAAATGCTTATTAATGGTTTGTAGTGTTCCACTATAAAAACTCCAGTTAAGCAAATTAACAACTATCAATGCATTTAAAGTATATTGTAAACCTAAGATGTCTTAGTAATGCTATTTGCATGTGCATATTTTCTACATTATCTTTTATTTAATGCATATTTTATACTTCTAATAGTTTTCTTGTGGTATGATAACTATTCAAGTATATGTCACCTGTAGAACCAACAGCCTTGCTAATTACTTGGATAATTTTGTCGATCTTCAATAACCTTTAATTAAATCATTAGTACATTTAACAAGCTTGCCAGTTCAGAGGATTCATCGACTGGATAGTAATTTTAACGAAACGCCTGCTAATGTCAGATTAGGCCGACTGAAAATCAAAAAAAGAAAGTCTATTGAAATATCACTATATTCGCTCTTTTCTCGCTGAAAATCTGGCATGTGTTTGCTGGACTTAGGCATTTACAGCTATTGTACTTAATGGTAATTAATGGCAGCCTACATTGTGGTTTGCATTTTAATTATCCTTGCTAGAAAGTGCGGTGTGTGGGGCAAAAATTTTCAGGGACAAGTTGTCACACAGAAATGTATGTATGTTTATTACTGGTGTAAAACACTATTACAGTAAATCACATCACACCCTTTCTGATATACTCAAGCAACTGGTTTCCACGATCAACCAACAGTCTGAGGTAACTGCTTGTTTTCACATTTTGACCAAATATATGAAGAAACTGTTATTTTATATGTTTTAAAAACCCTTCTGTTTGGTTAATTGTCAAAATGGTTCATATTTATAATAGAGAAAATTGTTTTCCTTTAATATGTAAATAACTCATCAAATTCATATTAATCATAATAGCATACAAGCATAAATACTAATGTGCAATTATTGTGTAATTAAATCAACATGAAATTAGGAATGAATATACAATGCATGTTAAACTGTGCATTAAACCCTTGACTTATGTGTGACACCATGCCCCACTCTCCCCTACAGGATAATGACGTTGCATCACAAAGCAAAACATAACAAGATACATTGTCATAATACGATATAAAAAAGATACACGAAATGGTTGAATTTAACTGGAAAAGTGGTGAGGAAAGTGGAACTGATTTGGCAAACAAAAGTGCAGTGAAAATTACGGAGTGGAGTCATTGCCAGCGATAACTGGTTATATTGACTGCATGGCTCTGCCTTTCCGGGGGTGCAAGGCAAAGCTTTATTAGATGTACCACCCTGCCAAGATAAATGACGATCGAGCTACATCCTCTGCAATCCACGGAATTCTGGGATCTAGGCAACTGCGTGTTTGCCTGTGGCTAAAGCCGGCCCTGGCACGGTACCACTATTTTAATATAGGCCTAATTTATTCATTAATTTGATGTGAAATCTTTTTTTTTCGTCTTTTTAAAATCTCTCAGGTCTCTTGACCGCTGCTCGGAATCAACAGAAAAACAAACAAACTGATAAGTATCTGTTGGGAACAGGTAGGAAATCCAGTGGGCATGAGGTCGTGGATACATGATTTTACCAGCTATGGTGACAGATCAGGACAGTTTTCCTTTAGGCTCTTAATCCGCCATAGTCCTACTATACATCTGTCAAAACGACAGTCAAACTTTCACATTAGAAAAAGGGGCCGGGTCAGTGTTATTGACGCTAAGGTTCTATTCTGTAACATTCGCATATTATTTATTTGTATTGCTTTTTAATGAACATTGAAAGAATGATATGGATCTTTACAGATCATTTCCGTTTGCGCTGTGCAATATAGAAAATAAAATTACGGAAATAGTTCTTGCAACTAGGCTACGTTTAAAAATTAATACCGAAAAAAAATCTCATTTGATTATCGCAAAACGCATAAAATCACCAGAAATATATTCGTCTCCACCAACCGAACAGGTGACCCATGTCTCCCTGCACGTGGAGACGTACTGGGGTTCAGAACAATATTTTCAAAATATTCATAATTACACCCTACGGACGGTTTAATCAGAGTCCCTGATCCGTTGTACAAGCCCCCCAATTAACACACCTATGTGTAACGCGTGTTAATATGCGCTACATCGCAAGCTGATTTGAAATCAATAAAGCACGATGACCCGGGTTGCTGGAAATAACTTTTCATCGCATTCGATAGATTACAATCTCATCATTGACGGCAAACTATTATATGGGGAATTTAATACCAGCTGCAAAAATACTAATTGCGTTGTTCATGGTATTAACGTCATATTCTTTTTAGTCAGGAGGGACAGTGTAATGGAATTCTGAATTCGCGTCCCTTTATATGCTTTAGATTTTGCCAATTTTTCATCAGCAGTAACTAAATATTTCCGCGGGGTGGCGTAGTTCAGACTAACACGGTCAAATAGCAGTAGCCTAATATCTACATTTCCACTGCCCTAATTGAACACGTAAGTAATAAGCCGTTTGGGACAGCTATTCTCCTTCGAAATATTAATACTCGCATTCACTGGATCTAATTCTCAAGAGAATTCTTTTAATAGGTTGCACATTCTTTATATAATAATAAAACGGTGTGACAAATGGTACGTATCCTTCATTCTAAAACAACGTTTAAATCAGCAAACATTACGCTGTTCTTAGTTAACGCGCAAGTTGGAAGGCGACTGTCTTTTCGTGCGTTGCGTATTAGCCGTATAAGAGGGGGCGTGACATCGGTATGTGCAGGTGCTCCTATCAATCTGAGATCATTGGTTGTAAGCCCATACAGCCCGCCAGTATGCTGCCTAAAGTGTATTTAGGCTGGGCAAACCCAGACACGTTCAGCGCAAGCAGTGCTTCGTGAGGATCCGTCTGAGGATATAAATGTTTCATTGTGGTCCACAGCTAGAGAAACCCCCAGACCCGCTCGGCTGGGCATGACTTCGCTTCTCATTCTACTCATCATCCGATCACGCAGGTGCAAAGTTCTCCTTCCGCTGTTTCTCGTGTTACAAAACATTCAATGATATAGGAGTGGAAGAAGACGGCTAATATTTGTTGCTCCAGTGATTCATACTTTGCTCACATCGGATCGGATTGGGAATTCGCGAACCCCCGAGTCTGGGAGCGCAGCTGTTGGCCGGAGCGAAGTTCGCTCAATATGCGGGAAGCGCGCGGAGACGCCGGGAGCCCAGCTGCATCAGCACCGGAGCCCAGGATAAATGGATGCACTTCCAGGAGCCCCCTTACCCTCCAAGGACAGGGACTGTGATATAGATATGATATGATACCGAATAACGTCGTTTCTTCGCGCTGCCAGTGACACGGATATTTCCTGTCATTGAAGTTAAAGCAACACTTCAGTTGTTCCTTTTTTTGTGCGTCCATCGCATCGAGCCACTTTTGAAGTGTTTGCAGGACTGCATGCATGACTGCTGTCGGCTGCTGGCACCGGAGCTAGGACTCCGGTAACCGATTCACTTTCTCGCCGCCGTGCTGCAACTTAAGGTCATATTCAGTGGAGTATGGCTTTGGAAGAGAAGCGTGGCAAAGGCTTATCTTTCACGCAGATGGGCATCGAAGACAACTCTATGAGCAACGGGAGAGGCCTCCCGGATCAATGGGCCGACACCGTTGTGGTGCGACCCAGGACGACCGAGCGACACATCACGGTGCACAAGAGGCTTGTGCTGGGGTTTGCCGTCTCCATCCTGACGCTGATAGCGGTGACGGCGGTCGCCGTGCTGCTCGGCGTGCGCTTTGATGAGTGTTCCACCGAGAGCGTCCACCGGGCTGCCAACGGCACCTCCACAAAGTCCAACCAGTCCCGGGATTCCCAGTCCAACCACAGAGAAGAGGACACTCAACCATGGAGGCACGTGCGACTGCCAGCATCCCTGCGACCGCGCCACTATGAACTGAAGCTGTCAGTCTACATGGATAACTTCACCTTCTCCGGGGAGGTGAACATCGAAGTGGAGTGCATCACCTCCACCAGGTTCATCGTCCTGCATGCCGACCGGCTGGAGCTGGAAAAGGCGGTGGTCTACTCGGACAGCAAGAAACCCGGCGTCATGCGAATCAATCGCCGCTTTAGTTATCCAGCCAACCAGATTTATGTCATTGCTTTGCACAGAGAGCTAAAGCCCCTCCGGACATACAAAATAAATATCACGTTTGAAGCGCAAATTGAAAACGAACTTCTGGGATTTTTTCGCAGCTCCTATGTTTTGAACGGAGAAAAAAGGTAATCCATATACCATATGTGTTTATTTGTATAAAACCGTAACAAATGTTCTATAAAGTAATGCAGACTATGTATTCTATAACCACATAGTAGCCTAATCGAAGATTTACTTCATAATTTGGCTATCTATAATTTAATCGAACTTTGATATCCTCAGAATTAAATCGTAAAACTTTTACATTTTATAATTGTCACGCAAGCTGGGGTTAAGTCATATTTTAAGCATTATGAGTAGCCTAAACACGTGGCTTTGTTTACTCCTCGCCATTCCCATCGATCGCATTTGCCATTAATCATTTACAATGAAAAAACATTTTGTTCGGTTCCTACCAACTGCATCCGTGCATTAAACTATCAATCTTATTTACAAATTAATCATTTCCACTGTAAAGTTGACTTTGCAGCTGTAGGTTTCAGAAGTACTCAAGATATTAAACTGTCTCTTTCAAAATGAGGACATATGTATCATAAATTATGTACTTCCATGTTAAGTCATAATTGGTCACTTACTGGCTTCTTGTGAATCTGCTTAAAGTTACCCAGAGCAGAGCATAACCTGATATATAGGCCAGTTACGTGAACGGCTTTTTGTGAATAATATCCTTGGCTTTATGTTCCTATTTCCTTTCTTGCTCTTATATCTTCCTGTAGATTGGTTAGCTCTTAAGGGTCTAAGCTGTTTCAAAGTTCCTACACATACAACATGCCTGTGTCCCTTGGATCATGCTGTCAGTCATACCACATGATACGCCGCTGTCCCAGCATGCACTGCTCAGTGTCTCCTGGTGGCTGTATCTCCACTGGCTGGGCCAACGTGTTTGTCACAATGGCATGGCACCTGCTGAAAAGAGACCCAGCCATCACAGATTTTCTGCCTCTGATCCAAATGCTGGCATATTTACGATCCTGATTTTGCCTTGAGCTGACGTCAGCAATTATGGGCGGGTACTGCTGACACTGCATGCTTCTTATTTAAACAGACCTATTTTGTTTTTAAAGTTAATTTAATTAGCATTATAAAAATAAATGGATTGATTTGTAATTTAAGTATACAATTTTGGAAGAGCTGCATTATTTATCAGGCTGCTAATAACAGAAACCACCTGGGTCCGCGACGGCTTGCAGAATTTAATTTTTTTTTAACTTTGCGCAGCAAATTTATCAGTAGCGATTTGGGCGCAGTGCGATTGGGTGCATCGATTTCCACTGCGGCAGCCGGTCTGGGAAGATGCATCTACTTTTTAAAAATTTAATCTTGACTATATAAAACATACAAACTACCAAAGTCGGACTAGGGAACGAAGCCAAAAATAAAGCAAAGTTTACAAGTGTAGAGACGCAATCATAACTGAAGGCTGATTAGTGTTGTTCTTGCGCATTATAATAATTAAAGTAGCAGTAGAAGAAGAACACAATGTTTTTTCATAGCTGAAAGTCCTGGATCTGGTGTCCAGCATTACGTGTGACGTCACGCCTTTTGCAAGACAGACCCTCCTTGGAGGTCTAACGGTGACACTCCAGCTGCCGGCTGGTCTTTCAGCTTTCATTCATACCCATGAAAGAGTTTCTGTCTTTCCTGTCAGGGGCGCCCTTCATCTTCCCTGTCCAATAGATGATCCCGATTCCAGCTGTGCTTTTCCTCCTTGTGCTCACTGCATGCGGCTGGCAGAGCTCAGCGCTGCTGTATTTCCAGGCTCCGTATCTTACTCACTGTTTTCCTTGTAACGTGACGTCTGTTGCCGGGTCACCCTGCGCCAACATGTCACCTGTAATGCAATGAGAAGACGGTGGGGTTTTAGGCTAGAACCGTCAGATTCGAGAGATCATGACGTTATGAGGTGCTTAAGTCACGTGTCATAAATTATGTTCTACACAATATATGCGTACATTATGACGATGTAACCAGCTTTCACGCATATAATCAGTAATTCACGCATCTCCTACAACTGCACGCTCACATATTACACGTAAGCCTGTAGCCTATACTGGGAACTGCAGCGTACAAAGCAGTGGTCACGCTGGATGGGATGCCAGTACATAGGAGACACACACAGACATTTTAGGCAGTTTAGAAAAAGTAGTCCTTCAAACCTGGTTTTTGGCCGGGAGGAGGAAATTGCAGTAGCAGTTATGTGAAGGGAATTTACATAAACACAGGGAGGGTATGCAAGTAGTGCATAGAGTGGGGGCGCGGGAAGTGAATCTAAAACAGCCGTGGTATGAGGCAATACCCCAGTACTACCCACTGAGCCACTAAAGCCACAAAATTGTGAGCAACGTTTATTAATATCACGGTTATTAAGGTAGGCTTGATTATAAATTTAACTATGCGCCATGAACACACTAAGGTCTAGTTAAGTATGCGGTTTCCTCACAGTGTTGCAGCTGTGGTCCTTAAAAGCTGGCGTTTCTTCATAAACATTTCAAAATACTTTTAACTTTTAATAACAGTCTCTTCTTTCACAAGCAGAGATTCATAAAGCGGTATACTCGCACTAAGCAGGAGTGTCGGGCTACGGGGACTGAGCTCATGAAGCGTGAAGCGCTTAACAGGCTCCGCGCAGCGCTGGTATAAACGCCGTGGCCCCGGTGCCGCCGCGGCGGGTCACTCTCAAACTATGTGTGCGGACTCTGTCTAACCAGCGAGTGAAAGTCACTTTTATGGCTGTTTGTCTAGCTGCAGCCCTATAAAGTGATACTGCTGTTCCCGATATTGTGTTTTTTTCTAAGGAGACCCGCTTTAGCGCCGTTTTTGCTGGATTTTG
>JAODUD010000001.1:13712839-13728117 GCA_026784285.1 Stomatorhinus walkeri | reverse complement strand
TAAAGTGATACTGCTGTTCCCGATATTGTGTTTTTTTCTAAGGAGACCCGCTTTAGCGCCGTTTTTGCTGGATTTTGATGCCTCCAGCTCCCAGCTTTGTTAAGAGAAACCCCCCTGAGCATTTTAATTTTAACATAAACAGTTTGTACTTATATTAACAAAATTGCGGTACAATAACAGCCTTTAGGGATGCTGCTGAGATTGGTAATTTGAGGAGAAAAACATCTTTAAAGAAGTGTGGTGGTGGGGGGGGGTGTTTGATAAATTATCATTTATCTTCATTTTTACTACCTATAAATAGACCTTTGCCCTTATATTATTAAGCTGCCCCCCCACCCAATATCAAACTTTCTCCTACACCACTGGGACGAATGTAGCCTATTATTATTTCTCTTTGACTGATTAACATGACGACATGGTTACGCCCATGGTTACTCATATCTGTGGAGGGAAACTGGCACGAGATCAGCTGGATCGCTGATATCGATTTACAGCAAAATCATTTTATTGGCCTAGATACTGTATGTGAAGTGACGTGTTTATCATCTGAAAACCAAGAGAGTTATTGTGCAAGTATGTAATTAAATCAACAGTGATTTAGTTAAAATTATATTGGAGTATATCCAAAAACAGGGATTGAAATGTAACTTCGATAAACAATCTCTTAATTGGTTTGAAATTTATACATATCATTCAGTAGGTGATTAATGCAGGTTAATGAATCCAGACATTCAAGAAGAAAGGGGTACATTAAAAATGTAGAATATTTCTAAAATGGCTGAAGAATTGAGGTGATTTAATAATAAAAGTGACTTATTTCACCTATCCTTACACTTCAGCAATGAAAGCTAGCTATATAGCCAAGCTCCTGTAGGTGCTTCCTTCTGTAGCATAAACTGCCCCCGTGACCTTCTCTCCCCGCGGGCAGGTTCCTCGCCGTAACGCAGTTCTCCCCCACACACGCCCGAAAGGCCTTCCCGTGCTTCGACGAGCCCATCTACAAAGCCACGTTTAAGATCAGCCTGAAGCACGACAGCACCTATCTGTCACTGTCCAACATGCCAGTGGAAACGTCCTTAACGGACGAAGACGGATGGGTGACCAACCACTTTGCCCGAACTCCACGCATGTCCACGTACTATCTAGCCTGGGCTGTGTGTAACTTCACGTACAAGGAGACCTTCACCGAGAGCGGCGTGGTGGTAAGTAATCTCGCACTTCTCACTGATATCCATCTTTATTAACCGTCTCATATACTAAAAACAAATACTGAAAAAATCTGATAAACTAACAAAAATTCAAAAAATATAAACGTTTTGTTGTACTGTGGAGAGCCTGGATGTTCTTCTCAGCAAGAGTGTTGAAAAGTCTTGAGGTGATTTACACATTTTGAAGTGATGAACACTTTACAGGCATATTTTACCGGTCATTTTATTGATCTGTGGACCTCTGTTTTTTTACTGTCTTTATTTATTACAATCTGCCATCTCCCTATAGTTACTTCCGGATATTTGGGAAGTGTTGCACGATCTCAAAGGATGTTAATTTTAATGGTGGTTATTTCTCACTGCATGAATGATTTAATCGCACCACGTATGACGTTGACCCAAAACCCTTCCTTTTAAGTGCATCCAACAGCATTTCCCGTATCCTCTCTCAAAGAGGGACAAATGAGGTCACAACCCAGGGTCCTATGGTAGGGTTAGAGACCTCAAATGTCCTGTAATTACCAGATATGGTGTCAGTCTGAGGTAATTATACCCATACAGCTTCTCCTCCCGTAATCCCAGAAAACCTCATTGATCACAGGGGTGAGACCACAGTATCCATTAGCATTAGTGGCAGCCCATGGGAACCGTCCCGGGGCATAGCTTCTGGAGAAGGAACGAGAAAAACAAACATGTGTTTCAGCTTCATGGATATTTGTGACCTGCATGTGATGATTAATTATGCCGCTGGTTTGTGATTTTCAGCCTGAATTGCTTCTTTGCACTCTGAAATTCACTCGGAAAGCTGTTTGATTAATCTGTATTTAGGGTGACCACCTAATCCATGTCAGGTGGGACACTATGAGCTGCAACAGGGTTCGTAAACTACCATTTCATCCATTTCAATTAAAAGGGCCCGGTTTTCACTTAAATTCTTGCTGTGTGGTGATTGGTCAGTCACCTATAATCATGCATATATGTCACTAATGTTAATGTGAAACAGGAAACAAACCAGTGAAGGTACAAGACAAACTAAACAATTTATCTGAACATGGGAGCCTTTCACTTTTAAATTAGTTTGTAAAGGCTGGAGCAGCTCACGGTGTTCCTCCCGACATGGATTAGGTGATAACCCCATCTGTATACATGAAATGACACGTGAATTCTAATGCTTCTGCCTTAGGTACTGGTAGCAAGCATGATCCAGCACTAAATTAGCTTTTTCCCTTCTTGCACTACATTTCCTTTTGTTTTGAAACAGAGCAGTGTGTATCAAGAAGGAAAGCAACACCCTCGTAAACTATCTAATTTGGTTCCAGAACAGGCTGGAAAAATAGTGGCTGGGAGTTGTTTTTCAATTCCATTAAACGCTGGCTGAAAGGTCTCAGATCAACACACAATAGGCAGAATTAGAGCTACAGAACTGAGCTGGCAAGGCATCTGGGGCAGGTTTACAGTGGCATTTGATAGCCTGCCTCGCTTATTCAGATGATCTTCCCCAATAGGCAATCTGCAGCTATTTTAAAAACCGCAGATGGAGATAAAAAAGTTGTCCAACACTGCAAGAGCAGCAAGGAATCTGGCTTAAACCTTGCAAGTCGGGACCCACCACATGGTCTCATGAACACGCAGAAAACTGTCTTCTTCCCCTGAACAATTACCTGGCTCTTTGAAGTAGCAGCTACTCCCGCTATCTCTCTTCCTGAAAGCTTGGGGCAACCCTTGGCAGTGTTCTGTTATGTAAATTGCCCGGCAAAGTTGCTAAAACATTTACCTGACACCACAAGCATCCTAGTGGCACAGAAGCGGCAGACTCGCAAATTCGCCAAATGTGAATGTGGGAAATGAAAGGCAATCATCTGATAGCCCAAGTGGATCCATTCGTGTGGATCTGAAGAGGAATTGCAGCTCTGGTGCTGTTCTCATGCTGTTTAATATCTCTTTATTGATTGGTCAGTCAATCTTTTGCCTCTAGTGGTTGGTGGTCATCTTGTGCTGATGCATTTCTGACAGAGAGCTCCAGTCGTCAGCCGCTTTTAAATTCATTAGTTGTCATCCTTTCCTGGCCTGTTGCTGTGTTTTCAGAGCTACATGTTATGACACCAGGGCTGAGTTAGAGAATATATAACTTTAATAACGAGGTCATGCCCCATGGCCGGCTATTCTGCCTGTCAATCCTTTCTTCCTTGGCAGGTGAATACTCAGAATTCAGTACAGCACACACCACTGACAGAATTGGGGATGCATCTGAGGTAGTGAGGCAGGACTCATGTCTGGTTGATAAGAGTATCACCAAAGACGAATCTGTGGAAATAAAAGGTTGTGTGATCAGCAACAAGGAGCCACAACTCAGAGCAAAGCCAGAAACCAGAGAATGAACCAAAAGTTAGAACCAATCAAAGAAACCCAAATCATAGAATAAAACCAAACCAGATATTCAATCAAAAACAGATTCAAAAGCCTGAAAAGCCAGAATGACAGAACAGCCTGTAGGAAAACCAAACCTTGAGACTGATAAGGGACACTGGTAAAGGTTTGTTAAGTTACCATGAGTACCCCGACTCAGTTTAAATACACTCAATGCATTTGTGGATGATCATACATAAGGGTCATCTGGAGGTGGGTTTGGCCATGGAGAACGACCACGCTTGGGACAAATAACTGGATTTTGGACTTGATGCTATCCACTAAATAGCTTTGATGTCATGCATACTTACCCTAGGCTACTACCTCTGCTTCAGGTGCACACGTGTTTTTCTCTACGGATATTCAGTGCCAGATTTTCCAGTGGGAACTCGGCACGAGTGCAGAAAAGCTCACATCAGTGAAGAACACACAGGACGCTGCCTCCTCTGGACATCACTAATGTGCATGTGTGTCCGTACAGACACCCAATTAAAGTTCTAAAAACCAAGAGACAGAAAATATCATTCACTGATCACTGCCAAACACTCTGTTGTACTGTGCTTATAAAATGATCAAATTTGGATAATAATGTATTGACCTCCCAGGTTACATTGCACCCAAACAGGATGACAGTGTTGCTTCTGTATTCTTACCTGAGGTGAATATTCTACCCTGTGACCTTTTTGTGGCTGAAAACTTGTAATAGTTTCAACCACCAGCATAATCATTACAGCAGAATTGGCAAAATATGGGGGAAGCAGAGACTTAAAGCTCAGTGAAGCCACAGTGTATTATTACTGTATAAGTGTCTCATCAAAATTGTGCATTTCTCAGCACTTCAGACTCCAACGGAGTTGTGTGAATCTTGCTTGAAGCTTGGAATGACAAACACTTTGAAGTATGTACACAGTTCCTACAAACACCTCAGGTCTATCAGATGTCATTAAGAATCTAACGAGGTGACACGGCATCATATTTGCAGTATGATTTCATATCACCCAGGTACTTTGGTTTCAGAGTGTTATTGTCAGTGCATTTCAGGATTTTTTGAAGCACTTAATCTTATCACTGGTTTTCGAAACATTTCAGTGACCTTGAGTAAGTGAAAATCCCCACGTTGTTCCATTAAGGATAAGGAGTCTTTTTCATATTGGTGCTTTGCATATACTGTCATTGAGTGGCTGATATTTTCTGGGGAACCCATTCAAATTAGATTAGCAGAGTTTAAAATTCCAGTCAGGGTTTGTTAAGATACCACGAGTACTTAAAATATCCCCTTTCACTCTCAATAGCTCTTAAATGTTGTTGATATCCATATCATAGAGCGTGTTTCTCTTTCACTGATTAACATGCATTAACGTGGGCAAACTGTTAATTTGCTCCCCTTAGTAAAACAATTCTATCTTTTAATTTAGCACATATTTTTTGTGCCGAGGCAGCAAATGGAGGGAAAATGGTAACTCGTGACTTAATGCGCTCTCTTTGTTCCCCAATTTTGTCTTTGAAGATACGACTCTATGGCAGACCCAATGCCATCCAGAGAGGATCAGGAGACTACGCACTTCAGATCACCAAGAGGCTGCTGCAGTTTTATGAAGAGTACTTCAAAGTAAAATACTCACTCCCCAAATTAGGTAAGAATCAACAGGACCGTGCCTTCACGCACAAAGGTGTTTGAAGGTTCTTGGTGGCTGGAGGAATTTGGGGACTGGAATTGTCTACTCTGAGGGTGTTCAGCTTCCAGTAATTACTTAGTGCCGTTGCCTGCTGAGATGACCTACACTGCTTCTGGACTTTCAGGTTGAGGGTTTCATGAGCCGTGGGATGACCTGTAACTCTGTTTGGTCAAAAGTCCACGATGGAGATGAGGGAGTTTTGAATGGTCAGGGAGATTGTTCCACATTGTTTTTCAAGTGGCTTGTGGCCAACTGTCATCTTGTCCATGCCTTTCTTGGTCCTTTAATGCATGAAGACATGAACCCCCCCCCCCGACACCGCCCTCCCCCTAATTACTTATGCTTTATTCATGCCATCAGATGAGGGATGTACCAGTCAGGGAATCTTTTGGTACTGACAGTAGGCGTCATGCTCGGGTCAAGACTTGCTCACTCTGAGAAGACAAAACACAGTCTGTCAGTAGGAGCTTCCTCTGCCTTGTGGCAGTCCATGTTTGTAGACCAATAGAGCTCTGCTGGCCTGCAGTTTTTGACTACTGTGGGAGTCCCAGGAGCATGTCGATGGTTTGCTGTATTGTACCTCGGCATCAGTGAAGGCAGAGAGCTGTGGAACAGAGGGAGGTTAACCCAGGGCCGGGATTTTGTTGGATTAACTTGAGCTGGCCTGGTGCTGTGGCTAATCCCTCGACAAGCACATTTGATTTAACTGAACCTGTACTTCAAACCATGCAGTTCTGGCTCCTCTCTTTTGCTTCCGTTTTTCTATCCTACCAAGCACATGGCATTTATGTGGACCTTTGGCATGTCGTATCCACTTAATGCAACTCTAAGATATCCTATAGCGGTATAAAAAACCCACAGCAGCAAGATGCCTCATGCTAGCGAGTCAGCACTAAGATGCTTGGACTAGCTTCTGTTGTCTACGGCCTCTCCAGAGCTAGCTTCAGTCTGCTTGATGAAGTCAATAAGTCTGGTCGATCGATACAAGTTGGACCACAGTAAACTCAGTGACGTTTGGGTGAACCCAGCCGACATCACAGAGGACTGTGAAGCCGACGAGGTTACTTTGGAGGGGTTAGAAATGATGACGAGGTGAGATCCTGAGAAAGGAAGTTCAAGAAAGTAAAAAAAGATCACTCCTCGAATGAATGAAAAATGGCCACGTCTGGGAGCCGGCTGTGCATGGGTGCTTTTAACTTAAAAAAAAGTCCAAGCCTCATCCAGCGATGTCACGGGGGGTTTATGATCATTTGCAGTCATTTTCAGTTCTTATCGAAAAGTACATTTGCGCCTTATTGTTGTTCCCAACAAGACGAGGCAGCCACATGGCGAGTGGCAGTACCATGTGACGCACCATCTGCACAGAGGGCAGAAGCAATGGTCACTTGGCCCAAAGGCTCTTACAGTGCCCCCCTGCCCTGCCATCCTGATTGAGGAAAATTAAATGTAAATATGGCACCGTGTTCCAGCAGCAACACCTAATGGATACATAGCCTGCCGACTGTGTCCGTGAAGAGAGCAGGACTGTTTCATCTGCTCTTCCTCTCCTACCTCCTCTAAAATAGTGTTGCCTGGGTTTATGCCTCTTTATCTTCTAGTGTCCTCCGCTGCACCTCTGCTAAAAGGTGTTACCGTCTTATTTTGTGCAATTACGCTGTAGAGGAGGGCACTTATGGCACTCTGCTTCGGACCTTCACGCTGCCACCTTCATAGATGACTGTCCTTCATAATTTTTACTTTTACCTGCTGTTAGCTGGAGCATCTTCACTGGCTTTATTCAGTTTGTTACCGAGTTTCTCTGAACTTTCTACCGGGAGCATGAAGTTAGTTGAAGGATCTGTTTCGCCTTGTTTTGGTCCTCTTGTGGTGACGTGAGCAAGGTTTCCCCCGTTTGAAATGATGCGGAACAGGCCACTGTGCTTCCCTTCTCTGAAGTGGTTTTCCTCTGAATCAATGCCCCAGGAAAGACTCAGATGCAAATAAACGTGTGGAAGGTAATACAATGTGGTGTCTTCAAAATTATATACAGCAGTGTTTCCCAATCTGGTCCTCGAGGAGCCACAGACGGTCCACGTTTTTGCTCCCAAATTTTGACTGCCTGGTAGGAAGGTCAGAGGGAGGAAAAATGTGGAGCAGTTGTGGGTCCTCGAGAGCTGGATTGGGAAACACTGATATGCAGAGCTTATGGTTTTCATTGCAGTTATTATTATGCATACAATTTCCTTAAATACAGGGCTGTGATTAGTCAGGAGCCTCTTTCAGGAAGCACTGGGTACAGGGTAGCAAAAACTCTGGATGGGATGCCAATCTATTGTAGGACTCACACAAAAGTACTTACTACAAAAACCAAACCATGTGACTTGGGACTGCAGCAACTGGCTGCAATGACTGGAGGCTTCCCAAGCAAAGAGAACATCGTCATCCACATGCAGCGAGGATCGGGATTCGAACCCGCAGCCCTAATGGGGCAAGGCCACCCTGCTGACCACAGCGCCATCATTCATTGGTGCTGCTACTGCGTAGATGCTTTTAATGATATTGCATTTTCCATCACTGTACCTTGATCACAGACACCCTTGTCAGAAGCAATGGAATGCCACCTCTCTGGTTTAACCCCCCCTCAAGGAATGTCTTTCCAAAAACTGTACGACGACTATGTTTGCCTCTCCTGAATCACCGGTCCGGGGTGCATGAAGCTCCCCACGCCTGTCACTTTATTTTGTGAAGGATGCACATTTGTCGCTTGCGAGATGGTGGCAGAAGCCGCAAAAATAACATCAATGAAGAGCGAGAGAAAGAGAGAGAGGAGGAGATGGGGGGGCCACCGGGAAAAGACTGAATTAGATTGCATTGGCTGTCCCGTTAGACCCCCAGGCGGTTGCTGTTGCTTCTGATGTGCATTCCCCCCCGCGCCTCTCGCATGCCCCCTCTGAGCAGCCCCCCCCCCATCTTCAACATGTCAAAATCCTACCACCCGGGACCGCACCCTCAGAAAAAAAGCTCTCCGCCGACCGTGCTGCACGTAAAGGCTTGTCTCCCACGTCCGATTCGTCCCCCGCTTCACTATGCCGATGAAGAACGGGAAGTGGGTAGAGAGAGAGAGAGCGTACCAATCTACTGTTTTAATCCACAACGCCCCGCATTAAGGTGTTGTTTGTAATTACATTCAGGCTGGGCTCTCCTGGACTGCCAGTAATGGAAGTCATTCAGGTATTAAAACCCATTTCATGTGGGCGAAAGAATATGAATCACTTTGACAGATGTAATGTATCTGCGAGGAAATATTATATCTTGTCTATTGATTCGTGCTAAATGCTGAGAGAGAGATAGATGGACAGTCGCAGAGACCTGACCTGCCACTGACTGCGACTCTTAGAGGGAAAAGTAGGAGGTGTTGGATTAAAGCAGTGCGTGGAAAGATGTAGATGAAGGAGTTGGATGTGGCTGAGGGTGTTCAGTGCAAGAAAGTTAGGGCCACCACAAAAAAAATGAAAAAGCGACAGTGAGGTTATGTGTTGCTAGAAAGCTGATTGCTTGGGAAGTATAATTGCTCCAGATTAGACTATCTTCTGGTGATTTGATGCGATGACACTTCCACCTTTCATCATCACCTTTCATCATGGATTTTTTTTTAATGTGTGATATTTAATTTGTAAATTTAGCTCCTTAATGATTAGATCACGGGTGTTTAACTAGCCAACCACCTGCAGGTTGCCAGAACAACAAATTTACACCAAAGGTCAGAATTAATTCAACTCCGAGGAACAGCAGCAGCTCAGATGTCGCCGTTGAATTATCTGTTAGACAGTGAGGAAACAGAAACCAGACCTGGAAAGACTACACTCTTCTGCAGACTGGCTAAAGCTCTCTGGTTTTATCAGATCTGCATCTTTGGGGCTGTGGGTTTGGCTCCGCTCATCATTGCAGCCGCAGACTCAAAACATGAGCTATTGACTGTAGCGCCGCGCGAGGAGCGCCGGCCTAGCGGGACGGGCGCCGTGGCGGGGACTGGCGCCGCGGTTGCCTAGCTGGAGCCACAGGGAGAGACCCCGAATTCCAAAAGTGGGGAGCAAAGCCACAAATCCTTTAGCACTGGTTGGTGTGCAGTGCAGGCTGAAGCAGCATTGGCGGCAATATTGATTAGCTTGATGGAGCCCGTAGACCCATGGATCAAGCAACAAAGGTAGGATGAGGTAATTGGGGAGAAATGGAGGGAGGGGGTTTAGTGAGGTCAGGGGCATACAGGGGATAAAAGCTGAACTCAGTCAAGCTGAGAAGGTGGTCTCAGTGACGGCAGACATGCTGGGAATAGGATCAGGTTAAGAGGGACCATGTGCAGAGATTTACTGTAGCAGTGTTTCTCATCCCGGTCCTCGGGGATCCAAAGACAGTCCCATTTGGCTCCCTCCCAGCTCCCAGTAGGAATGAGAGAAATGTGGAGTGTTTGGCGGAGTAGCGAAGGACTGCGTTGGGAAATGCTGCTCTAAACAATCTGTTATATTCTATATTGATAGGAAAAAATGCAGCAGAAATTGTTGAGGTCATAGGGGTTAAAAGGGAGGTAGAGAAGGCCTCAGTGAACATGTCTACAAACACATGGCATCAGAAAGCAGGCAGGTCCCATATGGGAGGTAGGAAGCGGGGCATAGCGCTTGTGACTCCTGAATCTGCTGTGCAGTGACATCGTACATGCGTAGCACGGTGGATAGGCCGATCAGCCAGTGTGGTCGAAGAGCAGGACATTAGAATTGGACTGAAAAGTGTTTACTAATAAATCCCACACACAACAGAGTCCGGGCCCCTTTAAAGCTGAGTCTCCACATCACATGTCAGCTCAGGGCTTCCGCGCACTCGTGCACAACCCCCTTTGGCTGGGAGGCGAGCCTTCTGCTGCACAGCAGCCTCCTGAATCCATCAAGCTCGCCATATTTACCCTAAAGGAGCTGATGAAGGCCAGATGGGTTTCATTGGAGCAAAGGTGTGTCTTGGGCCGGGCCAGGAGTGGGCCAGTCTGCAGCTCCGCAGCGTATGCGCAGGCCATGTCATCCTGCAATCAGCTGAGTGATGTCACCACTGGCCCCCTGAGCAAGACCCTTAACCCCAATTGTTCCAGGGTTTGGCTGACCCTGCTTTCTTATATTCATCTGCTAAATAAATAAATATAGGCATAAAAGAGCTCAGATGGTGTGGGAAGGTTGTTTCATATCCCCCCCGATACAGTGTTCGGATTGGAAGATTTGTAAGAACACAGCTACAGTTTAGCTAATCAGGTGACTCTGAATTTTATGTTATGGATTATGTTATGGATTGTTATAAGCAACATATATGGATTGATTCTAAATTTGATTTGTGAGATGGGAGGTCCAAGGAGCAATTACTGGTAATTTATATGCATAAAAATTTACACCATGGTTTATGCCTAGAACCTCGTATTAAAATTCGATATGCACTCAGAAATTGCTGTTTTTGCTTTTGTTGAGGGCTTGTGGTACCTCTCTTGAGTGGTGTTTATGCAGTAATGTGTTATTGTGCAACAGTAAGTGCAGAAATATAGAAAGAATGATGTCATGGCTTAAAAATGTGCATAATTACAATTGACCTGGGGCTGTACAGTACATGATAGAAAACCAGGGATATGGTGAGACTCATGAATTCATTTTAGCTTTAAAATGCCATTATCCACCAGATAGTGTTTCAGCGGTTGTTTCCAGCACGTTCTCCAATGTCGAGCGTCTCTGAAAACTGGAGTGTTTGATTCAAGCTTTGGAGTCGCAGAAAATCTGAAGCTGCTGTTAAAATTTAACAGCACAACCCATCAGCGACCGAGAGCTGATTTCCTGCCGCTACAGGACACTGCAGTTGTGAATGTGTGGCGCTTTGGGGGAGAATGGCAGCGAGCCCCCCCGCTGTGAATTCACACTAACCTAGTATAACTGCCATCATGCTGACTGGCACATGAAGCCTCTCTCCCAGTCCTTTGCCATGATGTTTTCCCCGCTGTGGCACTGCACCCGCCCAGCCTCTCCTGGGGGGCCCGCTGCAGACGCTCTCTCTGCTTTTGGGTCATACTGTTTCGCCCCCCCAGTGCCTTGCATGTCGCCGGCACCCGGCCTACCACCACCCACCAGCGATCACAATCTCCCTCTGGTTCCGGGGGTTCGCATCCCATATCGATGACCTCGCCTCGGGTGTTTCAAGGTTGGCCGAGTGTTTTGAAAGCAGCCCGGATCCGTGACCTGTGTGGCAGCCAAACGATCCCTTCATGATTGGCTGGATAAACAGCTGGTGGTCAGAGGAAGGCTGAGACGCCGGGCACGTTATTAGCCTTGAATTAGGCTGGGATGAACTTTGGCCTAGTCCTGTGTGGAGTTTGCATGTTCTCCCCAAGTTTTCAAAGGTTTTCCCTCCATACTGGGCTAACTGGCATTGTTAAAGGCCCGAGTTTCCGGCGATGGACTGGCGTCTTGGCCTGGGTGTCCTCAGTGTAATACCCTGTCCTCCCTTGTGTAGGCAGCACGCTCCCTCCAACCCTGTATGGCAATGTCCCAATCCATTCCTCTGGGGTGCACAGACCAGTCCACGTTTTTGCTCCTTGCAATTTCCCAGCCGGGGTCATGATTCAGGATGCACAGACTGTGTGGCAGCTAAACAATCCCTTCATTAAGTTATGGCTTGGAGGGAGCAAACAGATTGGCCGACTGTGGGTCCTCACGGACCGGGTTGGGTAACACTGCTGTATGGAATAAGTGGATAGAAGATGGATGGATGAACTGAGGCTGTGATTGAGAGGTTTTTATTGCATCAGAAAGTTCCTGCATAGTGTTTTCTCTTACTGAACTCGGAACATGAGCTGAATGCAGAAAGATCCTGTAGTAAAACACACATTACATTTATATGTCATAAATCTCTACCGCATGGGTGTATGCAGAGGTGAGGCCACAGAAACTCTGGCCCCGGTTGAAAGCTGATTGGTCCCAAGAGTACCCCCTCCCCTGTCACTCAACGATTCAAAACATATCATTGGCTGCTGACTAGGTTGGCTCTTTATGTGACTTATGGCTCCTCTCATGCGATATGCCTTATTAATAATACCTCACTATTTTTAGGCTGTATCTTGATACATGATATGTATCTCGATATTTCAAAATTTCCTATAAATTCATAAATGCTTGATTTAACCCTTTGATTCATAATATTTATTCCCAAAAACAGTATTTATTCAAGGCTATGTAGTTGCACACATAGGTATATAACAGCTGTTAAATGAAAATAATGGACAGGCAAGTGTGTGTGACATATGTATGTGGATTCTTTTTGTATCTGTGAAGGAGAGAACTAAAAAAGGCAAAGTGACTTTGCTGGCATGTTTTTTTTAAATAAGCAACAACTTTTACCATATTCAATCTGCATGATACAGTAATTTACTATATCTTGTATAGAATAGAAATATATTGAATACATCCCCAGCCCTACTTATGGCTATCATGCCTTATTATTTAAGTGGTTATCCAAGTACGTTATAGGAAAGTATAGTCTTTGACTAAAACAAAACACCTCTTTATTTTTTTTATTTTCTAACACACTCTGCACTCATTTATTAATATGCATGCAGCACAATGGTCAAGACTTCAAAACAGCTTCTAAAGAGCCTAATGATCCCCTCTATATCTAAGGCATTGAGTCATCATCATTGTTCAAAACGTACTTCACACTAAGTCTTAGTTGAAGTTGATCTCTGTGCAGTACTAAAATTATAGAGACCAGAACAGTGATAGAGACCATGATATAGGGTTATAGGGTTTGCCTGTGGAATCCCTCATTATAGGGTTTGCCTGTGGAATTCCTCATTATAGGGTTTGCCTGTGGAATCCATCATTATAGGGTTTGCCTGTGAAATCCCTCATTATAGGGTTTGCCTGTGGAATCCCTCATTATAGGGTTTGCCTGTGAATGCCCTCATTGGAGGGTTTGCCTGTTGAGTCCCTCATTATAGGGTTTGCCTGTGGAATCTCTCATTATAGGGTTTGCCTTTGGTATCCCTCATTATAGGGTTTGCCTGTGAAATCCCTCATTATAGGGTTTGCCTGTGGAATCCCTCATTATAGGGTTTGCCTGTGGAGTCCCTCATTATAGGGTTTGCCTGTGGAATCCCTCATTATAGGGTTTGCCTGTGGAAGCCCTCATTATAGGGTTTGCCTGTGGAAGCCTTCATTATAGGGTTTGCTTGTGAAATCCCTCATTATAGGGTTTCCCTGTGAAAGCTCTCTTTGGATGTCTTCCACTGAGTAGCCAGCTAGCTAACTCTCAGGGCACTAATCCTGAGGCATTCCTAAGATCACATTTAGTCCACTCTTTACAGTTACAGTATTTCCTGGGTCGCTCCCCCCTGAAAAAATTGATGGTAAACTTTCAGCTTTCTTTGAAGGATCCAGCTTGCCAGAAAAGAGCTTACAGTGACATTCTGAGTGACCTTGCCTTGCAAAGGGCCACCGTATCTTGAAAAGCAAGTTTGCCATGCTGACTGTAGGTGGTGACGGCTGTGAGTCACTGATTGGGGCAGTTTCCTGTGTGATGTCTGTGACCGGTGTATGAAGGCAGGTTGTATGAAGCGTCAAATACAGAGATGTGACTGGCTAAAGGCCTCCTTTGATATAAGCAAAGAGCAGCTCTTTCAGAGTGGCGGTCTAGAATGGACGTCACCCTATAACCAGCCTAATAGAGAGACGGTGGGTGAGGCAGGTCGAGGTGGATCAGTGTGGGTCCCAGATGCCGCTTGCCAATGCTTGATGCACGCAGGGGCTCGTGCCAGGTGAGAGTGCCCACTGCTTTCACACCTGCACCACAGGGAACAGAGCTGTTAGGGAGAGACCGAAATTAGTGGGCTAATCAGATGCACCATGAAACCTGGTAAGTTTGCCACACCGACGGGATGATCTAATACTTTTATGGAGCAGCATGTCGGCCTTGCGAGTGTGGGGGCGGGTGATGGTGTGTCACGGCGTCAAGAAACACGCTCTGCGGGGGAATCGCTCACATCACCCTGTGCTGCCTGTCTGTCTCCCTCTGCCGCATTTGAAGCTGCTGTTTCTCTTACTGTATCACAGCTCTCTGAGGGTCATATTTATGGGGAGAGTGAATGGTCTATTACCTGTGATGGTAGGCAGACCTCAATAACAGGGAATGTCCTTAATGTCTGTAAGAAGGAGGGTGTGGACCTTCCAGGGCAGGTCTATATCAGGTGAGGTGTCTGTTATCGGTTAGTAGACTTGTTGATGTCTTTCGGCCTCGTCTACAGGTGCAGACCTGTCGCTCCATTTGTAGACCACCATATTTTTCCCCCTTTCATAGCACTGAATTACTTTTTCAGACATGTTTTTTGTACTATTTTCCATCCTCTTGTTTATTGAAAAGACAATTCAGAGTCCCCCAGTCCCTCCTAGATTGATCCATGCAGGCTCCTCATACTTTGCACAGCTGTTGCGTTTGGCGAACAAAGTGGATGGGAAGTCACCCCTGAAGTGTGACCCCCAGACAGTGGAAGCAGGGGCACGATGTGGCATCGCAGGGAAGCACCACGACACCGGCTGCCGGCAGCTGGCAAATCCTGGGGCGGCTGTAGCAGGGATTAGGGGTGAACAAAGGGGACTCGGGAGGAAGAGCCAGTGATCCGCAATGGAATCCTGTAATTGGACTGATCATGACGAAGAAATAGGGAGAAGGCAGGAGAGGAGGACTGCTGTGTAAACTCCGCTTGGGGTCCCCACCTGAGGCTGCTGCTGAGACTCCGCATGGGGTCCCCACCTGAGCCTGCTGCAGAGACTCCGCATGGGGTCCCCACCTGAGCCGGCTGCTGAGACTCCGCATGGGGTCCCCACCTGAGCCGGCTGCTGAGACTCCGCATGGGGTCCCCACCTGAGCCTGCTGCTGAGACTCCAGATGGGGTCCCCACCTGAGCCTGCTGCTGAGACTCCGCATGGGGTCCCCACCT